>OX387429.1:11274868-11523732 GCA_947563755.1 Lochmaea crataegi | reverse complement strand
ATTATTTCTAACTCCCATAATCCTTGGAAATATAGACTCAAAATTCACTAAACTATGTAAAATTGTCCCCTCTATCGATTGGTGAGACTAGAACGTTCTATCTTCCTATTTGTCGAGTTATGAGTATTTTTTGTTTGAAAAGTGGATTTTCGAAACTTTCATGACTCTATTTGAAGGCGAAATAATGATTTTATCACAAAACTGATTGTGCCAGTCGATTTTTTGGCCAAAAAAAACCCTCTTTACGTATTTTTAGCATTTTTTATAATTTTTTTGTCGAAAATTTAGAACAAAGGGGTAGCTATGGAAATGTTTTGCGATACAAATTGATTTTTTCTAACTCCCCTAATCCTTGGAAAGATAGACTCAAAATTCACTAAACTATGTAAAATTGTCCCCTCTATCGATTGGTGAAGACTAGAACGTTCTATCTTTCCTATTAGTCGAGTTATGAGTATTTTTTGGTTTGAAAAGTGAATTTTCGAAAATTTCATTACTCTATTTGAAGGCGAAATAATGATTTTATCACAAAACTGATTGTGCCAGTCGATTTTTTGGCCAAAAAAAAACCTCTTTACGAATTTTTAGCATTTTTTATAATTTTTTGGTCGAAAATTTAGAACAAAGGGGGTAGCTATGGAAATATTTTGCGATACAAATTGATTTTTTCTAACTTCCATAATCCTTGGAAATATGGACTTAAAATTCACTAAAATATGTAAAATTGTCCCCTCTATCGATTGGTGAAGACTAGAACGTTCTATCTTTCCTATTTGTCGAGTTATGAGTATTTTTTGTTTCGAAAAGTGGATTTTCGAAAATTTCATGACTCTATTTGAAGGCGAAATAATGATTTTATCACAAAACTGATTGTGCCAGTCGATTTTTTGGACAAGAAAACCCCTCTTTACGAATTTTTAGCATTTTTTATAATTTTTTTGTCGAAAATTTAGAACAAAGGGGGTAGCTATGGAAATATTTTGCGATACAAATTGATTTTTTCTAACTCCCATAATCCTTGGAAATATAGACTCAAAATTCACTAAACTATGTAAAATTGTCCCCTCTATCGATTGGTGAAGACTAGAACGTTCTATCTTTCCTATTAGTCGAGTTATGAGTATTTTTTGTTTTGAAAAGTGGATTTTCGAAAATTTCATGACTCTATTTGAAGGCGAAATAATGATTTTATCACAAAACTGATTGTGCCAGTCGATTTTTTGGCCAAAAAAATCCCTCTTTACGAATTTTTAGCATTTTTTATAATTTTTTTGTCGAAAATTTAGAACAAAGGGGGTAGCTATGGAAATATTTTGCGATACAAATTGATTTTTTCTAACTCCCATAATCCTTGGAAATATGGACTCAAACTTCACTAAAATATGTAAAATTGTCCCCTCTATCGATTGGTGAAGACTAGAACGTTCTATCTTTCCTATTTGTCGAGTTATGAGTATTTTTTGTTTTGAAAAGTGGATTTTCGAAAATTTCATGACTCTATTTGAAGGCGAAATAATGATTTTATCACAAAACTGATTGTGCCAGTCGATTTTTTGGCCAAAAAAAACCCTCTTTACGAATTTTTAGCATTTTTTATAATTTTTTTGTCGAAAATTTAGAACAAAGGGGGTAGCTATGGAAATATTTTGCGATACAAATTGATTATTTCTAACTCCCATAATCCTTGGAAATATAGACTCAAAATTCACTAAACTATGTAAAATTGTCCCCTCTATCGATTGGTGAAGACTAGAACGTTCTATCTTTCCTATTTGTCGAGTTATGAGTATTTTTTGTTTTGAAAAGTGGATTTTCGAAACTTTCATGACTCTATTTGAAGGCGAAATAATGATTTTATCACAAAACTGATTGTGCCAGTCGATTTTTTGGCCAAAAAAAACCCTCTTTACGTATTTTTAGCATTTTTTATAATTTTTTTGTCGAAAATTTAGAACAAAGGGGGTAGCTATGGAAATGTTTTGCGATACAAATTGATTTTTTCTAACTCCCCTAATCCTTGGAAAGATAGACTCAAAATTCACTAAACTATGTAAAATTGTCCCCTCTATCGATTGGTGAAGACTAGAACGTTCTATCTTTCCTATTAGTCGAGTTATGAGTATTTTTTGGTTTGAAAAGTGAATTTTCGAAAATTTCATTACTCTATTTGAAGGCGAAATAATGATTTTATCACAAAACTGATTGTGCCAGTCGATTTTTTGGCCAAAAAAAAACCTCTTTACGAATTTTTAGCATTTTTTATAATTTTTTGGTCGAAAATTTAGAACAAAGGGGGTAGCTATGGAAATATTTTGCGATACAAATTGATTTTTTCTAACTTCCATAATCCTTGGAAATATGGACTTAAAATTCACTAAAATATGTAAAATTGTCCCCTCTATCGATTGGTGAAGACTAGAACGTTCTATCTTTCCTATTTGTCGAGTTATGAGTATTTTTTGTTTCGAAAAGTGGATTTTCGAAAATTTCATGACTCTATTTGAAGGCGAAATAATGATTTTATCACAAAACTGATTGTGCCAGTCGATTTTTTGGACAAGAAAACCCCTCTTTACGAATTTTTAGCATTTTTTATAATTTTTTTGTCGAAAATTTAGAACAAAGGGGGTAGCTATGGAAATATTTTGCGATACAAATTGATTTTTTCTAACTTCCATAATCCTTGGAAATATAGACTCAAAATTCACTAAAATATGTAAAATTGTCCCCTCTATCGATTGGTGAAGACTAGAACGTTCTATCTTTCCTATTTGTCGAGTTATGAGTATTTTTTGTTTCGAAAAGTGGATTTTCGAAAATTTCATGACTCTATTTGAAGGCGAAATAATGATTTTATCACAAAACTGATTGTGCCAGTCGATTTTTTGGCCAAGAAAACCCCTCTTTACGAATTTTTAGCATTTTTTATAATTTTTTTGTCGAAAATTTAGAACAAAGGGGGTAGCTATGGAAATATTATGCGATAAAAATTGATTTTTTCTAACTTCCATAATCCTTGGAAATATGGACTTAAAATTCACTAAAATATGTAAAATTGTCCCCTCTATCGATTGGTGAAGACTAGAACGTTCTATCTTTCCTATTTGTCGAGTTATGAGTATTTTTTGTTTCGAAAAGTGGATTTTCGAAAATTTCATGACTCTATTTGAAGGCGAAATAATGATTTTATCACAAAACTGATTGTGCCAGTCGATTTTTTGGCCAATAAAACCCCTCTTTGTGAATTTTTAGCATTTTTTATAATTTTTTTGTCGAAAATTTAGAACAAAGGGGGTAGCTATGGAAATATTTTGCGATACAAATTGATTTTTTCTAACTCCCATAATCCTTGGAAATATGGACCCAAAATTCACTAAAATATGTGAAATTGTCCCCTCTATCGATTGGTGAAGACTAGAACGTTCTATCTTTCCTATTTGTCGAGTTATGCTTATTTTTTGTTTCGAAAAGTGGATTTTCGAAAATTTCATGACTCTATTTGAAGGCGAAATAATGATTTTATCACAAAACTGATTGTGCCAGTCAATTTTTTGGCCAAAAAAACCCCTCTTTACGAATTTTTAGCATTTTTTATAATTTTTTTGTCGAAAATTTAGAACAAAGGGGGTAGCTATGGAAATATTTTGCGATACAAATTGATTTTTTCTAACTTCCATAATCCTTGGAAATATAGACTCAAAATTCACTAAAATATGTAAAATTGTCCCCTCTATCGATTGGTGAAGACTAGAACGTTCTATCTTTCCTATTTGTCGAGTTATGAGTATTTTTTGTTTCGAAAAGTGGATTTTCGAAAATTTCATGACTCTATTTGAAGGCGAAATAATGATTTTATCACAAAACTGATTGTGGCAGTCGATTTTTCGGCCAAAAAAACCCCTCTTTACGAATTTTTAGCATTTTTTATAATTTTTTTGTCGAAAATTTAGAACCAAGGGGGTAGCTATGGAAATATTTTGCGATACAAATTGATTTTTTCTGACTCCCATAATCCTTGGAAATATAGACTCAAAATTCACTGAACTATGTAAAATTGTCCCCTCTACAAAACTGATTGTGCCAGTCGATTTTTTGGCCAAGAAAACCCCTCTTTGTGAATTTTTAGCATTTTTTATAATTTTTTTGTCGAAAATTTAGAACAAAGGAAATATTTTGCGATACAAATTGATTTTTTCTAACTCCCATAATCCTCGGTAATATCGACTCAAAATTCACTAAAATATGTAAAATTGTCCCCTCTATCGATTGGTGAAGACTAGAACGTTCTATCTTTCCTATTAGTCGAGTTATCAGTATTTTTTGTTTTGAAAAGTGGATTTTCGAAAATTTCATGACTCTATTTGAAGGCGAAATAATGATTTTATCACAAAACTGATTGTGCCAGTCGATTTTTTGGCCAAGAAAACATCTCTTTACGAATTTTTAGCATTTTTTATAATTTTTTTGTCGAAAATTTAGAACAAAGGGGGTAGCTATTGAAATATTTTGCGAATCAAATTGCTTTTTTCTAACTCCCTTAATCCTCGGCAATATCGACTCAAAATTCACTAAAATATGTAAAATTGTCCCCTCTATCGATTGGTGAAGAATAGAACGTTCTATCTTTCCTATTTGTCGAGTTATGAGTATTTTTTGTTTCGAAAAGTGGATTTTCGAAAATTTCATGACTCTATTTGAAGGCGAAATAATGATTTTATCACAAAACTGATTGTGCCAGTCGATTTTTTGGCCAAGACAACCTCTCTTTACGAATTTTTAGCATTTTTTATAATTTTTTTTTCGAAAATTCAGAACAAAGGGGGTAGCTATTGAAATATTTTGCGAATCAAATTGCTTTTTTCTAACTCCCTTAATCCTTGGCAATATCGACTCAAAATTCACTAAAATATATAAAATTGTCCCCTCTATCGATTGGTGAAGACTAGAACGTTCTATCTTTCCTATTAGTCGAGTTATGAGTATTTTTTGTTTTGAAAAGTGGATTTTCGAAAATTTCATGACTCTATTTGAAGGCGAAATAATGATTTTATCACAAAACTGATTGTGCCAGTCGATTTTTTGGCCAAAAAACCCCTCTTTACGAATTTTTAGCATTTTTTATAATTTTTTTGTCGAAAATTTAGAACAAAGGGGGTAGCTATGGAAATATTTTGCGATACAAATTGATTTTTTCTAACTCCCATAATCCTTGGAAATATGGACCCAAAATTCACTAAAATATGTAAAATTGTCCCCTCTATCGATTGGTGAAGACTAGAACGTCCTATCTTTCCTATTAGTCGAGTTATGAGTATTTTTTGTTTTGAAAAGTGGATTTTCGAAAATTTCATGACTCTATTTGAAGGCGAAATAATGATTTTATCACAAAACTGATTGTGCCAGTCGATTTTTTGGCCAAAAAAACCCCTCTTTACGAATTTTTAGCATTTTTTATAATTTTTTTGTCGAAAATTTAGAACAAAGGGGGTAGCTATGGAAATATTTTGCGATACAAATTGATTTTTTCTAACTTCCATAATCCTTGGAAATATAGACTCAAAATTCACTAAAATATGTAAAATTCTCCCCTCTATCGATTGGTGAAGACTAGAACGTTCTATCTTTCCTATTTGTCGAGTTATGAGTATTTTTTGTTTCGAAAAGTGGATTTTCGAAAATTTCATGACTCTATTTGAAGGCGAAATAATGATTTTATCACAAAACTGATTGTGGCAGTCGATTTTTCGGCCAAAAAAACCCCTCTTTACGAATTTTTAGCATTTTTTATAATTTTTTTGTCGAAAATTTAGAACCAAGGGGGTAGCTATGGAAATATTTTGCGATACAAATTGATTTTTTCTGACTCCCATAATCCTTGGAAATATAGACTCAAAATTCACTGAACTATGTAAAATTGTCCCCTCTACAAAACTGATTGTGCCAGTCGATTTTTTGGCCAAGAAAACCCCTCTTTGTGAATTTTTAGCATTTTTTATAATTTTTTTGTCGAAAATTTAGAACAAAGGAAATATTTTGCGATACAAATTGATTTTTTCTAACTCCCATAATCCTCGGTAATATCGACTCAAAATTCACTAAAATATGTAAAATTGTCCCCTCTATCGATTGGTGAAGACTAGAACGTTCTATCTTTCCTATTAGTCGAGTTATCAGTATTTTTTGTTTTGAAAAGTGGATTTTCGAAAATTTCATGACTCTATTTGAAGGCGAAATAATGATTTTATCACAAAACTGATTGTGCCAGTCGATTTTTTGGCCAAGAAAACCTCTCTTAACGAATTTTTAGCATTTTTTATAATTTTTTTGTCGAAAATTTAGAACAAAGGGGGTAGCTATTGAAATATTTTGCGAATCAAATTGCTTTTTTCTAACTCCCTTAATCCTTGGCAATATCGACTCAAAATTCACTAAAATATGTAAAATTGTCCCCTCTATCGATTGGTGAAGAATAGAACGTTCTATCTTTCCTATTTGTCGAGTTATGAGTATTTTTTGTTTCGAAAAGTGGATTTTCGAAAATTTCATGACTCTATTTGAAGGCGAAATAATGATTTTATCACAAAACTGATTGTGGCAGTCGATTTTTCGGCCAAAAAAACTCCTCTTTACGAATTTTTAGCATTTTTTATAATTTTTTTGTCGAAAATTTAGAACCAAGGGGGTAGCTATGGAAATATTTTGCGATACAAATTGATTTTTTCTGACTCCCATTATCCTTGGAAATATAGACTCAAAATTCACTGAACTATGTAAAATTGTCCCCTCTATCGATTGGTGGAGACTAGAACGTTCTATCTTTCCTATTTGTCGAGTTATGAGTATTTTTTGTTTTGAAAAGTGGATTTTCGAAAATTTCATGACTCTATTTGAAGGCGAAATAATGATTTTATCACAAAACTGATTGTGCCAGTCGATTTTTTGGCCAAGAAAACCCCTCTTTGTGAATTTTTAGCATTTTTTATAATTTTTTTGTCGAAAATTTAGAACAAAGGAAATATTTTGCGATACAAATTGATTTTTTCTAACTCCCATAATCCTCGGTAATATCGACTCAAAATTCACTAAAATATGTAAAATTGTCCCCTCTATCGATTGGTGAAGACTAGAACGTTCTATCTTTCCTATTAGTCGAGTTATCAGTATTTTTTGTTTTGAAAAGTGGATTTTCGAAAATTTCATGACTCTATTTGAAGGCGAAATAATGATTTTATCACAAAACTGATTGTGCCAGTCGATTTTTTGGCCAAGAAAACCTCTCTTAACGAATTTTTAGCATTTTTTATAATTTTTTTGTCGAATATTTAGAACAAAGGGGGTAGCTAGGGAAATATTTTGCGATACAAATTGATTTTTTCTAACTCCCATAATCCTTGGAAATATAGACTCAAAATTCACTAAAATATGTAAAATTGTCCCCTCTATCGATTGGTGAAGACTAGAACGTTCTTTCTTTCCTATTAGTCGAGTTATGAGAATTTCTTGTTTTGAAAAGTAGATTTTCGAAAATTTCATGACTCTATTTGAAGGCGAAATAATGATTTTATCACAAAACTGATTGTGCCAGTCGATTTTTTGGCCAAAAAAACCCCTCTTTACGAATTTTTAGCATTTTTTATGATTTTTTTGTCGAAAATTTAGAACAAAGGGGATAGCTATTGAAATATTTTGCGATACAAATTGATTTGTTTTGAAAAGTGGATTTTCGAAAATTTCATGACTCTATTTGAAGGCGAAATAATGATTTTATCACAAAACTGATTGTGCCAGTCGATTTTTTGGCCAAAAAAACCCCTCTTTACGAATTTTTAGCATTTTTTATAATTTTCTTGTCGAAAATTTAGAACAAAGGGGGTAGCTATGGAAATATTTTGCGATACAAATTGATTTTTTCTAACTCCCATAATCCTTGGAAATATGGACCCAAAATTCACTAAAATATGTAAAATTGTCCCCTCTATCGATTGGTGAAGACTAGAACGTTCTATCTTTCCTATTAGTCGAGTTATGAGTATTTTTTGTTTTGAAAAGAAGATTTTCGAAAATTTCATGACTCTATTTGAAGGCGAAATAATTATTTTATCACAAAACTGATTGTGCCAGTCGATTTTTTGGCCAAAAAACCCCTCTTTACGAATTTTTAGCATTTTTTATAATTTTTTTGTCGAAAATTCAGAACAAAGGGGGTAGCTATGGAAATATTTTGCGATACAAATTGATTTTTTCTAACTTCCATAATCCTTGGAAATATAGACTCAAAATTCACTAAAATATGTAAAATTGTCCCCTCTATCGATTGGTGAAGACTAGAACGTTCTATCTTTCCTATTTGTCGAGTTATGAGTATTTTTTGTTTCGAAAAGTGGATTTTCGAAAATTTCATGACTCTATTTGAAGGCGAAATAATGATTTTATCACAAAACTGATTGTGCCAGTCGATTTTTCGGCCAAGAAAACCCCTCTTTGTGAATTTTTAGCATTTTTTATAATTTTTTTGTCCAAAATTTAGAACAAAGGAAATATTTTGCGATACAAATTGATTTTTTCTAACTTCCATAATCCTTGGAAATATAGACTCAAAATTCACTAAACTATGTAAAATTGTCCCCTCTATCGATTGGTGAAGACTAGAACGTTCTATCTTTTCTATTTGTCGAGTTATGAGTATTTTTTGTTTTGAAAAGTGGATTTTCGGAAATTTCATGACTCTATTTGAAGGCGAAATAATGATTTTATCACAAAACTGATTGTGCCAGTCAATTTTTTGGCCAAAAAACCCCGCTTTACGAATTTTTAGCATTTTTTATAATTTTTTTGTCGAAAATTTAGAACAAAGGGGGTAGCTATGCAAATATTTTGAGAAACAAATTAATTTTTTCTAACTCCCTTAATCCTTGGCAATATCGACTCAAATTTCACTTTAATATGTAAAATTGTCCCCTCTATCGATTGGTGAAGACTAGAACGTTATATCTTTCCTATTAGTCGAGTTATGAGTATTTTTTGTTTTGAAAAGTGGATTTTCGAAAATTTCATGACTCTATTTGAAGGCGAAATAATGATTTTATCACAAAACTGACTGTGCCAGTCGATTTTTTGTCCAAAAAAACCCCTCTTTACGAATTTTTAGCATTTTTCATAATTTTTTTGTCGAAAATTCAGAACAAAGGGGGTAGCTATGGGAATATTTTGCGATACAAATTGATTTTTTCTAACTCCCATAATTCTTAGAAATATAGACTCAAAATTCACTAAAATATGTAAAATTGTCCCCTCTATCGATTGGTGAAGACTAGAACGTTCTATCTTTCCTATTTGTCGAGTTATGAGTATTTTTTGTTTTGAAAAGTGGATTTTCGAAAATTTCATAACTCTATTTGAAGGCGAAATAATGATTTTATCACAAAACTGATTGTGCCAGTCGATTTTTTGGCCAAAAAAACCCCTCTTTACGAATTTTTAGCATTTTTTATAATTTTTTTGTCGAAAATTTAGAACCAAGGGGGTAGCTATGGAAATATTTTGCGATACAAATTGATTTTTTCTAACTCCCATAATCCTTGGAAATATAGACTCAAAATTCACTGAACTATGTAAAATTGTCCCCTCTATCGATTGGTGAAGACTAGAACGTTCTATCTTTCCTATTAGTCGAGTTATGAGTATTTTTTGTTTTGAAAAGTGGATTTTCGAAAATTTCATGACTCTATTTGAAGGCGAAATAATGATTTTATCACAAAACTGATTGTGCCAGTCGATTTTTCGGCCAAAAAAAAACCTCTTTACGAATTTTTAGCATTTTTTATAATTTTTTTGTCGAAAATTTAGAACAAAGGGGGTAGCTATGGAAATATTTTGCGATACAAATTGATTTTTTCTAACTCCCATAATCCCTGGAAATATGGACTTAAAATTCACTAAAATATGTAAAATTGTCCCCTCTATCGATTGGTGAAGACTAGAACGTTCTGTCTTTCCTATTAGTCGAGTTATGAGTATTTTTTGTTTTGAAAAGTGGATTTTCGAAAATTTCATGACTCTATTTGAAGGCGAAATAATGATTTTATCACAAAACTGATTGTGCCAGTCGAATTTTTGGCCAAAAAAACCCCTCTTCACGAATTTTTAGCATTTTTTATAATTTTTTTGTCGAAAATTTAGAACAAAGGGGTAGGTATGGAAATATTTTGCGATACAAATTGATTTTTTCTAACTCCCATAATCCTTGGAAATATGGACTCAAAATTCACTAAAATATGTAAAATTGTCCCCTCTATCGATTGGTGAAGACTAGAACGTTCTATCTTTCCTATTAGTCGAGTTATGAGTATTTTTTGTTTTGAAAAGTGGATTTTCGAAAATTTCATGACTCTATTTGTAGGCGAAATAATGATTTTATCACAAAACTGATTCTGCCAGTCGATTTTTTGGCCAAGAAAACCCCTCTTTACGAATTTTTAGCATTTTTTATAATTTTTTTGTCGAAAATTTAGAACAAAGGGGGTAGGTAGCTATGGGAATATTTTGCGATACAAATTGATTTTTTCTAACTCCCATCATCCTTGGAAATATAGACTCAAAATTCACTTAAATATGTAAAATTGTCCCCTCTATCGATTGGTGAAGACTAGAACGTTCTATCTTTCCTATTAGTCGAGTTATGAGTATTTTTTGTTTTGAAAAGTGGATTTTCGA
Source organism: Lochmaea crataegi (assembly GCA_947563755.1). Classification (NCBI taxonomy): domain Eukaryota; kingdom Metazoa; phylum Arthropoda; class Insecta; order Coleoptera; family Chrysomelidae; genus Lochmaea; species Lochmaea crataegi. The sequence goes on along the minus strand of OX387429.1, from coordinate 11,513,019 downwards.
AACTTTCATGACTCTATTTGAAGGCGAAATAATGATTTTATCACAAAACTAATTGTGCCAGTCGATTTTTTGGCCAAAAAAACCCCTCTTTACGAATTTTTAGCATTTTTTATAATTTTCTTGTCGAAAATTTAGAACAAAGGGGGTAGCTATGGAAATATTTTGCGATACAAATTGATTTTTTCTAACTCCCATAATCCTTGGAAATATGGACCCAAAATTCACTAAAATATGTAAAATTGTCCCCTCTATCGATTGGTGAAGACTAGAACGTTCTATCTTTCCTATTAGTCGAGTTATGAGTATTTTTTGTTTTGAAAAGTGGATTTTCGAAAATTTCATGACCCTATTTGAAGGCGAAATAATGATTTTATCACAAAACTGATCGTGCCAGTCAATTTTTTGGCCAAAATAACCCCTCTTTACGAATTTTTAGCATTTTTTATAATTTTTTGGTCGAAAATTTAGAACAAAGGGGTAGGTATGGAAATATTTTGCGATACAAATTGATTTTTTCTAACTCCCATAATCCTTGGAAATATGGACTCAAAATTCACTAAAATATGTAAAATTGTCCCCTCTATCGATTGGTGAAGACTAGAACGTTCTATCTTTCCTATTAGTCGAGTTATGAGTATTTTTTGTTTTGAAAAGTGGATTTTCGAAACTTTCATGACTCTATTTGAAGGCGAAATAATGATTTTATCACAAAACTAATTGTGCCAGTCGATTTTTTGGCCAAAAAAACCCCTCTTTACGAATTTTTAGCATTTTTTATAATTTTCTTGTCGAAAATTTAGAACAAAGGGGGTAGCTATGGAAATATTTTGCGATACAAATTGATTTTTTCTAACTCCCATAATCCTTAGAAATATGGACCCAAAATTCACTAAAATATGTAAAATTGTCCCCTCTATCGATTGGTGAAGACTAGAACGTTCTATCTTTCCTATTTGTCGAGTTATGAGTATTTTTTGTTTTGAAAAGTGGATTTTCGAAAATTTCATGACTCTATTTGAAGGCGAAATAATGATTTTATCACAAAATTGATTGTGCCAGTCGATTTTTTGGCCAAAAAAACCCCTCTTTACGAATTTTTAGCATTTTTTATAATTTTTTTGTCGAAAATTTAGAACAAAGGGGGTAGCTATTGAAATATTTTGCGATACGAATTGATTTTTTCTAACTCCCATAATCCTTGGAAATATAGACTCAAAATTCACTAAAATATGTAAAATTGTCCCCTCTATCGATTGGTGAAGACTAGAACGTTCTATCTTTCCTATTTGTCGAGTTATGAGTATTTTTTGTTTTGAAAAGTGGATTTTCGAAAATTTCATGACTCTATTTGAAGGCGAAATAATGATTTTATCACAAAACTGATTAAGCCAGTCGATTTTTCGGCCCAAAAAACCCCTCCTCACGAATTGTTAGCATTTTTTTTTTTTTTTTTTTTTCGTCGCAAATTTAGAACAAAGGGAAATATTTTGCGATACAAATTGCTTTTTTCTAACTCCCTTAATCCTCGGAAATATCGACTCAAAATTCACTCAAATATGTAAAATTGTCCCCTCTATCGATTGGTGAAGACTAGAACGTTCTATCTTTGCTATTAGTCGAGTTATAAGAGTTTTTTGTTTTGAAACGTGGATTTTCGAAAATTTCATTACTCTATTTGAAGGCGAAATAATGATTTTATCATAAAACTGATTATGACAGTCGATTTTTCGGCCCAAAAAACCCCTCTTCACGAATTTTTAGCATTTTTCACCTTTTTCACTCGATTTTTGAAACTATTGAATAAACTACGTGGGTTACTGTTGACATCGCCTATTGGTATCTCCATATTAAATTCGTCCACAATGTTTTTTTGGAAAACTATTTTTATAAAATGACAAATAAAATTCACCGATTAGGATGTAATTTGAATATGATTTAATTGCGTAATAGATATTAATCACGTTACGTAACAATTTATTTTATATTAAAATTTATTGGAACTGCTTTCCTTTCACATTTCACTTACATATAGACTCCTAATAAGGGAAAATGAAGTTAGATAACTTGAACGAGTTAAAAATTGTTTAAATAGAAACTTGCCCATTTGTTAATGACACAAGGAATTAAATTAAGCTTCTAAATTAAAGGAAGACGGGCCAACAATGAGAAATACTATAAAAAATTGTGTTTGCAACCAGTTACAAGTATGTAAGGATTTTTCTTAATATCAACGTAAAATGGCATAAAAGGTTTAATTATAAGAAACGACAGTGGTTTGAAAATATATATTTTTGTCATAGTTATAAATTTTCTTTATCAATGATAACGTTTCTTTCAATTGACACTTTTTGGATTTTTCCGTTACCTTTTTTGAAAATTATTAATTTAGGGACAGCTCAAAACCGTCTGAGGGTGCAGAGGTGGTAGGGATGAAAATAGGGTCACAATTTTCCAAGCGGAAATAATGACAATCCTCCACTATACAATAAAATTTAATAGACAGGGAAGAACACATTGTTCACAGATAATTTCATAGAGGTCAATTCTATGATATAGGATTGTGTGCATGCTCTGAATGTACTGGAAAACCATAGCAAAGTAGTAGGGCACAAGAGCCATAAGGGCAACGAAAAACTGATTAAGTATCCAGACTAGGCTTGTTCTACAACAAAAGGGGCTACACAAAAGTGGGGGTAGCCCACAAATCCATAGAATGGTGGACAGATTCACCAAAACAAAGACAAGCGAAACAGTTCGTAATAGAACATTCGACAAATATTACGGCAGACCTAATGAGCAAAGACAGGAAAACTGTCAAAACTGTAGTGAGTCTGCTGTAAGCTCAACAAGCACTTAAAACTGATGGAATTGACAGGAAGCCATGTACAGATTCTGGAAAAGTCGGTACAGTGCGATAGCCTGGCATATGTGCAGTTCTTCTGCCACTGACGAACTATATGGAAGATTCAGGCTCAAAGCTGGAGGACTTCATAAAGAGAGCTCGTTTGGGTTGTGCTCAACAGCCCAGGCACTTTTTCCCATGTTATCTCTTTCCATTCCAGAAGCTTCGTGTATTCTATGTAGGCCACTAGTTTGACTGGAGGGATTTTCAGTGGTTGGAATAGTTGTACTAATTCCTCTCCAAAGTGCTTTCGTCTAAGTACGCAGAAGCAGAATATGTTGAGTAGGAGTTTCATCTTCAAATTCACATTTTCAGCACATAGGTTCACTATCTTTGCCTATTTCGTGCAGAAGTTTCCTTAGGGTGCAGTGTCCAGTCACCAAGTCGGTAACTGTCTTCAAATGTCTCTTACCCAGTTTCAATAGCCTGGTTGAGAGTTCCTTGTCTACCTTGTTCAGTAAACTCTCTGTAGGGAGGTGCTCCATTTGAGTTGGTGTTCCCTATCTAGCCAGTTCCCGATTTCCCCTCTTAAGCAATCTTTTGTGGTTCTACAAAATGGTTCCGGACCTATGAAGTATCCTTTAGAACCTTTCTTAGCTGACTGGTCCGCCATTTCATTACCTGCAATCCCCTCATGTACCGGCACCCATATTAGAGGCACTTTGTTGTATCTTGCCAGCCTGTTAAGGAATTCTTTGCAGTTTTTTACCAGTCTAGACCTAATTGTTGGATTACTGATAGCTTTAAGCAGAGCCTGGCTGTCAGTGAATATTTTAATTTTTTGTCCGGTATATCCTCTTTTGATGTTTTCATCAACACAGGCTATAGCGGCAATCGTCTCTGCTTGAAACAAAGATGTATATCGACCAAGACTAAAGAACATTCTCTTCCTAGGTCCTTTAATACCAGCCCCAGTGCTATGGTTTGTTTTGGAGCCATCGATGAACCAGATGATTTCTCCAGAATTACCTGGGTGCATCACCTGTTCCCTAGATGGGATGATGATATTCATATTTTCTGGTGTCATGCTATCAAAACTCATGTGAAATATGGGTTCATCTACTACTGTCACAGTTGTATCATTGAGTCCTTCTCGAACATTGTTTGGGTCTCCTTATTTCAGCCTAATAATTGCCATCATTGCCTCCGCCCTTACAAAAAGTTCCAAAGGAGGAATTCCAAGAGGGTGGGGAAAGTAATCTAGATAAAACGAACCACAATAGATCTGAAAAGATCGCAGTGGGATAGACAAGTATCCACCTCAAAACTAATTTAATGTAAAAAAAGGAAAGTCAGATTGTTAAATATCTTTGTAAGATGACAGAAGTTAAATGTAAAAAAATAATATGGAAAAAGATTATTTATAAGTTGAATAAGTCTATAAATTAAATAAATTTGAAAAAGCCTGGAGCAACGTAAATAAATTCACCGTAAAAAAAACATATTTTGCATTGCTAATATTCATGTCGTCATGTCGTTAAAAATAATAAAAAACAACGACATTGTAAGATTTCTTATAATTACCGTCAAGCAGAGATATTTGATATTTTTATCCGAAAATATATACCTTATTAGTAAACTATAAGCACATGTGTTGACTTAAGCCACTAAAAACAACACTATCACAGTCTGGAACCTCAAATATATCGTTAAAACCGACACTTAAAACAAGAAAACTTTTATAAAATGGCACTTGAATTCTATCCGGGACACTCGTTACTCAAACAACGTTCATTTATTCGCCGAATTTGGACTCCGGAGATCTAAGAGTGCTTAGTAGAACATGCGCGAGCTGGACTGAAATCGAATCGAGTATTACGAGTATAATGTTGCGTAAGCAGGGCGGTGCAATGGATAATTTGTTTTGAAAATAAACCGTTGTTCTATGTACTCGATCAGTTAATTCGTTGATAAAACGTTGGGAAGTAACGGTCGTCGATTTAGCTGGTCTGGCATAATCAACTTTGAAGAACTCGGTTCGAAGAAAGACATAATAAGGATAATGATGACCAGAAGCGGAAAGAAGTTTTGAGTTGAAAACGTAGGCGTACGTAGAGGTTTTCTCAAGGTGGTTATTGATTTGTTATTCGAGACGGTTTTCAATTGTTTTCGACAAAAATGGTAACGAGTATCCGGAGAAAAAAACAATTAGTTATGAAAAAATTAGATTATCCATATAAAGTTAATTGCTTGGTTTTAAGAGTAGAATCTCATTAAAATATCACCAAAGTAAAACGTTTGCAGTTTTGAACAACAAAAAGAACAATTCGAGGTTGTATACCTTTTTGTGGGTTTTATGGTTATGGTTTCCTCCAATATCAATTATAGCTAAACAACACCTCTGTATAATTTCAATAAGGTCGCTAAAGTAGCTTTGATTGAATTGTCTCCAAAGTTGGGGTAAAAGCTGTCTAAGTTCTTGGAGTGTCTGTGGAGGTGGTTCATGGGAAATCAAGGCTCTTTGAAGCTAGTTCCAAGCATGCTCAATGAGATTGAGGTCGAGCGATCGAGGGGACAGTGCCATATAACGATCTTGTGCGGGGGATGGTAACCCTTGGTCGTTCCCTTTACTGAGTTTAATGTATTGATGTGGTTTCAGCGTTGCCTTTAGTTCAGGATTATGCGCTAAGAGCTTCTGGACGGATGACATCTACATTGTACTGATGAGGCGGAAATACGCTGAAACCAGTCTGCAAGTGATGTTGTCCCTTCTAATTACAAACCAGAATGGTTGGTTATATCTTGCAGATATACCAACCACGTTCAATGTCTGTCGGGGCATGTAGCCCGAGAAGTGGTTGTTACTTCTTAGTGAACGGTATCTATTCTTTGAAAAATATTTTTCAAAAACTTTGTAAGGCGTTATAATAGTATTAAACTAAATTGTTACTTAAAATAGTAAATCCTGTTCGAGATAATGTTTGTTGGTATTTTAAAGGTTGAAGACATAGTTTATTATCTACGCCTATGATGGAGTAGAGAAGAGTACTTAGTGGAAGTAGTTCATTTCTTTATATGTACCACAATTTATAATAATGACCACAGCTTGCTGCAGAAATCTAAGAAAACCAACTAAGCGTTGAAAATGTTTGTTTATGTCTTCATGGTTCAAATGCATGCTTATTAGAATACAAAAAGGTCATTTAAACAGTTTAAAGTCAATAATTATTGACGATTTTTATAGTTAGAAATCCAAGGGCTGTGAAATATGATAATTGTTCATAATTATTGTTATTTTTACATTAGATATATACTGTTGAATGTATCACTGGGTAATTGTTTTAAAAATATTATCAATATTTTTAAATATTATGTGCCACAGTTAGTTACATTTTGATATTTGATGTACTGTGGAAAAAGTTCAGTCTAGGCTTCTTAAATAATCATATTTGTAAAATTATGTAACTCTTCGAGAGACAAGAGAATCGTAACATATTGAGGTTACGCAGCTTGCGAAAAAATGTCATTTATCCATTTTCAGAAAACGATCACTCAGTTGCGTTGTCACGTATATTTACCAAAGTTATCAAAGGCGGTCAATGTAAACCAGAGAAACCTTGAATAATAAATAAGTTAAAAAAGCGAATATCAAAACAAAGCTGAAATATGGAGAAACGTCAGGTCTGGCTTCTATTTTTGTTTAGATCGTTTAACGAATAATTCATTAAAACCTACCTATAACAAGTAGAAAATTCTGTATTATGCCCAATTAAGGCACATTCAAACATTTAATAAATAGATCAATAGAATTAATACTATTATTATTATTATTATGTCGCTGTTATCACATTTTCTTTACTTGGGTTAATATATTCCAGTCCAGGATTATGCTCTTAGAGCTCTTGGACGGAGGATATCTATTATTGTTTTTTGAAAAATACTTTTCAAAAACTTTGTGAGGCATTATAATAATAATAAACCATTATCTTTGACATCTATTTATAACATGATTTACTAAAATATGACAATTTTACGTTTTTTTGTCAATATAGAGTTTGGTTTTGAGGTTAGATGTGGGGATGTCGCTGTTATCACATTTTTAACATTTACTTTACTTGGGTTAATTTGAAACTCTTGGTCGGAGAATAATTACCTTGTACGGATGAGTGGCAAATACGCCGAAACCGGTCTAAGTGATGTTGTATCTTCTCATTACTAACCAGAATGGTTGGTTATATCTTGCAGATATACCAACCCCGTATAGCTTAGAAGTGTAATTCAATGTCTGTCGGGGCATATAGCCCGAGAAGTAGTTATTGCTTCGTAGTGAACGGTCTCTGTTCTTTGAAAAATATTTTTCAAAAACTTTGTAAGGCGTTATAATAGTATTAACTATTATCTTTGACATCTATCGACAACACGCTTTACTAAAATATGACAATTTTTTACAGGTAACTGTAATTAAGTAAATAGTCATATATTGTTGTAATATGTTTAACGCAAAGTCCTACCAATTTTAACTACTTTATTTATATTTTTGATTGTCGACATGGTTTCACTTGATTACTGACCTGTAAACAATAAGCATTATTGTATACCTACCATGTAAAACCATCTGTTCATTCTTATACCTAATCCAAAATAACAATAATATGGGCTAATTATGCAAATATCTAGAGTTACACGCATTATAATTTATTTTTCCTACAACTATGTAGGAAGGTACTATTACAGAATAGTTCCACTGAAAGTATTCCTACTTAGAACGAAGATATTTATCATAGGAAATGGAAAAATTTAGCAATCACTCATCGCCAATGGTTAGTAAAACCACACAAATGAGGTGTTAAACTTAACAAAAATATGATGTTTTCTCAATGTTAATAGTTAGTTGTGGACAATATCATAATGGGGAATCAATTATTTTTAATATTTTTATTCTCACTAGGTCTCTATGTCGATTTAAAATTCAACTTTTGGATGATTTAAATAGTTCGCCATTTATGCTGTGACGTACATTACCTAAAAGAGAAGTTACCTTCATAACGGTTGACATAGGACCACAATTCTGTCGTCTTCTTTTTTAAAATCGTGATGAAGTAAAGGTGACGCTTATGTTATATTAGGAGTTGTTTAAATTTACTGCCGATTTATTTTTACGAAATATCATTCACCAAACAAACTAATCGGCTTTGTTGAGAAGCTGAATTTGTTTGGTGAAAACTGAATAGGTATGAGCCACAATAGAATCTTGCGAGTCGCAGTGGAGACCCACTCACCTAACCTAAATCAAAATGATCTTCACATCAATAGTAACTAGTTGTAGTCTGTTTATATTTTCTTCTAGCAGCCTCAAGCCTCAATTTTCGTCTAACTTCTACTGCAGACACAGTTACAAACTTTTTACGAGGCGTTGTAACTGTTGTGTCCGTGCAGTATGATACAAAACAAGATTTATATGATATTGACATTATTCCAACTTGATTGTGGAGAAAAACTAGCTAAACTTAACTAAAAAAATATTGACACAATGCTTTAATTTTTTTATAATATTAAAACGCCAATCTCGTATAAACTGTAAACAAATAAATTTATAGATATTGACAGTTCTTCAAACTTCAAATTCCAATTGTCCTTTTTGTAACTGGCTTAGTTCATAAAACATGTAAATCAGAAAGTGGCTAACTTCATCTTTAAGTATGTGACGTACCTGTCGTGAACGTTGCAATCCTTTAGGAATCCTTAATTTCCAGTTTTCTCCTAAAATATTCGGTTTAAAAAAATTTTAAATTAATTTTTGTAAAGTAGTACAAATATACTTTAAAGCCGGATATCGGTTTAACACACCATTATTGAAAACAAATTTTTGATTGGAAAATCTTCTAAACCACAGAACTACAAAACACCCAAAAGACAAAGTTTAAGTAAAGTTCATAGTTTAAACTTAAATTCGTCCACCCGTCAAATCATTGACTGTGTTATTAACAGCTCTATAAATTCAACCAATCAAATTTTTCCTATTTGAGATGTAATTGCTCTTTAGACAAGGTCAATGATTTGACAAGTGGCTTACTTCATGGTTGTCAACTAACAAAGTTGACGTTGACATTTTAGTGAATTGTTGATTGTTTACCGAGAGTTATTAGAACTACTTATAAATTAAATGGGTCCTTATAATTAAACAATTCATAATATTCACAATGAGTTTTTCCAGCGATGAAGTAAACTTTCTAGTTTATAGATATTTACAAGAGTCCGGTAAATAAATAACCGATACATAACCTAAATTTAAAAAGACGCTTTGAAAGCAAGCTTTTTATATAAGTGCCCTGTTTCTTAAATGGGTCGTAGATTAGTAATAATTAGTATTTTCACATTTTTTTAGATTAGTTGTAATATTTGACTTTAACAATAACATTCAAAAGTCATTAAAGTATTCTATTAGTTCAGTGAACTGCAACAAGTTCCTAGAATAGGTAGAACGGTATGTGTAATTTATTACTTAGAATATTTTTTATTATAGGATTCCAGCATTCTGCCTATACTTTTGGTATAGAATCCCATATATCTCAATCGAATATTAATGGAGCCCTAGTACCACCTGCTGCCTTACTTAGCATTCTTCAAAAGGGGCTGCAATACACTGAAGCAGAAATAAGCATAGGAGAAGATGGAACTGAACAAAGATTGGTGGAAAGTCTCAGTTTAATAGATGCCGTTATGCCAGATGTGGTAGCAAGTAGACAAAACCAGCAGAACCAACAAAAGCAGGCTATTAAAGCTGAACAATCAGAGACAAATGGAGAGGAAGGTATGTTTACTATTCTACACATTTGATATGCAATCTAATTTGCTTGTATTTTTTGTTTGTATAGCTGTTGAATCAACACAAAACGAAACAATGGAGGTAGATACATCTATCGAAATTCCTTCTTCAAAAGCTACAGTACTTCGTGGACATGAATCCGAAGTATTTATTTGTGCCTGGAATCCTACAACTGACCTATTGGCAAGTGGATCAGGAGATAGTACAGCTAGAATTTGGGATATGTCTGATAACACTGCTAGCCCCAACCAGTTGGTTTTAAGACACTGCATACAAAAAGGTGGAACAGAAGTACCTAGTAACAAGGATGTCACATCATTAGATTGGAATGTAAGTACCTAATTACCTTGTTATATAAAATGAACTGTAAATTTTTGTTTTAGTGTGATGGAAGTTTGCTAGCAACAGGTAGTTATGATGGTTACGCAAGGATATGGACTAATGATGGGCGTTTGGCAAGAACATTAGGTCAACACAAAGGACCTATTTTTGCACTTAAATGGAATAAACGTGGAAACTATATTCTATCAGCAGGCGTTGATAAAACAACGATTATTTGGGATGCTGCGAGTGGACAGTGTACACAACAATTCAGTTTTCATTCAGCACCTGCACTGGATGTAGATTGGCAAACTAACACATCCTTCGCTAGCTGTTCCACTGATCAATGTATTCACGTTTGTAAGCTATCTGTGGATAAACCGATAAAATCTTTCCAAGGACACACAGTAAGTTTCCTCAAGTTTACTTAATTTCACAAACTACATGTTACTATTTTTAGAATGAAGTAAACGCCATTAAATGGGATCCCCAAGGACAATTGTTGGCATCTTGTTCAGATGATATGACATTAAAAATATGGTCTATGAAGCAAGACACTTGTGTACATGATTTGCAAGCACATTCTAAAGAAATTTATACTATCAAGTGGTCTCCGACAGGTCCTGGTACTCAAAATCCTAATATGAATCTTATTTTGGCATCGGCAAGCTTTGATTCAACAGTCAGGTAAATATCCTTATTCACAGGCCTAATATTAAAGAGGTAAAAGCTTGAATAATATTTTATTAATCTTTATTGTAGGTTATGGGATGTAGACAGAGGAGCTTGTATCCACAGGTTAACGAAACACACAGAACCTGTTTATTCTGTCGCTTTCAGTCCAGATGGAAAATTTTTAGCTAGTGGTAGTTTCGACAAGTGTGTCCATATTTGGTCGACTCAGTCAGGTCAACTTGTTCATAGTTACAAAGGCACCGGAGGAATATTTGAGGTAAAACAGTTATTCATTGGTATTGTAATGTAATATAATCGTTATTTGTAATTTTAGGTTTGCTGGAACTCGAGAGGGGACAAAGTTGGAGCTAGTGCTTCTGATGGTAGTGTTTTTGTTTTGGATTTGCGTAAACTATAGCGCTGAAATTGATTTGTGGAAATTAAATGTTTTTTAGTTTAATTTAACCAGACTTTACTGGTTGCAAATCTTGTATGTACAATATCGACTCTTAATTGTAAGGATTTTTAAAATAAGGCCACAAGAATTTGTATGTTCATATATTTAATTTTAAAATGTTTTATTTACTTAAGAATTTAAATAGAAGAATGTGTTATATTTTAGTAAGACAAAACCTTGAAATAAGTTTTAAATTTTTGTAGATAAAAATTGTTTTAGTGATAAATGTTTTTTATTACTACATGGATGCGTTTTATTTTCCTTTTTTCTTACAATTAAATCTATCATCTCAACACTTTGAAATTTATAAACTTAACACCTATTTTCTTGTGGTAGATCATGTGAGAGCTGATGCTCTTGTAGAAAATATATTTACATTAATCGTCTTTGATATGCATACAACTCTTCATGATTATAATAAGCATGAATTAACTTATACATATGTTGAAAGAAATATAATAAATTATCATACTGTCCGTTGTAGGCATTGTCACTATCATTATACAAGAGTTTGAATTGATCCAAACATTTTTCTGTAAAACAATTGTAAATTCCAGTATAGTTTCTATTTAAACCCCACCTATGGAGGTGGATTTCTATTAAAAATTGGTGAATAGCTTCGACAGTGGCTAAGTACCATCTTGGGCTACCTTTTTGATGCCTCCAGAATTGAGATATTCTATTTTGGATCACAACACAAGGGATACGTTTTATCCTTTCGTCTTTGTATATACCTATAACAAATATTATTAAGCCGATGTCTTTGCAATTGTAATATTGTTACTAACTTTTACTTTGATTCCAGGTACTGTCAATAAATACAGCTTTGGTAATAGGTAAATGCTCAAAATTGCCTCCAAATTCATATTCTTCTCTGGATTTGGGAATTTTTTTCATTAAAGTACTTCTGTTGAATCCTGGAGGTAGTTCATCTAATGGTGCATTTTGAAATTTATCAATAATTTCCTGATCTAACCCATTCGCTACTAATTGTGTTACACTTATAGCCTTCTGACTGGGAAATATAAGGACAACATTCTCATTTTGGTAGTCTGGAATATCGGGATATGTGTAAATACTAACATAGTCTTTTGCTAATATGGCTGCATGTCCTGCTGTACTTTTACCATCTATTTCGTGTTTATGTTTAATTATATCTATTTTTATTGGAAGCTGTAAAAGAAAATTTCTTCCTCTGTTTCTTTGAATGGTCATAAGTAGGTACTTACTTTTACCACAGGCAGTTTCCCTTCGAGTTCTTTTATAGGAACATAACAAGAGTAACAATAAAATTTTCTAGATTTTCCACATTTTGGACATGGATGTCTACCTTCTAGGACATCTAAAATTGAATTTTCATCTATTTTCAATCCCTGGAAAGGATTTTTATCGATGTAACTTTGACGAGACTCCTCTAACTTGGGATCCGACATAGCATTTTATTTTTAGGTTTAATTTGAATTGATACAAAAAAAATACTTAGAACTTATAAAGGCAAACCTAAATTTATTAATATATATTTAAATTAGACCAAAAATTTAAATTAATAGCACTAAAACACCGCGTTTAACCTCAAATATTCTTCTTTTGTTAAGTTGAAACACAGAACTATATTCTTGAACGAAGGATTTGGGAGACTGCAGCACTAAGCGATGACCAAAAACGAATTGATTTTCAAAGTAACACGGAAATATTTGATAAAATTGGTATAAAGTAAGTGCAGAGTTTGATAAATAAATAGTTTCAGTTACGTAGTCGATAAAACTATATAAGTACTGAGGTAGACTCCGTTTGACATAAGAAGAAGCCACTTGAAGTTGGCCAACTGTCGTGCGCAGAAACCAAAATGGCTCTTGTTTATCTTTGTCGCTTCTCGTATCGACCGATTTTCATGTCGCCAGCCACTTTATTATTGGCAATTGAGGTTGTATTTGAAGCAATCATTTACTGTCGAATATTTGTTATTTTTGAATATTTTAAGATGTTCAGCTAATTTATCTGTGAGTGTTGTGTGTTTTATTTGATCTAAAACCATGCCTCCTAAAAAACTTGTTGGTGTTAAAGGAAAAATTATCCAGTCAAGTCCGACAGATTCTTAAAAACGTTACGCTACTGATTTGAAGTTGAATGTCAATTTTACCATATGCGCTGGTTTTGACAACAAGTTCGCGCATACGACTGCAACTTCAAATGGATTCTTCTTACGTGAAACAGAGTCTAGTAGAAGTATTTGCTCTGGATTTTGTATCGTACATTATAATAACCGTTTTTATATGTAGAATGAGAGGACAACAACAGCTTCCGTCGTGATAATTTTTTTTAATAGCACAATGGGTTGAATAAATAAGATAAAAAGCATATAGTGAAATAAAGATAACATTCTTATTATTTAAATTGTCTTTTGTTAAAAATTTAACGTTTAGTTAAAAATTATGAACCAAGATAGTGATAATCAAAATGGTAACAAAAGACGTGTGCATCCTAAAAAAAATGCAAATATTCTATCAAGATTTACGTTTTTGTAAGTAGTAATATTTTTTTATAAGAAAAGCTGTGTGGGTGATTTATTGAAAATGTCAGCTCAAAAAAACGTAGAGTCCAGTCAGGAGACGACCGACAGAAGTGAAAACACCAATAAATGAATCGCTTTTAAAAATTTTATCGTAAATAGGAATTTTTACAAAAAAAGTACATATATATATACAGTATACATATAGCTCATGGAAAGCGTGACGATGATTTATGCAACACTATATACGCTTCATTGTTAATTGTGTTGCATAACCAAAAGTATTGTGTGTTGCATAAATACGTGACGATGACGAAAAATCCATGTTTTTTCTTCACCCAAAAAAAGTGCTCAACGCGCCTAAAGAAGTTTTCACTTTCAAAAACTGATATGCTATCAGCAGGGCCAATATTTAGCAATTGTTTTTTCTTCATAAGTTCAAAATTGATTTTAAAAAATTGAGCGAATCATGATGCGTAAGAAGAATTTAATTAAAGAGTAGCTAGCTGATCCCATTCACTTTCATGGAGAACTCCTGAGAGGAAGTTACACATTTATAACAATTAAACATGACATACTGTTGAGTCCAATCACTGTATTTCAAGTATTTGCTTAATGTTGCTAATAAAAGATCTTGAACTCGGTTGACAAAGGATAAACAAAATCTGTATAAATAAAATTTGTTTGCACGAGATTATCAACTACAATCTGAACTCTATTGTCAAATATTTGAGTTTGAGAATGTCAAAAATCATAGATCCACGCTGCTGATTACAATTTTTTTTTATATACACGTGTAGTTTAATTTGTAACGTCCGTATTGATTATCGAATTATCGTACAGTTTTTTGTTGAAAAAAAAACGTAGAGTCCAGTCATGGGACTGCCGACAGAAGAGAAAACACCAAAAATGAATCCCTCTTAAAAATTCTATCGTAATCCCATCGTAAATGGAATTTCTTACAAACAAATTAACCCTCTTTAAAAATTCTATCGTTCGCCCATGGTAGATGTGAATTTTTACAAATAAATTAAACCCTTTTAAAAAAATTATACGCCTATGGTATAAGAAAATTTTTACAATTAAATTATTAACCCCCTATGAAAAAAGTACACATATCTATACAGTATACATATAGGTCATGGAAAGCGTGCCGATGATTTATGCAACACTATATACGCTTCGTTGTTAATTGTGTTGCATAACCAAAATCATTGTGTGTTGCATAAAAGCGTGACGAATGACCAAAAGTATTGTGTGTTGCATAAAAACGTGACGATGACGAAAAATCCATGTTTTTTCTCACCCAAAAAAAGTGCTCAACGCGCCTAAAGAAGTTTTTACTTCAATAAAAATTTATTCTCCGAGATGAACACAACATAGAGTACACCATAGGGACCCACAGAACTGAACACTAGATCTATGGCTGGAACCTGACTATAACCTGACATAAAACTGACAGTTTCGGCACAGTATAAGCATTGTCTATTCTTTTTTAGACAATGCTATAAGCAACTAAAATTTAAGGAAAAGCGTACTACCAATATACTTTGGACCTATCATGGCTGCCAAGGTAAAATTCATAGCCAACAATCTTAAAAACTGTAGACTGTTATTATCTTTCAGATATAATGTAGGAATTATTTGGGATATCTACAAAAATGGAACATTTCAGAACGACCAACTTTTCGAAGTTATAGACAATTGTAAATCAAAAGATGTCGGAGATAAATTAGATCTAATTTTGAAAAAAAATTTTAAAGATTCCGGAGCTGTATCGCTTATTAAAATATTGTGGAAATGTTACGGAGTGACGTATTTGATAGTGGGATTAATACAATTTGTTATAAGGAGTGCTGTAATGTAAGTTTTATAGCATTAAGTGATTTTTCTGTCGACCGTGCATTTTTGATCTGTAATAAACGATTTTTATATAGGCAACCAAACATACCTAGAAACTGCATGTAGACGTATAAAAGTTATGAGATGTTGAAATGAGCTACTTTTCACAGTCGACGGAAAAGTTTTGTAAATAATTACTTTGATTTAGACAACTAACGATATTTGTAAATTTTTATGTTTCAGCATAGTAATACCAATGATATTATCCAAAGTTATTTTATATTTCCAGCCAGCTCAAGAAGAACTAACAAAAACTGATGTTATTAATTTCGCTGCTCTATTTGTGTTTCTTAATTTCTTAAGCTCAACCTACCTTTACAACTATCTCTTCTATCTTGCTGAGTTGGGCATTAAAATCAGAACTTCGTTAAGCTCGGCGATTTTTAGAAAATCTTTGCGGCTAACCACAAAATCTTTATCCCATATTAGCGTCGGAAAAATAGTGACACTAATAACGAAAGACGTAGCGATGGTCGAAACGTGTATTTTATATTTTAATGATACTTGGATTGGAGTCTTACAAACGGTGATTGCTTTTTATTTGATTTTTAATAAAATGGGACTTGCGACATGTGTTGGAATGGGATTTTTTGTACTGATAGTACCGTTGCAAGGTAAGCGTTGTAGGATTCCGATAATATTTATAGAGTACCAATTCGTACAACATTCGCAAGAGGGAAAGCTTATGATTGGTTCAACGATTATTGATCGTAAACGTGTATACCGGCCACTAGTGTGATTTGCTATAAGCAGACGTTGTAGTAGGATGTGGTGCCTTCTTTAATGTTTTGCTGGACGAAAGCTGGTCTCATTTCCAAACGTTCGATTGTAATTAAGGAGATTGAGTCCAGAATTGCGACGGTGGGGTTTTTAGACGAGCCAAATCGATATTCACTACTTAACTAAAATCTAATTACTGGTATTTAAGACCATATATGTAATTTTATTTGATTTGCAGTGATAATTGGAAACATAACATCTAGACTAAGATTATCTTCTTCGAAAGGGGCAGATGAAAGGCTGCAAGTTACCAAAGAAACTCTATCGGGTATTCGAGTTATAAAAATGAATACTTGGGAAGATGTTTTTGAAGACAAAATTAATGAAAACAGAAAGTAAGACATTTAAACTAAAAATATTCTTTAATAATTAACAAATGTGTACTCCTAGAAATACACCAACACACAAAGTCTACCCATAGCCAGTTTTTATTTGTTCTACTTCTACTTGTTTGAGTTTCATTCAGACGGCAATTCAACAAACCTTGTCGTCTGAATCATCATAAAGACTTGGACGTGTCGTCTTTATCTGGAATATGATGGAACAGCAGAGTCTATACTTTGTGCCTGCTCCGATGCGTCCCGAATTAGGTTTCTGATGTTTGGCAGGACTTCCCTATTGTCCCCAGGCCTGTTAAGTCATTCATTGTTGAGAAGCTGAGTTTGTTTGGAGAACTGATAAGGTGGGAGCCACAATATTCTCTTGGGTCGCAGAGGAACGTAGTCCTAGAAATACACCAACACACAAAGTCTACCCATAACCAGTTTTTATTTTGTTCTACTTCTACTTGGTTTAGTTTCATTCAGACGGCAATTTAACAGACCCTGTCGTCTGAATCATCATATAAAGACTGGGACGTGTCGTCTTTATCTGGAATATGATGGAACAGCAGAGTCTATATACTTTGTGCCTGCTCCGATGCGTCCCGAATTAGGTTTCTGATGTTTAGCAGGACCTCCCTATCTCTCAGGTCTGTTATCAAGTCATTCATTGTTGAGATGCTGAGTTTGTTTGGAGAACAGATAAGGTGGGAGCCACAATATTCTCTTGGGTCGCAGAGGAACGTAGTCCTAGAAATACACCAACACACAAAGTCTACCCATAACCAGTTTTTATTTTGTTCTACTTCTACTTGTTTGAGTTTCATTCAGACGGCAATTTAACAGACCTTATCGTCTCAATAATCATATAAACACTTGGACGTGTCGTCTTTATCTGGAATATGATGGAACAGCAGAGTCTATACTTTGTGCCTGCTCCGATGCGTCCCGAATTATGTTTCTGATGTTTAGCAGGACCTCCCTATCTCTCAGGTCTGTTATTAAGTCATTCATTGTTGAGATGCTGAGTTTGTTTGGAGAACAGATAAGGTGGGAGCCACAATATTCTCTTGGGTCGCAGAGGAACGTAGTCCTAGAAATACACCAACACACAAAGTCTACCCATAACCAGTTTTTATTTTGTTCTACTTCTACTTGTTTGAGTTTCATTCAGACGGCAATTTAACAGACCTTATCGTCTCAATAATCATATAAACACTTGGACGTGTCGTCTTTATCTGGAATATGATGGAACAGCAGAGTCTATACTTTGTGCCTGCTCCGATGCGTCCCGAATTATGTTTCTGATGTTTAGCAGGACCTCCCTATCTCTCAGGTCTGTTATCAAGTCATTCATTGTTGAGATGCTGAGTTTGTTTGGAGAACAGATAAGGTGGGAGCCACAATATTCTCTTGGGTCGCAGAGGAACGTAGTCCTAGAAATACACCAACACACAAAGTCTACCCATAACCAGTTTTTATTTTGTTCTACTTCTACTTGTTTGAGTTTCATTCAGACGGCAATTTAACAGACCTTATCGTCTCAATAATCATATAAACACTTGGACGTGTCGTCTTTATCTGGAATATGATGGAACAGCAGAGTCTATACTTTGTGCCTGCTCCGATGCGTCCCGAATTATGTTTCTGATGTTTAGCAGGACCTCTCTATCTCTCAGGTCTGTTATCAAGTCATTCATTGTTGAGATGCTGAGTTTGTTTGGAGAACAGATAAGGTGGGAGCCACAATATTCTCTTGGGTCGCAGAGGAACGTAGTCCTAGAAATACACCAACACACAAAGTCTACCCATAACCAGTTTTTATTTTGTTCTACTTCTACTTGTTTGAGTTTCATTCAGACGGCAATTTAACAGACCTTATCGTCTCAATAATCATATAAACACTTGGACGTGTCGTCTTTATCTGGAATATGATGGAACAGCAGAGTCTATACTTTGTGCCTGCTCCGATGCGTCCCGAATTATGTTTCTGATGTTTAGCAGGACCTCCCTATCTCTCAGGTCTGTTATCAAGTCATTCATTGTTGAGATGCTGAGTTTGTTTGGAGAACAGATAAGGTGGGAGCCACAATATTCTCTAGGGTCGCAGAGGAACGTAGTCCTAGAAATACACCAACACACAAAGTCTACCCATAACCAGTTTTTATTTTGTTCTACTTCTACTTGTTTGAGTTTCATTCAGACGGCAATTTAACAGACCTTATCGTCTCAATAATCATATAAACACTTGGACGTGTCGTCTTTATCTGGAATATGATGGAACAGCAGAGTCTATACTTTGTGCCTGCTCCGATGCGTCCCGAATTATGTTTCTGATGTTTAGCAGGACCTCCCTATCTCTCAGGTCTGTTATCAAGTCATTCATTGTTGAGATGCTGAGTTTGTTTGGAGAACAGATAAGGTGGGAGCCACAATATTCTCTTGGGTCGCAGAGGAACGTAGTCCTAGAAATACACCAACACACAAAGTCTACCCATAACCAGTTTTTATTTTGTTCTACTTCTACTTGTTTGAGTTTCATTCAGACGGCAATTTAACAGACCTTATCGTCTCAATAATCATATAAACACTTGGACGTGTCGTCTTTATCTGGAATATGATGGAACAGCAGAGTCTATACTTTGTGCCTGCTCCGATGCGTCCCGAATTATGTTTCTGATGTTTAGCAGGACCTCCCTATCTCTCAGGTCTGTTATCAAGTCATTCATTGTTGAGATGCTGAGTTTGTTTGGAGAACAGATAAGGTGGGAGCCACAATATTCTCTTGGGTCGCAGAGGAACGTAGTCCTAGAAATACACCAACACACAAAGTCTACCCATAACCAGTTTTTATTTTGTTCTACTTCTACTTGTTTGAGTTTCATTCAGACGGCAATTTAACAGACCTTATCGTCTCAATAATCATATAAACACTTGGACGTGTCGTCTTTATCTGGAATATGATGGAACAGCAGAGTCTATACTTTGTGCCTGCTCCGATGCGTCCCGAATTGTTTCTGATGTTTAGCAGGACCTCCCTATCTCTCAGGTCTGTTATTAAGTCATTCATTGTTGAGACGCTGAGTTTGTTTGGAGAACTGATAAGGTGGGAGCCACAATATTCTCTTGGGTCGCAGAGGAACGTAGTCTTAGAAATACACCAACACACAAAGTCTACCCATAGCCAGTTTTTATTTGTTCTACTTCTACTTGTTTGAGTTTCATTCAGACGGCAATTTAACAGACCTTATCGTCTCAATAATCATATAAACACTTGGACGTGTCGTCTTTATCTGGAATATGATGGAACAGCAGAGTCTATACTTTGTGCCTGCTCCGATGCGTCCCGAATTATGTTTCTGATGTTTAGCAGGACCTCCCTATCTCTCAGGTCTGTTATCAAGTCATTCATTGTTGAGATGCTGAGTTTGTTTGGAGAACTGATAAGGTGGGAGCCACAATATTCTCTTGGGACGCAGAGGAACGTAGTCCTAGAAATACACCAACACACAAAGTCTACCCATAACCAGTTTTTATTTTGTTCTACTTCTACTTGTTTGAGTTTCATTCATACGGCAATTTAACAGACCTTATCGTCTCAATAATCATATAAACACTTGGACGTGTCGTCTTTATCTGGAATATGATGGAACAGCAGAGTCTATACTTTGTGCCTGCTCCGATGCGTCCCGAATTATGTTTCTGATGTTTAGCAGGACCTCCCTATCTCTCAGGTCTGTTATTAAGTCATTCATTGTTGAGACGCTGAGTTTGTTTGGAGAACTGATAAGGTGGGAGCCACAATATTCTCTTGGGTCGCAGAGGAACGTAGTCTTAGAAATACACCAACACACAAAGTCTACCCATAGCCAGTTTTTATTTGTTCTACTTCTACTTGTTTGAGTTTCATTCAGACGGCAATTTAACAGACCTTATCGTCTCAATAATCATATAAACACTTGGACGTGTCGTCTTTATCTGGAATATGATGGAACAGCAGAGTCTATACTTTGTGCCTGCTCCGATGCGTCCCGAATTATGTTTCTGATGTTTAGCAGGACCTCCCTATCTCTCAGGTCTGTTATCAAGTCATTCATTGTTGAGATGCTGAGTTTGTTTGGAGAACTGATAAGGTGGGAGCCACAATATTCTCTTGGGACGCAGAGGAACGTAGTCCTAGAAATACACCAACACACAAAGTCTACCCATAACCAGTTTTTATTTTGTTCTACTTCTACTTGTTTGAGTTTCATTCATACGGCAATTTAACAGACCTTATCGTCTCAATAATCATATAAACACTTGGACGTGTCGTCTTTATCTGGAATATGATGGAACAGCAGAGTCTATACTTTGTGCCTGCTCCGATGCGTCCCGAATTATGTTTCTGATGTTTAGCAGGACCTCCCTATCTCTCAGGTCTGTTATTAAGTCATTCATTGTTGAGATGCTGAGTTTGTTTGGTGAACTGATAAGGTGGAAGCCACAATATTCTCTTGGGTTGCAATGGAGACTCACTTACCTAATTCTGCATGACTTTAATTCCAAAATTCCATCAAATCAAGACGAATGGTGGTAGAATATAAAAAGGAACATAGCGAAATAAATGAAAACATAGGGATTCTGGCCAGACTAGGTCTATAACCTGCTTTATTTCCACCTGTTGGTGTTATTGTAAATTTTATTTGACTATATTTTTTTAGGAAAGAAATGAGTGCCATTTTAAAACTGTTTATATCAAAAATCAGCGTTCTTTTAATGGGTAGCTTAACCTCAAAAATAGCCTACTACCTTCTCTTAACCACTTACATCCTATTGGGTAACACGATTTCAGCAGAATTGATTTATTACGTGACAGCTTTATTTTTGAGAGTCAGACATGCTTTAAGTGTGGCTATACCAGTTGGAGTAACTGCCATAGCAGATACGTCCGCTTCTATAACGAGAATAAGAGAATTTTTGTCAACTGAAGAAATTACTCAACAACAAGAAGTTGATAATATTCATGAAAAACCGCGAGTGTCTTTCAAAGACGTAACTATTAATTTAAACAATGAAGACATTTTAAAAAATGTGAATCTACAATTGGATTCAGGTTTAGTGGTTGTTACTGGGCCTACTGGAAGTGGTAAGACAACCCTTTTGAAGTGTATTTTAGAAGAAAATGACTGTATAACAGGAAACTTATACAAATATGGTTGTATATCTTATGCTCCACAGGAATCTTGGATATATCCATCTAGTTTAAAGCAAAATATAATATTCAATCAACCGTTTGATAAAGAACGATACCAAAGAGTTTTGGAAGTATGCGGTCTAAAACATGATATCTATCGGTTACCTTCAGGTAAGAATTTTTGTTGTAAGATAACATAGATGAAAATTTTCGGCTGATCTGTCATCATACACTTTGACTCTCCATGATATCTTGTCGCAAAAACATCAACCGACCATTGTATGAATGTATATTGGGATGACGTAGTACTGACTGCTTCATTGATAGTTGATAATAGTTTTTGGAGTGTCTGAAGGGGTAGTTCATGTGAATTCAAGGCTCTTTCTAGGTGATCCTAAGCATGCTCGATGGGATTGAGGTAGGGCGATCGAGGGGCGTCTTCGACTACTGTTACACGATGCGGTATCGTCTAAAAAGGGAAAAGTTGGTCCAATAGCAGTCATGTTCCCATCAATCACTAACAATTATGTACGCCCATTAAAACTAATGCCTCCACAAACAGCAGCTGTACCACCTCTGAACGAATGAACATCCTGCACTGCTTTTCGATTTCTGTGCATATTAGCCCATGCCAATCGTGCATTCTTATCAATGTGTGTTGATGGAACTCTTGTCAAAAGCCAGAAGCATTCAAAAGACGCTGTTGTATGATCCGGCAAGTATAGGTCGACCAGAACAGCTAGAGTGTTGAGAATTGTATGCGCGTTAGCAAACTTCCTGTTACGCTGACGGAGCTCAGTCGGTAAAAGTTTGTCAGACTTCGACAAATTTGTAGTGACTTATCTTTCATTTCTGTATCTTTCACGCTCTTTCTTTGCGCACATCCAACACTCTAGCTGTTCTGGTCGTATTATACTCAGAACTTTTGTGGAGCTGTATATTTACATGTTGCAAATTTGTCCATAAATATGGGTCATTTTGATGACGCAAACTTACACAGTGCTGCTTTTTCATGTCACATTTTGTATTTTTATCATTTGCAGGTGATGATTCTATAATAAGTGATAGCGGCACAAATTTGAGTAAAGGACAACAGTGTAGAATAAATTTAGCAAGAGCTGTTTATAGAAAGGCGGATATATACCTAATAGATGATTGTTTGACGTCTTTGGATATTAATATACAAAAACATGTTGTTCAAAGATGCATAAAGGAATTTTTAGCTGATAAAATTTGTATTTTTGTTACTCAGAATCTTCGGTTTATTGAAAAAAATGATGAAATTGTTGTCGTAGACCAAGGAAAAGCGATAGTATCGCAGAAGATGTTTTTAGAGCATCAAGAAAATTTAAAAACAATTCCAGAACAAGAAAAATATTTTGAGAATTTCTTAGAAGCGGATAGTAGTACAGTAAATAACGAAATTAATACAGTAACAGAAGATTCTGCATTACTAGTTACTAGTAAAAAGGAAAACATGTACCATGAAAATGTAAAACTGGGAAAAGTAGAGTTTAAATCATATAGAAACTATGGAAAATATGGAGGGGGGCTTTTAATGATTATAATTATTTTAATATTTTTTGTATTGAGTCAAATTTCAAAAAGCTACTCTGAAAAGATTTTAAGCAATTGGTAAGAAGCTGTATTAACGACTTGGGGAGTTTTTAATATAGATATAATTTTTAGGGTAAATACAATTCATCAAAACTCTTCAGAAAGTACAACGGAAAAAAATACAGATTTAAAATTGTATTCAATTTCTACATTGGCCATAACTGTTTTATCAATTTTTTCGGCATGCTTACTATTTAATTTCAGTAGGACAGCTTCCATGAAGTTACATAAGAATTTAATTGATTCTGTTATTAAGGCCACTATGGTTTTCTTCGATACGCATCTCATTGGCAACATTATCAACCGTTTTTCTAAAGATCTTAGTTTGGTTGATGAACAGATACCTTTTGCAGTATATGAATTTTTACAGGTAAAGGTACAAGGGATGTCTTTTATATTTTGCATATAGAGCTAGAAAAATACAGTAGATAACTTTTAAACACTTCTGGAAGCAGTTATTCCACTCGCTTTTTGGTACATTCAAAATAGAGTTTTTAAAGGCTTTGGCAGTTCATTCTAAATTTTTGGAAAAGTAAAAAAGTCGTTAGGACTTCATGGAGGATGGTCCAACATTTCGATGTTTTCTTGCTTTAAAAACTCAATTGTTTTTCGAGCTGTGATGGAGCTTGTATTGTCTTGGTGGAGAATCATTCGTCGTTGGGGGTCGGTTTTTCGAAACCCGGCAATTACTTCCGGCAAACAAATCGATATGTACCAATTAACAGTAACAGTTCTTTGATCTTGCAGAGGAATTGTTGCTTCATGACCCGCTTTTGAGACAAATGTCGCCACCATATTTTTGGAAACACTTTTGGTTCATCTTTGATCACCAAAATACCCGACTGACGTTTATTTTTGGGTTCGTAAGAGTAAATCCAGGATTCATCACCACTTACAATACTGATGTATATATTTTTTGAGTTTTCTGCGTTAAACCGGCTTAACACCAATTGTTTTCTGTTATTCCGTCAACAGATGCGGTATCCAACGAGGAAACTAATTTTTCATCCGATTGTGTCGAAAATTGACGTTCTATGGTTTAGATATTTGGACGAAAATTTACTTTATTTATACATTTTAGCCATTTGGATAAAAAAACAATCGGATAAAAAATATCATATGTAATATGGACCAAAAATGTTTTTTCGAACTATGTGGGTTACCGGCCTCGGCTTCGCCTCGCCCGGTAATCCTCCACATCGTCCGAAAAACTTCATTTTTCGTCCTTATAACATAATATACTATTTCTACAGTTACCACCGGTCGACAAATTAAAAACTTTGTAACGTTGTTTTGATTTGAGTATTCATTATCGCTAATTTCGATTGTTCTAAACACAAAAGTAGGTACCCACATTTTTTGATTATCACATCTGAATTCTCTACAAAAGGAAAAAAACATTTATTTTGAATTTTTCAAAACAAATCAATTACTATGTTTCAAATACATTTTGAGACTATTTTGAGTGACATCTTTTGCGTTTCGCTATAAAATTACGTCTGGGCGTTTCAATAACCAGCAGTAATCAGCAGTATTCCATCGACCTTGGTATCTTGTTTCCATGTCTTGTTGGAACCATTCTTCCTGTTCTCCGGTAAAATCATCAAGATTTCCAGGAAAAAAATCCAGATGTGAATCCAGTAAATGGAGTTTTATGCTCATATTGCATCCCAATTTTTTATATTTATCCAATAAATTTGCTACAATATTGTCATAGTCAGACATCCAAAGATCGGATTAGTGGTCCAAAGAATATCTCTTGCTTTATTTATAATCTTGGGAATTTTTGGCACATATATTTAAAGCTACTATCATTTTCTTTATCTGAAGCTTGAAAGAATTGTTTCATTAAACTCAATTTAATATGAAGAGGAGGTAATAAAATTTTCTTAAGATACACTAAATTTTTCCCAATGCTAACCTCAGGGTGTTTTCCTAAGATACAATAAATTGTATCATTGTACATTTTTGAACGGCAACCAAGCTTCTAATTCAGTAGGATTCATTGTTACTTAAAATTCTCCATCGTTAATCAAAGATCGGATTTATAGTGCAAAGAATATCTCTTGTTTTATTTATAATCTTGGGAATTTTTGACACATATATTTAAAGCTACTATCATTTTCTTTATCTAAAGCTTGAAAGAATTGTTTCATTAAACTGAATTTAATATGAAGAAGAGGTAATAAAATTTTCTTAAGATACACTAAATTTTTCCTTATGCTAACCTCAGGGTGTTTTCCTAAGATACCATTCAAAACATTTTTGAACGGCAACCAAGCTTCTAATTCAGTAGGATTGATTGTTACTTCAAATTCTCCATCGTTCCTCCAAAGATCGGATTTGTGGTCCAAAGAATATCTCTTCTTTTATTTATAATCTTGGGAATTTTTGACACATATATTTAAAGCTACTATCATTTTCTTTATCCAAAGCTTGAAAGAATTATTTCATTAAACTCAATTTACTATGAAGAAGAGGTAATAAAATTTTCTTAAGATACACTAAATTTTTCCTTATGCTAACCTCAGGGTGTTTTCCTAAGATACCATTTACAACATTTTTGAACGGCAACCAAGCTTCTAATTCAGTAGGATTCATTGTTACTTCAAATTCTTCATCGTTCAACAAAGATCGGATTTGTGGTCCAAAGAATATCTTTTGTTTTATTTATAATCTTGGGAATTTTTGGCACATACAATATTTAAAGGTACTATCATTTTCTTTATCTAAAGCTTGAACGAATTATTTCATTAAATTCAATTTAATATGAAGAAGAGGTAATAAAATTTTCCTAAGATACACTAAATTTTTCCCTATGTTAACCTCAAGGTGTTTTCCTAAGATACCATTTACAACATTTTTGAATGGCAACCAAGCTTCTAATTCAGTAGGATTCATTGTTACTTCAAATTCTCCATCGTTCATCCACAGATCAGATTAGTGGTCCAAAGAATATCTCTTGTTTTATTAATAATCTTGGGAATTTTCGGCGCATATATTTAAAGCTACTATCATTTTCTTTATCTGAAGCTTGAACGAATTATTTCATTAAATTCAATTTAATATGAAAAGAGGCAATAAAATTTTCTTAAGATACACTAAATTTTTCCCTATGCTAACCTCAGGGTGTTTTCCTAAGATACCATTCACAACATTTTTGAACGGCAACCAAGCTTCTAATTCGGTAGGATTCATTGTTACTCCAAATTCTCCATCGTTCATCCAAAGATCGGATTAGTGGTCCAAAGAATATCTCTTGTTTTATTAATAATCTTGGGAATTTTCGGCGCATATATTTAAAGCTACTATCATTTTCTTTATCTGAAGCTTGAACGAATTATTTCATTAAATTCAATTTAATATGAAAAGAGGCAATAAAATTTTCTTAAGATACACTAAATTTTTCCCTATGCTAACCTCAGGGTGTTTTCCTAAGATACCATTCACAACATTTTTGAACGGCAACCAAGCTTCTAATTCGGTAGGATTCATTGTTACTTCAAATTCTCCATCGTTCATCCACAGATCAGATTAGTGGTCCAAAGAATATCTCTTGTTTTATTAATAATCTTGGGAATTTTCGGCGCATATATTTAAAGCTACTATCATTTTCTTTATCTGAAGCTTGAACGAATTATTTCATTAAATTCAATTTAATATGAAAAGAGGCAATAAAATTTTCTTAAGATACACTAAATTTTTCCCTATGCTAACCTCAGGGTGTTTTCCTAAGATACCATTCACAACATTTTTGAACGGCAACCAAGCTTCTAATTCGGTAGGATTCATTGTTACTCCAAATTCTCCATCGTTCATCCAAAGATCGGATTAGTGGTCCAGAGAATATCTCTTCTTTTATTTATAATCTTGGGAACTTTTGGCACATATATTTAAAGCTACTATCATTTTCTTTATCTAAAGCTTGAAAGAATTATTTCATTAAACTCAATTTAATATGAAAAAGAGGCAATAAATTTTTTTTAAGATACACTATTTTTTCCTTATGTTAACCTCAGGGTGTTTTCCTAAGATACCATTTACAACATTTTTGAACGGCAACCAAGCTTCTAATTCAGTAGGATTCATTGTTACTTCAAATTCTCCATCGTTCATCCAAAGATTAGTGGTCCAAAGAATATCTCTTGTTTTATTTATAATCTTGGGAATTTTCGGCACATATATTTAAAGCTACTATCATTTTCTTCATCTAAAGCTTGAAAGAATTGTTTCATTAAACTCAATTTAATGTGAAAAAGAGGCAATAAATTTTTTTAAGATACACTATTTTTTTCCTTATGCTAACCTCAGGGTGTTTTCCTAAGATACCATTTACAAGATTTTTGAACGAAAACCAAGCTTCTAATTCAGTAGGCTTCATTGTTACTTAAAATTCTCCATCGTTCATCAAAGATCGGATTTGTGGTCCAAAGAATATCCCTTCTTTTATTCAAAATTTTAGGAATTTTTGGCACATAGATTTAAAGCTACTATCATTTTCTTTATCTAAAGCTTGAACGAATTGTTTCATTAAACTCAATTTAATATGAAAAGGAGGCAATAAAATTTTCTCAAGATACACTAAATTTTTCCCTATGTTAACCTCAGGGTGTTTTCCTATGATACTATTTACAACATTTTTGAACGGCAACCAAGCTTCTAATTCAGTAGGATTCATTGTTACTCCAAATTCTTCATCGTTCAACAAAGATCGGATTTGTGGTCCAAAGAATATCTTTTGTTTTATTTATAATCTTGGGAATTTCTGGCACATATATTTAAAGCTACTATCATTCTCTTTATCTAAAGCTTGAACGAATTATTTCATTAAACTCAATTTAATATGAAAAGGAGGCAATAAAATTTTCTCAAGATACACTAAATTTTTCCCTATGCTAACCTCAGGGTGTTTTCCTAAGATACCATTTACAACATTTTTGAACGGCAACCAAGTTTCTAATTCAGTAGCATTTATTGTTAATCCAAATTCTCCATCGTTCAACAAAGATCGGATTTTTGGTCCAAAGAATATCCCTTCTTTTGTTTATAATCTTGGGAATTTCTGGCACATATATTTAAAGCTACTATCATTTTCTTTATCTAAAGCGTGAACGAATTATTTCATTAAACTCAATTTAATATGAAGAAGAGGTAATAAAATTTTTTTAAGATACACTAAATTTTTCCCATTGCTAACCTCAGGTTGTTTTTCTAAGATACCATTTACAACATTTTTGAACGGCAACCAAGCTTCTAATTCAGTAGGATTGATTGTTACTCCAAATTCTTCATCGTTCAACAAAGATCGGATTTGTGGTCCAAAGAATATCTTTTGTTTTATTTATAATCTTGGGAATTTCTGGCACATATATTTAAAGCTACTATCATTCTCTTTATCTAAAGCTTGAACGAATTATTTCATTAAACTCAATTTAATATGAAAAGGAGGCAATAAAATTTTCTCAAGATACACTAAATTTTTCCCTATGCTAACCTCAGGGTTTTTTCCTAAGATACCATTTACAACATTTTTGAACGGCAACCAAGTTTCTAATTCAGTAGGATTTATTGTTAATCCAAATTCTCCATCGTTCAACAAAGATCGGATTTTTGGTCCAAAGAATATCCCTTCTTTTGTTTATAATCTTGGGAATTTCTGGCACATATATTTAAAGCTACTATCATTTTCTTTATCTAAAGCGTGAACGAATTATTTCATTAAACTCAATTTAATATGAAGAAGAGGTAATAAAATTTTTTTAAGATACACTAAATTTTTCCCAATGCTAACCTCAGGTTGTTTTTCTAAGATACCATTTACAACATTTTTGAACGGCAACCAAGCTTCTAATTCAGTAGGATTCATTGTTACTCCAAATTCTCCATCGTTCAACAAAGATCGGATTTGTGGTCCAAAGAATATCTTTTGTTTTATTTATAATCTTGGGAATTTTTGGCACATATATTTAAAGGTACTATCATTCTCTTTATCTAAAGCTTGAACGAATTATTTCATTAAACTCAATTTAATATGAAAAGGAGGCAATAAAATTTTCTCAAGATACACTAAATTTTTCCCTATGCTAACCTCAGGGTTTTTTCCTAAGATACCATTTACAACATTTTTGAACGGCAACCAAGTTTCTAATTCAGTAGGATTTATTGTTAATCCAAATTCTCCATCGTTCAACAAAGATCGGATTTTTGGTCCAAAGAATATCCCTTCTTTTGTTTATAATCTTGGGAATTTCTGGCACATATATTTAAAGCTACTATCATTTTCTTTATCTAAAGCGTGAACGAATTATTTCATTAAACTCAATTTAATATGAAGAAGAGGTAATAAAATTTTTTTAAGATACACTAAATTTTTCCCATTGCTAACCTCAGGTTGTTTTTCTAAGATACCATTTACAACATTTTTGAACGGCAACCAAGCTTCTAATTCAGTAGGATTGATTGTTACTCCAAATTCTCCATCGTTCAACAAAGATCGGATTTGTGGTCCAAAGAATATCTTTTGTTTTATTTATAATCTTGGGAATTTTTGGCACATATATTTAAAGGTACTATCATTCTCTTTATCTAAAGCTTGAACGAATTATTTCATTAAACTCAATTTAATATGAAAAGGAGGCAATAAAATTTTCTCAAGATACACTAAATTTTTCCCTATGCTAACCTCAGGGTTTTTTCCTAAGATACCATTTACAACATTTTTGAACGGCAACCAAGTTTCTAATTCAGTAGGATTTATTGTTAATCCAAATTCTCCATCGTTCAACAAAGATCGGATTTTTGGTCCAAAGAATATCCCTTCTTTTGTTTATAATCTTGGGAATTTCTGGCACATATATTTAAAGCTACTATCATTTTCTTTATCTAAAGCGTGAACGAATTATTTCATTAAACTCAATTTAATATGAAGAAGAGGTAATAAAATTTTTTTAAGATACACTAAATTTTTCCCAATGCTAACCTCAGGTTGTTTTTCTAAGATACCATTTACAACATTTTTGAACGGCAACCAAGCTTCTAATTCAGTAGGATTCATTGTTACTCCAAATTCTCCATCGTTCAACAAAGATCGGATTTGTGGTCCAAAGAATATCTTTTGTTTTATTAATAATCTTGGGAATTTTTGGCACATATATTTAAAGGTACTATCATTTTCTTTATCTAAAGCGTGAACGAGTTATTTCATTAAACTCAATTTAATATGAAGAGGAGGTAATGAAATTTTCTTAAGATACACTAAATTTTTCTCTATGCTAACCTCTGGGTGTTTTCCTAAGATACTATTTACAACATTTTTGAACGGCAACCAACCTTCTAATTCAGTAGGATTCATTGTTACTTCAAATTTTCCATCGTTCAACAAAGATCGAATTTGTGGTCCAAAGAATATTCCTTCTTTTATTCATAATTTTAGGAATTTTTAGCAGATTTAAAGCTACTATCATTTTCTTTATCTAAAGCTTGAACGAATTATTTCATTAAACTCAATTTATTATGAAAAAGAAGCAATAAAATTTTCTTAAGATACACTATTTTTTTCCTTATGCTAACCTCAGGGTGTTTTCCTAAGATACCATTTACAACATTTTTGAACGGCAACCAAGCTTCTAATTCAGTAGGCTTCATTGTTACTTAAAATTCTCCATCGTTCATCAAAGATCGGATTTGTGGTCCAAAGAATATCCCTTCTTTTATTCAAAATTTTAGGAATTTTTGGCACATAGATTTAAAGCTACTATCATTTTCTTTATCTAAAGCTTGAACGAATTGTTTCATTAAACTCAATTTAATATGAAAAGGAGGCAATAAAATTTTCTCAAGATACACTAAATTTTTCCCTATGTTAACCTCAGGGTGTTTTCCTATGATACTATTTACAACATTTTTGAACGGCAACCAAGCTTCTAATTCAGTAGGATTCATTGTTACTCCAAATTCTTCATCGTTCAACAAAGATCGGATTTGTGGTCCAAAGAATATCTTTTGTTTTATTTATAATCTTGGGAATTTCTGGCACATATATTTAAAGCTACTATCATTCTCTTTATCTAAAGCTTGAACGAATTATTTCATTAAACTCAATTTAATATGAAAAGGAGGCAATAAAATTTTCTCAAGATACACTAAATTTTTCCCTATGCTAACCTCAGGGTGTTTTCCTAAGATACCATTTACAACATTTTTGAACGGCAACCAAGTTTCTAATTCAGTAGCATTTATTGTTAATCCAAATTCTCCATCGTTCAACAAAGATCGGATTTTTGGTCCAAAGAATATCCCTTCTTTTGTTTATAATCTTGGGAATTTCTGGCACATATATTTAAAGCTACTATCATTTTCTTTATCTAAAGCGTGAACGAATTATTTCATTAAACTCAATTTAATATGAAGAAGAGGTAATAAAATTTTTTTAAGATACACTAAATTTTTCCCATTGCTAACCTCAGGTTGTTTTTCTAAGATACCATTTACAACATTTTTGAACGGCAACCAAGCTTCTAATTCAGTAGGATTGATTGTTACTCCAAATTCTCCATCGTTCAACAAAGATCGGATTTGTGGTCCAAAGAATATCTTTTGTTTTATTTATAATCTTGGGAATTTTTGGCACATATATTTAAAGGTACTATCATTCTCTTTATCTAAAGCTTGAACGAATTATTTCATTAAACTCAATTTAATATGAAAAGGAGGCAATAAAATTTTCTCAAGATACACTAAATTTTTCCCTATGCTAACCTCAGGGTTTTTTCCTAAGATACCATTTACAACATTTTTGAACGGCAACCAAGTTTCTAATTCAGTAGGATTTATTGTTAATCCAAATTCTCCATCGTTCAACAAAGATCGGATTTTTGGTCCAAAGAATATCCCTTCTTTTGTTTATAATCTTGGGAATTTCTGGCACATATATTTAAAGCTACTATCATTTTCTTTATCTAAAGCGTGAACGAATTATTTCATTAAACTCAATTTAATATGAAGAAGAGGTAATAAAATTTTTTTAAGATACACTAAATTTTTCCCAATGCTAACCTCAGGTTGTTTTTCTAAGATACCATTTACAACATTTTTGAACGGCAACCAAGCTTCTAATTCAGTAGGATTCATTGTTACTCCAAATTCTCCATCGTTCAACAAAGATCGGATTTGTGGTCCAAAGAATATCTTTTGTTTTATTAATAATCTTGGGAATTTTTGGCACATATATTTAAAGGTACTATCATTTTCTTTATCTAAAGCGTGAACGAGTTATTTCATTAAACTCAATTTAATATGAAGAGGAGGTAATGAAATTTTCTTAAGATACACTAAATTTTTCTCTATGCTAACCTCTGGGTGTTTTCCTAAGATACTATTTACAACATTTTTGAACGGCAACCAACCTTCTAATTCAGTAGGATTCATTGTTACTTCAAATTTTCCATCGTTCAACAAAGATCGAATTTGTGGTCCAAAGAATATTCCTTCTTTTATTCATAATTTTAGGAATTTTTAGCAGATTTAAAGCTACTATCATTTTCTTTATCTAAAGCTTGAACGAATTATTTCATTAAACTCAATTTATTATGAAAAAGAGGCAATAAAATTTTCTTAAGATACACTATTTTTTTCCTTATGCTAACCTCAGGGTGTTTTCCTAAGATACCATTTACAACATTTTTGAACGGCAACCAAGCTTCTAATTCAGTAGGATTCATTGTTACTTCAAATTCTCCATCGTTCAACAAAGATCCGGATTTGTGGTCCAAAGAATATCCCTTCTTTTATTCATAATTTTAGGAATTTTTGGTACATAGATTTAAAGCTAGTATCATTTTCTTTATCTAAAGCTTGAACGAATTATTTCATTAAACTCAATTTAATATGAAAAGGAGGCAATAAAATTTTCTTAAGATACACTAAATTTTTCCGAATGCTAACCTCAGGGGGTTTTCCTAAGATACCATTTACAACATTTTTGAACGGCAATCAAGCTTCTGATTCAGTAGGATTCATTGTTACTTCAAATTCACCATCGTTCATCAAAGATCGGGATTGTGATCAGCGCTATCAAATTAGAGAAAAGAATTGATAATGTTTTAAACTAGGAAAATCGAGTCGGTCGGTGTAATTCGTCATGTAAAATTTTTTTAATTGTGGTCTTTGATATGCCCAATGATGCTTCAATTTCACGATATGTGACATGTCGATCTTCTTGGATCAGCTTACGTACAGCATCGACATTTCCCCGGGTGATTACCATTGATGGTGGACCTGCTCTTTGATCTTCGCTAAGATAAATACGTCCACGTTTAAATTCTCCATACCAACAAGAAATTGTCGACCGATGTGGTGCTTCATTGCTGAAAACAGAAAACTTCTCAGCAAGGCATTCTGAAAATTGTAAAAAATTATTTGCCCGAAAATTTTCTCGCCTTATTTTTATTTTACGACTGACTTTGAAAATTTTAGAGACTTTGGCGTCAAGTTAACTAAACATGACATTTAATATTTGTTGACAGACGCCAACTATGTTGTTATATGCAACACCTAAAAGACAACCCTCGTATAACCAAACAAATTTGGAAAAAAATTTTTAGAATGTCTTAGAATTGTGTGGAGTGGTGATTCTAATAGCAGCTGTTAATATTACTTTGATCCTACCTTCAGTTACACTTTTTATAATATTGTACTTCCTAAGAAAATTGTATATCCCTACTGGCCGCAGTTTGCAAAGGCTTGACATGACAGGTAAGGAAATTTTCAAGAAACTACTTAAGTATTATTTTATATTTTTTCGTTTCTGTTTATAATAATTGTTTATTTATTACGCGTATTAATATAAGTCAAAAGATTAGGATTATAGTGTATAAAACAGGATGAAGGAACGACGGGTTCAATACACAAAGACAAGGGTTTTCTTAAAATTTGAAAACAAACTTGAAGAAAGGAATAACTGGAAAAGAAAGTGAAGCAATTAATGTAGAGAAATGGAGGAGTGGGAAAATTAGAAGTCTAAAAGGAGAAATGTTCAGAAACACGTAATAAGATCAGGAAGAGAAAGAGAAAGTCCAAAAAAACATGGAAATACGTACACAGAACGAAAAATAATAGAAAACTCTTTAAATGCAGTCTCTTCCACAGCTTGTGGGGGGCAATTTCAAAGAAAATATATATATTCACTGTTGATTTTTATCGATACTGTATTGATAATGAATTGCATAATATATCTCTGATAAATGAATTAGACGAAACTGAATGTCAATTAAATTGACACGCGCGGTCTAAAAACTGAAAATTCGAAGCACGTGTTAATTTCCGATCGAATATATATTGTTTATTGATACCAAGAAACTGCATAACCTCTTTTAATCCATTTTCAAAGTATAATTAAACCATTATAACAAGGATAAAATATAAATAAATGCAGTAGAAATGATATAATTAAACTTTAGTCAGGTTAACAGAAATTTGTAACCATAAAAAGATCTTCTTAAATGTTCCAGCAAGAAGTCCAGTTATGGGTTATTTAACTTCATCTCTAGAAGGTTTAACTACAATTAGAGCCTTTCAAGCTGAAACGGTTTTAATAAAAGAATTTGATAGGCATCAAGATTTATATACATCTGCAAACTATACATCTATATGTTGTGATAGAGGATTCGGGTACTATTTAGACGTTTGCTGTACGATGTATATGGGTGTTATTATGGCCATATTAATTATTTTTGACAAAAGTGAGTGGTACAAATTCTAGATTTAAATATCAAGTAGACCGGTATCCAATTTCGAATGGAAGCCGTTTGCACCGTCGAGTTTCATGTGAAAAACAAGTAAAATAAGTATATTCCCCAAAGATAATCGACGCTACAGTGGATATTGAAAATCTTAGGATATTCCACGGAATTAGAACAATTAACTTATGGATACCGTCTACTTGGATGTATTCCACTGTAGCGTCGATTATCCAATTTGTGCCTTGGGGAATAACCTCATTCTACTTGTTTGGGCTACCGATCTAAAGTGGTTAATTTTTTTGGTTAAAGAAACTTCAGTTGGTGATGTTGGATTGGCAATAACGCAAGCTGTAACCCTTAACGGAATAGGACGCGGTATAAGACAATGGACAGAGATAGAAAAGAAAATGACGTCTGTCGAAAGAATTTTAGAATATTCAGAAACGGAAAGAGAAGTACAAAATCCAAAGTCAAAATGCGTAGATTGGCCAAAAATTAATGGAATTCAATTTGAAAAAGTATCGTTTTCATATAAAAACAGCAGTAATTGTATATTGAATAATATTAATTTTGAGGTCAGTGATGGAGAAAAATTAGGCATAGTAGGAAGATCAGGTAATTTATTATTGTACATCATTAAAAATGCTTTGCAAATAGCTCTACCTCTTTTACAATGTCCTGGCATCGATCAGATGTAGACTGGTATAGGACCTTCAAAAATTCTTAACCCTAGCAAATGAAACTGCATTTACTGGACCTGAACGAGCATTTGAAATATCAAAAACTGCTGCACGTGGTTGTACATCTCGGTAGATTCAAACCAAACATCAGACGTACTGGAGACACGTGCCAAAGCAAAATACATCAAACTCCTGGTGAAAAAAACCCTAAGAGTTGCAAGGATTACTCACCGGTCACTGTACCACAAGAAAACAATTGGCATATATAGGGATCAAGCTATCTGTCGGACTAGGTCTCTACCTCTTAGAGCTCAGTGTGGAATTGTGGAATTTACATACAAAATTGCAGTCTCTTCAAAGGATTATTGGTGTGCCATTTTCATTAGAACATATCCAGTAGATTATCATTTTTTTTACATTTTCTAAAATATTTCCACAGGTTCTGGAAAATCCACTTTGATGTCTTTACTATTCCGTTTCTACGAATACCAAGGATCGATAAAAATAGGAGGTGAAGATATACAAAAAATACCTTTGGAGACTCTTCGTTCAAATATGTCAATTATATCTCAAAATCCGATACTGTTTTCTAGTACGCTTCGTCAAAATTTAGATCCTAAAAATACACATTCTGACGTTGAAATATGGAAGGCTATCAAGACGGTTCAAATGGATAATATCGTTAAATCTTTAGATATGGAAATGAACGAATCTGGATCGACTTTTAGCACTGGTCAAAAACAATTATTATGCTTAGCTCGATGTTTGTTGAGTAAAAATAAAATTATTATATTAGACGAGGCTACTTCGGATGTGGATAAAGAAAATGAAAAATTGATCAATAGTGTTTTTCGGGAGTATTTTAAGGATTGTACTTTACTGATAGTAGCACATAAGTTGAGTACAATGTTAAACTGTGACAGAATTTTGGTGATGCAAGATGGAAAAGTAGTGGAAAATGGGAATGTTTGTGATTTAGAAAAGAATAAAAACAGTATATTTTATAGCATGTTACAAAAGTCTCGTTTACAAGGTCATATTTAGATAATCTTATTTAAAAAAAGCTGTTATCTATAAAAGTTTATATTTATGAATTTGTAAAATATTAGAATTAAAAAAAATTTACTAAGCTGATTACACTTGTTGTCTTTTCCCTATTAAAAGATATTTTTTGTACGCCGCTGGTAAACTGATTCAGGAGGTAGCTAGTCAATGCAAGTGCACAAAAATTACAAAATTTGAGGTTTTCATCTTTACTTAAATTTAAGAAAAAAAATAAAAACTCAATTTTACTCAGCACCTTTTAGGGGTGATATCTTGGAAGGGGGTGGGCTGAGGAAATTTTGTTATAAGATAGACCCATCGTAATTTACTACGGGCAATCACTTCATGAAGTTTTTCACATGAATTCAGTATGTAGTCAATCCAATTGTAATTCCTCTCATTCTTTCCCTACCACTTTTGATTTTTCTTTGCTTCATTTGTAATTTTTCCTCATTACGACCTGCCCTGGATATGTTTTCTCTAATTTTGCTCCTATACCTTTCATCTCCTGCTCTTTTAGGTTCCCCCTTAGTCAATCCAATTATAATTCCTCTCCTTCTTTATCTACAACTTTTGATTGTTCTTTGCTTCATTTGTAATTTTTCCTCATTAGGTCCTGCCCTGTATATGTTTTCTCTAATTTTGCTCCTATACCTTTCATCTCCTGGTCTTTTAGATCACCCCTAGTCAAACCAATTATAATTCCTCTTCTTCTTTTCCTACAACTTTTGATTTTTCTTTACTTCATTTGTAATTTTTCCTCATTACGACCTGCACTGGATATGTTTTCTCTAATTTTGCTCCTATACCTTTCATCTCCTGCTCTTTTAGGTCCCCCCTAGTCAATCCAACTATAATTCATCTCCTTCTTTCCCTACCACTTTTGATTTTTCTTTGCTTCATTTGTAATTTTTCCTCATCACGACCTGCCCTGTATATGTTTTCTCTAATTTTTTTATTCCTCTTTTATCTCCTGGTCTTTTAGGCCCCCCCTAGTCAATCCAATTATAATTCCTCTCCTTCTTTTCCTACAACTTTTGACTTTTCTTTGCTTCATTTGTCATTTTTCCTCATTACGACTTGCCCTGGATATGTTTTCTCTCATTCTGCTCCTATACCTTTTATCTGCTGGTCTTTTAGGTCCCCCTTAGTCAATCCAATTATAATTCCTCTCCTCCTTTTCCTACAACTCTTGACTTTTCTTTGCTTCATTTCTAATTTTTCCTCATTACGGTCTGCACTGGATATGTTTTCTCTAATTTTGCTCCTCTACCTTTCATCTCCTGCTTTTTAGGTCCCCCCTAGTCAATCCAATTATAATTTCTCTCCTTTTTTCCCTACCACTTTTGATTTTTCTTTGCTTCATTTGTACTTTTTCCTCATCACGACCTGCCCTGTATATGTTTTCTCTAATTTTTTTATCTCTCTCTTTCATCTCCTGGTCTTTAAGATCCCCCCTAGTCAATCCAATGATAATTCGTCTCCTTCTTTCCCTACCACTTTTGATTTTTCTTTGCTCCATTTGTAATTTTTCCTCATTACGACCTGCACTGGATATGTTTTCTCTAATTTTACTCCTATACCTTTTATCTCCTGTCTTTTAGATCCCCCCTAATCAAACCAATTATAATTCCTCTCCTTCTTTTCCAACAACTCTTGATTTTTCTTTGCTTCATTTGTAATTTTTCCTCATTACGACCTGC
Organism: Lochmaea crataegi; assembly: GCA_947563755.1. NCBI lineage: Eukaryota > Metazoa > Arthropoda > Insecta > Coleoptera > Chrysomelidae > Lochmaea > Lochmaea crataegi. Next base: position 11,474,429 of record OX387429.1, on the reverse strand, counting down.
ACTGGATATGTTTTCTCTAATTTTACTCCTATACCTTTTATCTCCTGGTCTTCTAGATCCCCCCTAATCAAACCAATTATAATTCCTCTCCTTCTTTTCCAACAACTCTTGATTTTTCTTTGCTTCATTTGTAATTTTTCCTCATTACGACTTGCACTGGATATGTTTTCTCTAATTTTACTCATATACCTTTCATCTCCTGGTCTTTTAGATTCCCCCTAGTCAAACCAATTATAATTCCTCACCTTCTTTTCCTACCACTTTTGATTTTTCTTTGCTTCATTTGTAATTTTTCCTCATTACGACCTGCCCTGGATATGTTTTCTCTAATTTTACTTCTATACCTTTTATCTCCTGGTCTTCTAGGTCCCCCCTAGTCAATCCAATTATAATTCCTCTCCTTCTTTTCCTACAACTTTTGACTTTTCTTTGCTTCATTTGTAATTTTTCCTCATTATGACCTGCCCTGGATATGTTTTTTCTCATTCTGCTCCTATACCTTTTATCTCCTGGTCTTTTAGTTCCCCCCTAAGCCAGGTTATCCTTTTTTACAACTTTTTTTCAATCTCCTATATTTTTTAATACTGTATTACACACTGTATTACATCTTGACATCTATTTTATTACTGTTATGATTAAACACCGGACTAGTAGCGATTATCCATTATCTCGAATTTAAAAATCGTTTATAGTTTTCATCTAGACTACATAGAATAAAACTGGCAAAAACCCGAGCTTATTCTGTAATTTGCAACGACCGAAGTGTTTTAAAAAAACTTTATTTATAAGTAAGTTCGCGTTTTTATGGTGTAGGTTGTACCTTAACATGTTCTTTGGTGTATTGAATTAATCGTCATCATTGTTATTCACTGTGAAAGAATTGAGTTTTATAATGGAGTTGTCGCGGATTTTATCATTTTCATGTTGAGAGTATTCGGTGAAAACGTCAATTGAATAAGGTAAGTAACTACCAATAATTTCAAATATACTATTGCTAACCACTTGATATCGTCATGTATGCTTATTAAAAATAACCCAAAATGGCAGTTGTGAGAAATTTCTTTTATCCCTCATCTTAAAACACAAGAATAAAAATCATGAAAACTAGTTTGCAAATTTTAACCACGAAAGAAATGTATACAGGATGTTCCTTCCTACCATATTCTAAGGGCAACTAGAAATCATTTCGATAATACTTCCAAGATCAGTGAATAAAGATCAGAGCCGGAATATAGGAATGAGGAAGCCGTTTCAGGCTAGTTTTATTGCAGGGACAGGTAGAAAGTCAACGGTATATCTTGGCGAACATTATTTTTATAATTTTATGAATTACAACTTATTAAATATTTCACTGTAAATTTCCGAATGTTCTATCGGCAAATAGTGATTTTAAGTAATTATTGACAAATCAATTTCCAGAGGAATTTAAAAAATTTATTTTACCATATAAAAGCACTATTTACCCACCGCAAACCAGTGTGCATTTTTGACATTCCTGAAGTAATCAATGTTGAGTTAAAATCAGAACTTACGTGTATCTACAATAATATTATTGATAAATTATAAAGATAAATCAATATTTGATTCTAAAAAAATAACCAATGTTAATTAACACTCTACATAAGGTATTTTACTATTTACTAATATAATTAAACTTATTGATATTTTATATTTGAAACTATTATCCGGATTTGACGAAAATTCTTAAAAGAAGTGAGAACTGGACATTTCCGTATTATATATTTCCAGCTGTTCCGATATGCATAACGTTTAATAATTGTGCAATTGTCGTGTGTAGTTGAATTTGGTTTAAACTAGAAAGTAAGTGAGGAATTGATTAGTTTGTGATAAAAAAAAACCAAATAAAAATTATTAAATATTGAATAGAAAATCCTGTAATTAAAATACAATTTTTAAAAATCTGCCAGGTGACAGGCGCTCGAGTGGATAAGGAAGTATAGTGTATTTTTATCATATTGATAGCTGAAGAGCTAATTATAAATTCAAAAACGTGTCTGAAACACTTCAGGGTGATTCAAAGAATTAAACAGAATTGTAAGCGTTTCTTCATGTAAATAAGTGTTCAGTTAGCATCTTTCGCTAGATTCTTCCTGTATAGTGAACCACAGGTAGCGAGGACAATAGAACCCTAATACCATTACCATTCAAATATATTTAGAAGTCAAAAATTTGTCGTGACAGTTCAGTCTAGTTGAGTAAGAATAATATCCTATTAGGTATTCTATTATATATGTATTTTATTACAATATTTATTGCTTTTATATAAGTAGCACAGATATTTAATTAATAACTTTCGACGTATTTATGCTATTTAGTAAACTCCAGGTAGTGATAACAATAGAAACGGAAATGCTAGATTATTTAATTAATTAATTAGTAAGTTCTACATATAAGAATGATTTGTAGCCCTAAAAAGGGCTGATTTGTTAAAAACTTGCAGATGATGTACCTAATCAAAATTCCATTTCATCAGAATCTGACTCCAACATTGATTATTATATAGATTCATAATATGATAAATTCCAATGGCCGCCTATGGTTTATTGTGGTTTTAGGGTCTCTTGCCTGAAATCGTGCTATCAACATGATAAAAATATATTATAGTAGCTTTTTGACATCTGGCCATGTCATTTTGAAACTATTGACTATGGGATGAACATAAATAAAAACAAAACAAAAGTGGAACAAACATTGAGCAGGTGAGAAGCTTCAAATACTTAGGAGTGGAAATTCAAGACAACGGAAAACAAGATATTGAAATTAATAATAGGATACAAAACACTTTGAAACTATACTATGCAATGTAAAAGTCATTTATAAAGAAAAAAGAAATATCGAAGGAAACGAAACTGAATGTTTATAAAACCATAAAAAGACCAACCCTTACATTTGGATGTGAATCATGGGTGCTCACACAGCGACAAAAGAGTCAAATTTAGACAGTAGAAATGAAGTGTCTCAGAAGAGTCAGGGGTGTCACAAAAAGAGACAAAATGAGAAACACAAAAATAAGAGAAGACCTGGAAATAGAACCAAAGCTGGAATTAATTGAAAAACGATAACTTAGCTGGTGGGGTCATCACCAAATAATGAATAATAAGAGGCCTGTCAAGCAAGTGTGGGAATCCAGGGTACAAAGAGCTAGGAAAAGGGGAAGACCGAAACAGACATGGGATGGAGTAATATGAGAAATAATGAAGAAACGAGAGACAACATGGTTAGCGGCCAAGACGATGGGCAAAATTTGAGTACAGATCTTCGAAAGCCTTTCATTTGATATGCCACAGGGTATTATTTGAAAACTTTTTATTTAATTTCCATTTGCTCCCAAAAAAGGTACCCCCCATATACAAAATGCATTTATTTTCGTTACAAGTCCGTAGGTCGTACTAGGGTCGGCTCTAGGGCAGGGCAACTGCCCAGGGTGTAACGATCCAGGGGGGCGCCAAAATTATTGAATTTCATTGGTATTGGATCCTGGACATCGAAGATACACAAAATCAAATAGGAAATTTTTGGACTCTTAACTAACTATACATTTCCTTATTGTACTTGAGGACATCGTTATTTTTAGCGGAAGCCGGACAACAATATTCTATTTGTTTCAATTTATTAATCACACGTTCAATCAATTGTTTAAACAAAATATACTTAGTATTCAACAGACCAATAAATATATAGGTAACCTTTGATGAATGTCCCTCGATTTTTCGTGAATTAGGCCAGTGACATTTGACTTAATACAATAAATAGTATTAATTTAATTGAATTTTTTTTTGTCGAAGGTATTGGTTACAGTCAGCAATCGCTAATAATGGATAACTATTAGAATTTTGAACGGTATTTTTAGTGATTGTTTGTCTGTATTGAGTTAAAGACGTTGACAAAAAGTTTTGCTGTGTTTTGTGGCGTAATTTGGTGTGACTTTAGGTTCGTTTGGATTTTTATAAAGACAAAAATTAAAAATATTCTACTTTAATTTACTAACAAAATGTTAACGATAGTTTAATGAATAATTGAAAAACGTTTTTCAAAAAAAATCTAATTAAAACAAAAAAAAATTATTTTTGGCGGTGGTGGTAACCCCTTGGTCGTCCACTTCTAGGTATTTTTCTCACGTTTCCAGTTGCTCGATATTTACGGAGAAGCCTCGAAATGACACTTTCACTGACTTGGAAAACGGCCACAACTTCTCTCTGAAGGCGTCCCCAATAGCAAATATCTTCCAAATTTTAAATCACTGCAAATTAAACCAGCAAAAAAGCCGACCATGGGCGTGGATATTTATATTTACTTTATCACTAAATTATATTGTCAGTATTGCCAAAGTTAATGGAGTTTTTGTATTTTATACGATCGAAATCAATTTTTTTTAAATTAAATTGAAACTTTTATTACATCGACTCAATATTTTCATCCTCATTTTTCATTTCAAGATTAAATACTTCTCTCAAGTATTCAGTAAGTGGAGCAGATTCCTCTCTTGTCTACTATTGATTTCTCATTATAATTCCCATTTTTCAATTATTAAGTTAAGATTCGTTAAGAACCGAATCTAAGCAATGGAAATGAAATATCTAAGGAGAGTGAATGATAAAACACGAAGAGATCGGATAAGAAACGAGGATGTGAGAAAAAACTGGAAGTAGAACCAATACTCGAAGTATTAGATAACCAAAAGCTTAAGTGGTTCGGACACTTAACAAGAATGAACAACAGATCAGTCAGGGATGTGTGGAAAGCCCGAGTTAATACAAAAAGAAAGAGAGGAAGACCTAAGAAAACTTGGAACCAAGAAGTTACAAAAATACTGGAAAGAAGACATATAAAATGGGAAGAAGCAAACAAGATGGAAAAGAACAAAAAGGAATGGATCAATTTCATCTACGAACAAAAAATGTAGATATAAATACCTACCCTTACACCTTTGGGTATAAAAAGGGTTTTTGATTATATATATTTATATATATATATATATATATATATATATATATATATTTATTTTAATACCCCAAATAGAAAAATTAATTTTCCGAAAATTTTCAGTTAATTGCCTACAATCCGAATAAAAGTTTCACTTGCATCGTGGTTTCATAAAACCACAAAATGATTTTTTGGTTGTAGCTTGTATTATTAATAATTTAATAACGTATATACAGTGTTTTAACGAATCTACAAGTTAAGATGGATTAAAACAATTTAATCTTCAATATTAATATAATATCCTTAAAATTCCGTATTAATGCACTGTATAAATTAAAAATTTCTCATTATACCTTCACCCGTTTGATAAAGCTACTGTGTTAGCGAAACGCGTCACAAGTTTAAGTTGAACATAATAATGAGTAATAAGGAAGATTTAAACAAATTAAATTGTTTTATTTTCCGAAATGTTAGATAAGCTTTTTCTGAATTTGTATACATTTTTTTTTTGGGACACACCATATTTAACGATCTTTCAACCCCCACAATATCTCGCCGAATTATTTTTAGAGGTTGAAAATATCCCTACCAATAAATTTTATTTTGATCAGCCTTATACAGACCCATAATTGGAACGTCATTATTACATTGAAGCAGTTGAATATAGCTATTTCCTCTTTAAAATATTATTAAAGTATGTATTGTAATTTTAAAGACGTGACACATATATATAAATATATAAATTTTTCGCTATTGATATTCCAAGTATAACAGCCTTCAACCTTTAACAATATAAAGTTTGATAATTATGAATTTTTATAGCACTATTGTATTGTTTCAGTGTTACGTAAGTTTTTCTTTAAAGGGAAACCATCTGGGAATCGTTGATGATACAAAAATTAGTGATAATTTGGAAGTTTATGTGGTGCATCGAATGAAAATCATCCAAAATGGATCATTGCGAACAAAAGAAGAGAAAAAGGAATCCTCGAGAAACTGCTAATATTTTTTCGTTATTAAGTTTTGCGTGAGTATATTTTTATTTTTTCTAACCCCCCAGGGTAGAAAATTGAGTATCTAGAGCAGAGATTCCCAAACTTTTTTCCAAAATGAACTGATACCTCGGACCCCCATAGCTAAATTACTTTAAAAATCCTATATCTAGTGAGTAAACTTGACATCATTTTCTCATCAAAATTTAACAAAATAAATAGACATAAAATTCAGTAAATATCAAGTGTAATTAATAATTATTAATACTTCTTCTTCTTCTCTTTTCCTTCTACCTTTTCAGGTGTCGGACGAGGATTCCGGATCCTCTTGTACCCAATGCTTCCACTATTTCCTGTCTCTTGCTAATCTTTTCATTTCATCTAGAGTTTTTCCTTTTTTATTCCCTATCTACTTTATTTGTTCTATCCACTTCCTTCTAGGTCTACCCTTCTTCAGTGAATAGTACTTCCAGCTTCCATCACTTTCCTTGTTATTCTATCTGTTTTCATTCTGACAGTATGTCCCCATACCAATTTAATTGTTTTCTCTTTATTTTTATTATTATTGATTCTTGTTTTGTTATTTGTCTTATCTCTTCACTTCTACATTTGTCCCACTTTGTTTTCCCTGCTATTCTTCTTAGGTGCTTCATCTCAATTGTGTTCATCTTGGCTTTATCCTTCTTTCTCAGTGTCCAATTTTCACTTGTTACACGTTATTGTATTGTGGATCTTCATTTTCACTTCTATATCAATATCTCTATGTCCCAAGTATTGTCTTATTTAGTATGTAGTACAGTCTCGTTGATTTATTTTCCCAATTTGTTATTTTTGCTTCTATCTTCCCCTCTTCTGTCAATATAGTTTCCAGATATTCATACGTCGTTGCTCTTTCCAGTGTCTCGTCTTTATATTTTATTTCATTAATAATTTGATCCTGTTGTTTACAATTTATGATCATCATTTTAGTTTTATTTGTATTCACTTCCATTTTCATATTTTCTATTTCTTCGGTCCATATATATATTAGCTTCTGCATCTCAATTGTTTTCCTTTCTGTCCCAACAATTTTCTCATTTCTGGACCAATACCATCTTCTCCACTTGCTTTTCCTATTCCTATTTTATGTGTAGCTTCATCTATTTCTCCTATGCTTATTTCATGTTCTTCTTGATATTCTCTGTTTATCCTTTCTTCCTGTGTTAAGGTTAAGGTTAATACAAATTACGTAAAAATACTTGGTAATTATTTTTTGAAAAAAGTAAAGATAAAAAAATGAAAAGTTCAGTGCAATAGAAGGACCTGGTGACTTTCTACCAATCTAGCTAAATCTTGTTCAATATTGGTGAGGTTCAGCCTTAAATCTCCGTGTTCGTTGATTTTCAAACGGTTTCTTTGTTTTGTCAAAATGTTAGTAACCACACTAAAGCCCTTTTCGACTAGGTATGGCGAAGGAAAAGCGATAAGGTATTTTTCAGCGATGCTCCACTCCAATGCAACCAGAACTTCTGATAGCCTCAGTTGAACTTCTGCTTCTGTGCTGATGTTGATCAACTCTTCTTGCATTATCACATTGGCTTCTCCCAAGGCTTTATTATCCATTGAGAAATTTGTAAATTTGAGAGATCCTTAAACCTGTTAGTAAAATCCTTGTGTTGAACTACAACCAGAACTTCTGATAGCCTTAGTTGAACTTCTGCTTCTGTGGTGATGATGATAAACTCTTCTTGCATTATCACATTGGCTTCTCCCAAGGCTTTATTATCCATTGAGGAATTTGTAAATTTAAGAGATCCTTAAACCTGTTAGTAAAATCCTTGTGTTGAACTGCAACCAGAACTTCTGATAGCCTTAGTTGAACTTCTGCTTCTGTGGTGATGATGATAAACTCTTCTTGCATTATCACATTGGCTTCTCCCAAGGCTTTATTATCCATTTGAGCAATTTGTAAATTTAAGAGATCCTTAAACCTCTTAGTAAAATCCTTGTGTTGAACTGCAACCAGAACTTCTGATAATCTTGGTTGAACTTCTGCTTCTGTGCTGATGTTGATCAACTCTTCTTGCATTATCACATTGGCTTCTCCCAAGGCTTTATTATCCATTGAGAAATTTGTAAATTTGAGAGATCCTTAAACCTGTTAGTAAAATCCTTGTGTTGAACTACAACCAGAACTTCTGATAATCTTGGTTGAACTTCTGCTTCTGTGCTGATGGTGATCAACTCTTCTTGCATTATCACATTGGCTTCTCCCAAGGCTTTATTATCCATTGAGAATGTTGTAAATTTGAGAGATCCTTAAACCTGTTAGTAAAATCCTTGTGTTGAACTACAACCAGAACTTCTGATACCCTTAGTTGAACTTCTGCTTCTGTGCTGATGTTGATCAACTCTTCTTGCATTATCACATTGGCTTCTCCCAAGGCTTTATTATCCATTGAGAAATTTGTAAATTTGAGAGATCCTTAAACCTGTTAGTAAAATCCTTGTGTTGAACTACAACCAGAACTTCTGATAGCCTTAGTTGAACTTCTGCTTCTGTGGTGATGATGATAAACTCTTCTTGCATTATCACATTGGCTTCTCCCAAGGCTTTATTATCCATTGAGGAATTTGTAAATTTAAGAGATCCTTAAACCTCTTAGTAAAATCCTTGTGTTGAACTGCAACCAGAACTTCTGATAATCTTAGTTGAACTTCTGCTTCTGTGCTGATGGTGATCAACTCTTCTTGCATTATCACATTGGCTTCTCCCAAGGCATTATTATCCATTGAGGAACTTGTAAATTTAAGAGATGCTTAAACTTCTTAGTAAAATCCTTGTGTTGAACAGCAACCAGAACTTCTGATAGCCTTGGTTGAACTTCTGCTTCTGTGCTGATGGTGATCAACTCTTCTTGCATTATCACATTGGCTTCCCCCAAGGCTTTATTATCCATTGAGGAATTTGTAAATTTAAGAGATCCTTAAACCTGTTAGTAAAATCCTTGTGTTGAACTACAACCAGAACTTCTGATAGCCTTAGTTGAACTTCTGCTTCTGTGCTGATGGTGATAAACTCTTCTTGCATTATCACATTGGCTTCCCCCAAGGCTTTATTATCCATTGAGGAATTTGTAAATTTAAGAGATCCTTAAACCTGTTAGTAAAATCCTTGTGTTGAACTGCAACCAGAACTTCTGATAGCATTAAGTTGAACTTCTGCTTCTGTGCTGATGATGATAAACTCTTCTTGCATTATTACATTGGCTTCTCCCAAAGCTTTATTATCCATTGAGGAATTTGTAAATTTATGAGATCCTTAAACCTCTTAGTAAAATCCTCGTGTTGAAATGCAACCAGAACTTCTGATAGCCTTGGTTGAACTTCTGCTTCTGTGCTGATGATGATAAACTCTTCTTGCATTATCACATTGGCTTCTCCCAAGGCTTTATTATCTATTGATGAATTTGTAAATTTAAAAGATCCTTAAGCCTCTTAGTAAAATCTTTGTGTTGAACTGCAACCAGAACTTCTGATAGCCTTAGTTGAACTTCTGCTTCTGTGGTGATGATGATAAACTCTTCTTGCATTATCACATTGGCTTCTCCCAAGGCTTTATTATCCATTGAGGAATTTGTAAATTTATGAGATCCTTAAACCTCTTAGTGAAATCCTTGTGTTGAACTGCAACCAGAACTTCTGATAGCCTTAGTTGAACTTCTGCTTCTGTGCTGATGATGATAAACTCTTCTTGCATTATTACATTGGCTTCTCCCAAGGCTTTATTATCCATTGAGGAATTTGTAAATTTATGAGATCCTTAAACCTCTTAGTGAAATCCTTGTGTTGAACTGCAACCAGAACTTCTGATAGCCTTAGTTGAACTTCTGCTTCTGTGGTGATGATGATAAACTCTTCTTGCATTTTCACATTGGCTTCCCCCAAGGCTTTATTATCCATTGAGGAATTTGTAAATTTAAGAGATCCTTAAACCTCTTAGTAAAATCCTTGTGTTGAACTGCAACCAGAACTTCTGATAGCCTTGGTTGAACTTCTGCTTCTGTGCTGATGATGATATTATATATATATATATAAATATATATAAATTTAAGAGATCCTTGAACCTCTTAGTAAAATCCTTGTGTTAAATGCGTCCAAGTGAGTGACATATTATAAAAAAAAATCGTCTTGAATCATTTCTGGTAATTTTGACAAATGCGGAAACTGTGAATATTCTTTTCTGCTTAAATTTTTGTTTTCGAAGGATAAGTTTACCCACAAAGGCCGATATTATTTATTTAGTTTTAATCAAGTTGGGATCGTCACCCTGCATATAAATATCTGTTTTATAATTGTTCAGATTTTCTTTTAAATTTGTGTATTTTTCTTGTAATAACTACCAATATACATAAAATTAATTATTAGAGGACGATTTTTACACCATTTTTCGTTTATGTCAATTCCTGAGAAACCGATATTGACCCCAAGGGATCCAATTACACACACCTTTTAATATTTATTATCATAATCTCATTTCTAGAAATTTTATCACTGCTTTTCTTTGCTTCCATTTTATATTCTACACATTTTTTTTTAAATATTTTCTAGATATACAGTTAGTTTATTTAAGAAAGCTTATAAGAACAACGATCTCGAAGAAGATGATTTGTACGAAGTATTAAAAGCTTGCGGCTCCACAAAATGCGGAGATAAGTTAGAAAAGCAATGGATAGTGGAGAACAAGTTAAAAAAAGAAGAGAGCCCATCTATATACCGGTTAATGTGGGCCAGATTTGGGAAGAGATATATTTTAATTGGAGGTATACATTTATGTTGGAAAATTTTTAACAGGTAATTTATTGAAATTATTATGATTAAATGGTTTTGCAGGATGATTTTATTTCAGTAAAAAAATCAAATTTTGGAACAAAAAATAACGCGTGAATAGACTGACTGGTCGACATAGTTTTTTTTTATAAAGACACTCCTTTACCTTCGAATAAAAAGTCGTGTAAAAACTTTGAATATTGAACTTACATTTTAGGAGAGTATTCTCAAAAGACTAGTCTACTTGGAAAAATTTTTACAAAAGCATAACTTGAAAAGTTTCCGTTTTATAAATAATAATTGTGAAAGTAGTGGAAATATTCGAAAATCCATTTTCTGAAACCAAAAGGTACTCATAACTCGACTAACTGAAGAGTTAGAACGTTCTAATCACCACCAATCAATTCAGGGGAAAATTTTACATATACCAGTTAATCGATATTTCCAAGCATCAAAGGAATAGACAAAAATATCGAAATACCTCTACCCCTTGGTTCAAAATTTCCAACAAAAAAATTTTTTTTGTCATGAAAAATGCTAAAAATTCGTAATAAGGGGTTTTTTGGGAAAGGAAATCGACTGGCACAATCAGTTTTTTGTTAAAATCATCATTTCGCCTTCAAATAGTGTCATGAAATTTTCCAAACAAAAGATACTCAACACTCGCCTAACTGGAGAGATAGAACGTTCTACTCTTCACCAATCGATTCAGGGGAAAATTTTACATATTTGAGTACATTTTGAGTCGATATTTTCAAGCAATAAAGGAGTTAGCAAAAAGCAATTTATATCGCAAAATATATCCATACCCCTTGGTTCAAAATTTCCAACAAAAAAAAATTTTTTTACATGAAAAATGCTAAAAATTCGTAATAAGGGGTTTTTTGGGACGAGAAATCAACTGGCACAATCAGTTTTTTCATAAAATAATTATTTCGCCTTCAAATAGAGTCATGAAATTTTCGAAAATCCACTTTTCAAAACAAAAAATACTCATAACTTGACTAATTGGAGAGATAGAACGTTCTAGTCTTCACCAGTCGATTCAGGGGAAAATTGTACATCTCTGAGTGAATTGAATATTTCCAAGCAATGAGAGAGTTAGAAAAAGCAATTTATATCGCGAAATATTTCCATACTTGGTTCTAAATTTTCGACATAAAAAAATATGAAAAATGCTAAAAATTCGTTATAAGGGGTTTTTTGGGACGAGGAATTGACTGCCACAATCCGTTTTTTGATAAAATCATCATTTCGCCTTCAAATAGAGTCACGAAATTTTCGAAAATCCACTTTTCAAAACAAAAAATACTCATAACTCGACAAATAGGAAAGATAGAACGTTCTAGTCTTCACCAATCGATAGAGGGGACAATTTTACATATTTTATCGAATTTTGAGTCAATATTTCTAAGGATTAAGGGAGTTAAAAAAAAAGCAATTTTTATCGCAAAATATTTCCATACCTACCCCTTTGTTCTAAATTTTCGACAAAAAAAGATAAAAAATGCTAAAAATTTGTGAAGAGGGGTTTTTTGGGCCGAAAAATCGACTAACACAATCAGTTTTTTGATAAAATCATTATTTCGCCTTCAAATAGAGTCATGAAATTTTCGAAAATCCACTTTTCAAAACAAAAAATACTCATAACTCAACTAATAGCAAAGTTAGAACGTTCTAGTCTTCACCAATCGATTCAGGGGAAAATTTTACATATTTCAGTAAATTTTAAGATGATATTTCCAAGCAATAAGGGAGTAAGCAAAGAGCGAGGGAATTGAAGGAGACAAATTTAAACCGCAAAATATTTCCATATCTACACCACTTTGTTCAAAATGTACAATAATGTGACACGAGAAATGGAGGAAGTGACTTTAAACACCTGTCAAATTAAAATACTTTATTTTGATACGACTATACATGAAAAATTCTTTAAAAAATCATTTATAGAAAATAAAAATAGTTTATGAAAATTACCAAATACATACACGTGCTACTTGCGTTTAAACTGCTACAATTGAGTAATGACTAAATTAACCGTTTGAACTGTAATTTCGTCATTTTTTTTCTGATTTCTAATAACTTTTTAAATTGGGTTAGTCGGCATTAGCTGTTTACGTAGTTTTCGAGGAAATGAGATTTCAAGGTTTCGTCTGGATCTTTCAATATTCAAAGACGTTTTTAAATTTTTCATTTCCTTCTATTACGTTTAATTATAAGTTTTGTTGTTAATGAGATACAGGTTGTGGACTTTTTTTATAATAAACGAGCTCTAACTGTAAGTGAAATTTATTTCGACACTAATTTTTCCTTGGTGACGCTACTGGTTTCCAAAACTAAAAAGAAAGAACATGTTTATTATCAGTGGCCCTTGAGATTTTAACAGTTAATGTGTGGCATGGTAAACATACATCAAAGGATAATTTTTTTTTTTGAAATTTCTAAATGGTTTTTTTTTAATTTCAGCGTGGTTGAACCATGGGCACTAAGCAGCTTAATTTCCTATTTCAAACCAGGCCAAACAAAAGTAACTAAAAACGAAGCATACTATTATGCTGCTCTGGTTCTAATCATTCATATGGTCTACACGATATACATCCACAATTACATCATATGGGTACAGCAGTTAGGAGTAGAAATAAAAACGGCATTCTCTTCGTTATTGTACAGAAAAGCTTTGAAGCTCACACCGTCGTCTGTGTCAGAAATAACACTCGGAAACATCGTAACTCTAATTACTAAAGATGTCTACGCTTTCCAGCAATCCATTTGGATTGTTAATGATATGTGGATCGCAGTCGTACAGACGTGCTTGATTTGTTATTTACTCTATGCGAAAATTGGTGTTATTTCTTTTATAGGAATTGGAGTTATACTTAGTGTGATGCCTCTACAAGGTAATTCAATTTATTTATTTATTTTTGAGTCTGAGTGGACATCTGGAACTATCCATTAAAGTATAACCTTCTGACATTATCGTTAATGACCACCAGGACTGGCTTGTAAATAAGGTACTGCTGCTAGAAACAATTGATCTATGTGGTACGCAAATAGGTCAAAATGAAAAAGGGTAAGCTTGATACAAGCAGAATAAGTTTGTGAGCAGACAATTGCTTCTCCAAAAACTATTGTTTATTCTTGTATTCTTCTGGAGAGCCAAACAGTACTAAAAACCGTACAAGCCTTTATATATGATTTGAGGCTAGGTTTGGACTGTAGAGGAAACAACAGGTAACTCTTTCATGAGTTCCAGGATATTCTGTGAAACAAACAAGATGGTAGCATTGCCAAAAAAGGAAAATTCAGAAATATATTAATACAAAATGAAGCAATTGTGGTACCTCTTCTAGAACACACCAGGACTGAGGCAGACAACAAAATATTACTGGCTACTGCAAACGTAGAAAAGTCTAGAACTGCTATCTAGTGGATAGGTTCTGATGGGAAGAAGACGTAACTGCAGTATTAATAGCTGTAGCGAAAATAATTATGGAAAACAATTTTTTAATATTTAACAATAATATGAAATATTCCGTACTGTTTCAAATTTTTATTGCCTTGACTTGGATCGTTATCTATATGTATAAAAAAAAACATGATATAAATAGTGAAACAGAAATAATTAAAAATGTTTCAAGTAGATGATTATGTAGTATTATGTTTTATCAGACCAATTATATGTATAGTACTTTTTAGCGAAAATGTACGTTCATAATAAGAAGGTCGCTTATAATATGTAATTGTGTGATACTTCAACCCAAAAGAAACCTATCCAACACTTTCGTTTATCTCTTCTTTGCCTTGGGAACGAAAAGAAGGTTTCAATTTTTTCTCTGTTCTGATTTATAGTTTTTAATTTAATTGGGAATTATCTTCAGAGATTGAGAGTGAAACTTTGTCATTCAGGCTGCGGTAAGACCTACTAGGGGTCTACTGCTTCATCATCTCTACAGAGACAGTTGGGTGACAGTTTGGAGAAACAAATTTCGTGAAACTCATTTCAAGAAACATGCAAACCAACTGACCAAAAATTATATCGTCAACAAGTTTCGCGAAATACCTTGTGCTCTGTTGTAACTTGTTTCTTGAAATTTTTTCATTTGCGTAGTAGTAGTAAAATTCATTATTCTTCTACCGATTTTATTATTGGTAGCTAATCTTCTTCTTCTTCTCTTCCAATTTTTAGTGTTTGTTCAGCATCACTGGATAAGATCTCCATGGCTAGTTCTGGACGAAACTCTTCCTCGCAAAGCCATGACAGAAGGGCTAGTAATAGTTCCCTTCAAATGAGTAAAATTTGCTCAGAAATAGCTAACTCTTCTTACAATCCAATTTTCAGTGTTTGTTCAGCAACACTGGATAAGGTCTCCATGGCTAGTTCTGGACGAAACTCTTCCTCGCAAAGCCATGACGGAGTGGCTAGTAACCCTGACTTATAGTTTCCTCCTAATGAGTAAAATTTGCTCAGAAATAGCTCATTCTTCTTACAATCCAATTTTTAGTTTTTGTTCAGCAACACTGGATAAGATCTCCATGGCTATTTCTGCACGACACTCTTCCTCGCAAAGCCATGACGGAGTGGCTAGTAATCCTGACTTATAGTTTCCTTCAAATGAGTAAAATTTGCTCAGAAATAGCTAATTCTTCTTACAATCCAATTTTTAGTTTTTCTTCAGCAACAATGGATAAGATCTCCATGGCTATTTCTGCACGACACTCTTCCTCGCAAAGCCATGACGGAGTGGCTGGTAATCCTGACTTATAGTTTCCTTCAAATGAGTAAAATTCGCTCAGAAATAGCTAATTCTTCTTACAATCCAATTTTTAGTTTTTGTTCAGCAACACTGGATAAGATCTCCATGACTATTTCTGCACGACACTCTTCCTCGCAAAGCCATGACGGAGTGGCTAGTAATCCTGACTTATAGTTTCCTTCAAATGAATAAAATTTGCTTAGAAATAGCTAACTCTTCTTAATATCCAATTTTTAGTGTTTATTCAACAACTTTGGATAAGATCTCCAAGAATAGTTCTGGACGAAACTCTTCCTCGCAAAGCCATGACGGAGTGGCTAGTAATCCTGACTTATAGTTTCCTTTAAATGAGTAAAATTTGCTCAGAAATAGCTAAATCTTCTTACATTCCACTTTTTAGTGTTTGTTCAGCAACACTGGATGAGATCTCCATGGCTAGTTCTGGACGAAACTCTTCCTCGCGAAACCATGACGGAGTGGCTAGTAATCCTGACTTATAGTTTCCTTCAAATGAATAAAATTTGCTTAGAAATAGCTAACTCTTCTTAATATCCAATTTTTAGTGTTTATTCAGCAACACTGGATAAGATCTCCATGGCTAGTTCTGGACGAAACTCTTCCTCGCAAAACCATGACGGAGTGGCTAGTAATCCTGACTTATAGTTTCCTTCAAATGAGTAAAATTTGCTCAGAAATAGCTAACTCTTCTTACTATCCAATTTTTAGTGTTTGTTCAACAACTTTGGATAAGATCTCCATGGCTAGTTCTGGACGAAACTCTTCCTCGCAAAGCCATGACGGCGTGGCTAGTAATCCTGACTTATATTTTCCTTTAAATGAGTAAAATTTGCTCAGAAATAGCTAAATCTTCTTACATTCCACTTTTTAGTGTTTGTTCAGCAACACTGGATAAGATCTCCATGGCTAGTTCTGGACGAAACTCTTCCTCGCAAAACCATGACGGAGTGGCTAGTAATCCTGACTTATAGTTTCCTTCAAATGAATAAAATTTGCTTAGAAATAGCTAACTCTTCTTATTATCCAATTTTTAGTGTTTATTCAACAACTTTGGATAAGATCTCTAGGAATAGTTCTGGACGAAACTCTTCCTCGCAAAGCCATGACGGAGTGGCTAGTAATCCTGACTTATAGTTTCCTTCAAATGAGTAAAATTTGCTCAGAAATAGCTAATTCTTCTTACAATCCAATTTTTAGTGTTTGTTCAACAACTTTGGATAAGATTCCCATTGCTAGATCTGGACGAAACTCTTCCTCGCAAAGCCATGACGGAGTGGCTACTATCCTGACTTATAGTCTCCTTCAAATGAGTAAAATTTGCTCAGAAATAGCTAACTCTCCTTACATTCCAATTTTTAGTGTTTGTTCAGCAACACTGGATAAGATCTCCATGGCTAGATCTGGACGAAACTCTTCCTCGAAAAGCCATGATGGAGTGGCTAGTAATCCTGGCTTATAGTTTCCTTCAAATGAGTAAAATTTGCTCAGAAATAGCTAACTCTTCTTACAATCCAATTTTTAGTGTTTGTTCAACAACACTGGATAAGAACTCCATGGCTAGTTCTGGACGAAACTCTTCCTCGCAAAACCATGACGGAGTGGCTAGTAATCCTGACTTATAGTTTCCTTCAAATGAATAAAATTTGCTTAGAAATAGCTAACTCTTCTTAATATCCAATTTTTAGTGTTTATTCAACAACTTTGGATAAGATCTCCAAGAATAGTTCTGGACGAAACTCTTCCTCGCAAAGCCATGACGGAGTGGCTAGTAATCCTGACTTATAGTTTCCTTCAAATGAGTAAAATTTGCTCAGAAATAGCTAATTCTTCTTACAATCCAATTTTTAGTGTTTGTTCAACAACTTTGGATAAGATGCCCATTGCTAGATCTGGACGAAACTCTTCCTCGCAAAGCCATGACGGTGTGGCTAGTAATCCTGACTTATATTTTCCTTTAAATGAGTAAAATTTGCTCAGAAATAGCTAAATCTCTTACATTCCACTTTTTAGTGTTTGTTCAGCAACACTGGATAAGATCTCCATGGCTAGTTCTGGACGAAACTCTTCCTCGCAAAACCATGACGGAGTGGCTAGTAATCCTGACTTATAGTTTCCTTCAAATGAATAAAATTTGCTTAGAAATAGCTAACTCTTCTTAATATCCAATTTTTAGTGTTTATTCAACAACTTTGGATAAGATCTCCAAGAATAGTTCTGGACGAAACTCTTCCTCGCAAAGCCATGACGGAGTGGCTAGTAATCCTGACTTATAGTTTCCTTCAAATGAGTAAAATTTGGTCAGAAATAGCTAATTCTTCTTACAATCCAATTTTTAGTGTTTGTTCAAGAACTTTGGATAAGATTCCCATTGCTAGATCTGGACGAAACTCTTCCTCGCAAAGTCATGACGGAGTGGCTACTCCTGACTTATAGTCTCCTTCAAATGAGTAAAATTTGCTCAGAAATAGCTAACTCTCCTTACATTCCAATTTTTAGTGTTTGTTCAGCAACACTGGATAAGATCTCCATGGCTAGATCTGGACGAAACTCTTCCTCGAAAAGCCATGATGGAGTGGCTAGTAATCCTGGCTTATAGTTTCCTTCAAATGAGTAAAATTTGCTCAGAAATAGCTAACTCTTCTTACAATCCAATTTTTAGTGTTTGTTCAACAACACTGGATAAGATCTCCATGGCTAGTTCTGGACGAAACTCTTCCTCGCAAAACCATGACGGAGTGGCTAGTAATCCTGACTTATAGTTTCCTTCAAATGAATAAAATTTGCTTAGAAATAGCTAACTATTCTTAATATCCAATTTTTAGTGTTTATTCAACAACTTTGGATAAGATCTCCAAGAATAGTTCTGGACGAAACTCTTCCTCGCAAAGCCATGACGGAGTGGCTAGTAATCCTGACTTATAGTTTCCTTCAAATGAGTAAAATTTTCTCAGAAATAGCTAATTCTTCTTACAATCCAATTTTTAGTGTTTGTTCAACAACTTTGGATAAGATGCCCATTGCTAGATCTGGACGAAACTCTTCCTCGCAAAGCCATGACGGTGTGGCTAGTAATCCTGACTTATATTTTCCTTTAAATGAGTAAAATTTGCTCAGAAATAGCTAAATCTTCTTACATTCCACTTTTTAGTGTTTGTTCAGCAACACTGGATAAGATCTCCATGGCTAGTTCTGGACGAAACTCTTCCTCGCGAAACCATGACGGAGTGGCTAGTAATCCTGACTTATAGTTTCCTTCAAATGAGTAAAATTTGCTTAGAAATAGCTAACTCTTCTTAATATCCAATTTTTAGTGTTTATTCAACAACTTTGGATAAGATCTCCAAGAATAGTTCTGGACGAAACTCTTCCTCGCAAAGCCATGACGGAGTGGCTAGTAATCCTGACTTATAGTTTCCTTCAAATGAGTAAAATTTGCTCAGAAATAGCTAATTCTTCTTACAATCCAATTTTTAGTGTTCGTTCAACAACTTTGGATAAGATGCCCATTGCTAGATCTGGACGAAACTCTTCCTCGCAAAGTCATGACGGAGTGGCTACTCCTGACTTATAGTCTCCTTCAAATGAGTAAAATTTGCTCAGAAATAGCTAACTCTCCTTACATTCCAATTTTTAGTGTTTGTTCAGCAACACTGGATAAGATCTCCATGGCTAGATCTGGACGAAACTCTTCCTCGAAAAGCCATGATGGAGTGGCTAGTAATCCTGGCTTATAGTTTCCTTCAAATGAGTAAAATTTGCTCAGAAATAGCTAACTCTTCTTACAATCCAATTTTTAGTGTTTGTTCAACAACACTGGATAAGATCTCCATGGCTAGTTCTGGACGAAACTCTTCCTCGCAAAACCATGACGGAGTGGCTAGTAATCCTGACTTATAGTTTCCTTCAAATGAATAAAATTTGCTTAGAAATAGCTAACTATTCTTAATATCCAATTTTTAGTGTTTATTCAACAACTTTGGATAAGATCTCCAAGAATAGTTCTGGACGAAACTCTTCCTCGCAAAGCCATGACGGAGTGGCTAGTAATCCTGACTTATAGTTTCCTTCAAATGAGTAAAATTTTCTCAGAAATAGCTAATTCTTCTTACAATCCAATTTTTAGTGTTTGTTCAACAGCTTTGGATAAGATGCCCATTGCTAGATCTGGACGAAACTCTTCCTCGCAAAGCCATGACGGTGTGGCTAGTAATCCTGACTTATATTTTCCTTTAAATGAGTAAAATTTGCTCAGAAATAGCTAAATCTTCTTACATTCCACTTTTTAGTGTTTGTTCAGCAACACTGGATAAGATCTCCATGGCTAGTTCTGGACGAAACTCTTCCTCGCAAAACCATGACGGAGTGGCTAGTAATCCTGACTTATAGTTTCCTTCAAATGAATAAAATTTGCTTAGAAATAGCTAACTCTTCTTAATATCCAATTTTTAGTGTTTATTCAACAACTTTGGATAAGATCTCCAAGAATAGTTCTGGACGAAACTCTTCCTCGCAAAGCCATGACGGAGTGGCTAGTAATCCTGACTTATAGTTTCCTTCAAATGAGTAAAATTTGCTCAGAAATAGCTAATTCTTCTTACAATCCAATTTTTAGTGTTTGTTCAACAACTTTGGATAAGATTCCCATTGCTAGATCTGGACGAAACTCTTCCTCGCAAAGCCATGACGGAGTGGCTAGTAATCCTGACTTATAGTCTCCTTCAAATGAGTAAAATTTGCTCAGAAATAGCTAACTCTCCTTACATTCCAATTTTTAGTGTTTGTTCAGCAACACTGGATAAGATCTCCATGGCTAGATCTGGACGAAACTCTTCCTCGAAAAGCCATGACGGTGTGGCTAGTAATCCTGACTTATATTTTCCTTTAAATGAGTAAAATTTGCTCAGAAATAGCTAACTCTCCTTACATTCCAATTTTTAGTGTTTGTTCAGCAACACTGGATAAGATCTCCATGGCTAGATCTGGACGAAACTCTTCCTCGCAAAACCATGACGGAGTGGCTAGTAATCCTGACTTATAGTTTCCTTCAAATGAATAAAATTTGCTTAGAAATAGCTAACTCTTCTTAATATCCAATTTTTATTGTTTATTCAACAACTTTGGATAAGATCTCCAAGAATAGTTCTGGACGAAACTCTTCCTCGCAAAGCCATGACGGAGTGGCTAGTAATCCTGACTTATAGTTTCCTTCAAATGAGTAAAATTTGCTCAGAAATAGCTAATTCTTCTTACAATCCAATTTTTAGTGTTTGTTCAACAACTTTGGATAAGATTCCCATTGCTAGATCTGGACGAAACTCTTCCTCGCAAAGCCATGACGGAGTGGCTACTATCCTGACTTATAGTCTCCTTCAAATGAGTAAAATTTGCTCAGAAATAGCTAACTCTCCTTACATTCCAATTTTTAGTGTTTGTTCAGCAACACTGGATAAGATCTCCATGGCTAGATCTGGACGAAACTCTTCCTCGAAAAGCCATGATGGAGTGGCTAGTAATCCTGGCTTATAGTTTCCTTCAAATGAGTAAAATTTGCTCAGAAATAGCTAACTCTTCTTACAATCCAATTTTTAGTGTTTGTTCAACAACACTGGATAAGATCTCCATGGCTAGATCTGGACGAAACTCTTCCTCGAAAAGCCATGATGGAGTGGCTAGTAATCCTGACTTATAGTTTCCTTCAAATGAGTAAAATTTGCTCAGAAATAGCTAACTCTTCTTACTGTCCAATTTTTAGTGTTTGTTCAACAACTTTGGATAAGATCTCCATGGCCAGTTCCGGACGAAACTCTTCCTCGCAAAGCTAGCATGACGGAGTGGCTTAGTTATCCTGACCAGATACAATTTATTAAATTCTTAGAATAAGTTCATATTTTTTATTAGACAACAAGAATTATGAATTTTTTTAGTAATAATTGGAAGGTATGTAAGCAAATTAAGACTATCCGCTGAGAAAAAAACCGATCAACGCTTACAAGCAATACAAGAAACCTTATCAAGCATAAAAATTATCAAAATGTATAAATGGGAAGAATATTTTCGAGAAAAAATCAACCAAGCAAGACTGTACGTATCTTTATAAACATTTATCATGTTCTAAATTATATTTTTTACTTTTAGATCCGAAATCAACAGAATGTTGCTAGCGTTTTATTTAAAAATAATAATAGTACTTTTGGGTATCCTTTTTTCAAAAATAGGATTCTACGTTTTGATAATTTCATGTATATGGATGGGTTATCCTACAGAAGCCGAACTTGTTTTTTACCTTCTGACGATTTTCAGAGATCTCAAACATTCTTTAGGAGTTGTAATACCTTATGGTATTGGACGAGGAGCTGAATTGTATTCAGCTATAACAAGAATTAACAAAGTCATTAAAGGTTAGTATTAAAATTAACATTTCTTGTATAGATAGTGTGATACAGAGCTACATGTATCTGTACCTGTAGAATAGGGAGGGTGAGTTTAGGCCCACAGCACTCAGGTCACATGTGACCCATTGTACGTCCTCCCGAGGAGTTGTCCTCCTAGGTCATCCTATGCTTTCCAGGAAGATGGACAGGTCACTAGGAGACATCTCCTTTATATCGACAGGTGTAGACCAAGACTCACCGAACACACACTCTCTCATTGACGATAACTCCGGGCACTAGCATAAGTCTTCCTGTTCACACATCCTGCATAGAGGTGTGTTCCTAGCCCCATTGTATGGAGGTGTTTCCTTAGCTGACAGTGGCCAGTCAGAAATCCTACTGTTAAACGAACATTTTTCCTAGTCATCGCCAAATATTTCTTCGACGACAGCTTCCCAGGGACTCAGGACTGCACCATTGATTTCATCCCATCTCTTCAGGGATTGAGCATGGATGTAACGTTTAGGTGTCGCTGGGTCCTAAAAGTCTTAGTCCAGCCGCTTCCTTGGCTAAAGAATCGGCAATGCGGCTACCTTTACTCCTGTCGTGCCCTTTAACCCACCTCAGGATAATATTGTTATCTACCGAGGCTTTAGCTAAACCTTGATGGCACTCTAATACTAGCCCTGATGTAACACGTTGTCTGTTCAAGGCTAAAAGGGCTTGTCTGCTATCAGTGCAGATTATTATGTTTATGCCAGAAATTCCTTTTCTGGTTAGTTCTTTTGTGACAATTGAGACACCAGCCAGTTCTGGTTGAACCACGCTGGTATTTTTTCCCATTACCCACTTAATTCTTAGGCTTAGTGAGCCTTCTTTGGTTTTTGAGCCGTATAGCATTTGCAGCATCTGGCTCCGAATTCTGTTTTTATTTGTATTTTGTAGGGTTTGTTCAACACAAACTTGGGTTCAATTGCATCACTGACCGCCTGCAGTAGAGGTAGTGCTGTAGAGTTCCATGTAATTATATTTGCCAGTATTATTTTATCTTTCCTTTAAGTTGAACAAAACAGACCGACAGTGCAGACTTTTTTGGATAGAATGCTTTTTTCCTTTCCTATATCCTTTTGTAGTAATAGTCACAATACTATACTTTTTTATTTCTCCACAATAATGATTATCCTTTTTTCCTGTTCCAAAGTTACTTTGTAGTTTCTAGCCAGTTGCTTAAGGGATTGTTTGTAGTTCCAGACTGTTTTAGACTCATAAGTTATAGTCTTCCGACCCTTTAATATCTTCTGCATCGGTGGTCTTGTCTCTCTTTACAGTCATGCTTCTGTTCCTCAGTTATTCCTTCTCAGACCAAGCTGGTGATGTTGTGAGGCATTCCCACTTCGGAAAAAAAACGAAAAATTCTAGCTTCTGCATTTTTCTGGAGAATATTTTAAATATGACTTTTACTTTATGTTAGGTGAAGAATTACCTCCGAAATTTGGATCTGATGCTCCGACTTCTAGTCCAGTAATAGAAGTAAAAGAAGCAACAGTAAA
Source organism: Lochmaea crataegi (assembly GCA_947563755.1). Classification (NCBI taxonomy): domain Eukaryota; kingdom Metazoa; phylum Arthropoda; class Insecta; order Coleoptera; family Chrysomelidae; genus Lochmaea; species Lochmaea crataegi. The sequence continues at coordinate 11,450,991 of OX387429.1, read as the reverse complement.
AATAAAAGACAAAACTGTTTTGAAGGATATTACTTTAAGTATAAATAGCGGATTGATATTGGTAACTGGGAGAGTAGGTTCTGGAAAAAGTTCAATGTTAAAAATGATTCTTCAGGATTATCCTGTGACGGATGGACATTTGTTAACTTTTGGACGAATTTCTTATGCTTCCCAAGATCCATGGCTATTTCCATCATCGATAAAACAAAATATATTATTTGGAGAAATATATAACGAAAAGAGGTAATAGTTATTTATTGTATAAGTAAGAAGAATTTTCTTAAGTGGATAAAACGCAGCCCATTTCTTCTGTTTTTAGATATAATGAGGTGATAAGAGTTTGTGCTTTGGAGTATGATTTAAGTTTATTCGACAGAGGAGATGAAACTATTGTTGCAGATAAGGGTTTAAATTTAAGCAAAGGTCAGCAGGCTAGAGTAAATTTAGCTAGGGCTGTTTACAAGGAAAGTGAAATATATTTATTGGACGATTCTTTGACAGGTAATTAGACCGATTATTATTAATTATATGATGAAATGGCAGTTTTTTATAGCTCTGGACGCTCATGTTCAAGACTACATATTCAACGATTGTGTTAAAAGTTTTCTGAAAGACAAAATATGTATATTAGTATCGCAAACAGCCAATCATATACAAGAAGCTGACACTGTTATAATAATAAATTCAGGAGAAATAAAATATAACGGAAAGCCAACGGAAAAAGTCATCAAACAAATAGAAGAAATTGTTGTTGAAGATGACGATTTAGAAAAAGAAGTTATAGAAAAAAATAAACCTGCAATGAACGGAGATGTTAAGCACAAAGATTTGTTCGAAACCGAACAAGTTACAACGAAACCGAATGTTTACAGTGAAACTCACAAGAAAGGAGAAGTCGATTTTGCTGTATACAAGAAATACTTTAAATTCGGCGGTGGATTTCTACTAATTATACTCATAGCTGTGTTATTTGGTTTAACACAAGGAACGGAGAGTTATTCTGATCAGCTTTTAACAAAATGGTAAGTTATTTAAAATTGGAAATATTATTATTAAATTTGGAAACTTTTAGGGTCGATCAACAACAAATAGAACTAAGCATCAGGAAGAATATCAGTGAATTAAACGTAGCCACACCTACACAAACTCAAGAACTAGCGCAAGCAACAGCGAATGAAAAATTCACAATAAAAATCTATTCTCTAATGATCCTCATATCTACAGTATTAGCTTTATTAAAAACTTACGCTATATTTGATTTTTGTCGAAGAGCTTCAATAAGAATACACGAAACTATGGTCAGATGCATTGTTTATGCAGTTATGATCTTTTTTGACACACATTTCATTGGTAACATTCTCAACAGATTTTCCCAAGATATGACGAATATTGACGAACATTTGCTTCATATTTTTAGTGAATTTATTAGGGTACGTATAATTTAAAATAGAGGGTAGTTAGAAGGTAAAGTAACGATGAAAGACACGAAGGAGGGAAGCTGATTGCTGATAGCTTTAAGGAGAGCATGGCTGTAAGGAGCCACTTATTCACATGTCAATGATTCTAAGAGACCTCTACTAGTAGACAAGTGGAAGAGTACAATGGATACAAGGAATATATCAAAAAATACTTAAGCAGTGTTTCATATTCTGCAAGCGAAACAGCAATCTACAGAATGTGTTGTACAGTATGTGTATCCAACCAAAGTTTATTGTGAATGGAGCACTTCGAAGCAAATGATGAAACTAAATGAGCAAAGTATAATATGAACAATGACTTTTAGAACCAAGAAGATTATATGTCGTCTGGGGAGGTTCTAATAATTGATAGGGCGTGCTGCAGTTACTCTTCCTTCACTAATGTTTCCATTCTTTCCTATTTTGAGCTAAGGCCTTCGCTTTCTTTCCGCTTCTTCCTCTTTTATCCAGTAATCCAGCTATTACCTTATCCCAAGTTTTTCTTGGTCTGTCCCTTTTTTTATTTTTTCAAATTTTTGCTTTCCATTCTCCTCTCTTAACCGGTCTTCCATCATCCATATGTTGTAAATGTTCCCTCTATTGTAGTTGTCTTTCTTCTATAAAGTCTAAGGGTTATTGATTGTATTCTCAGGTCTTTTCTTATATCTACGTTTTGCATTCTATCCTCTTTTGTTACACATCTTACTCTTCTTAAATATTTCATCTCTGTCGCCTGTATTTCTTTTTTATTCATAAATTTGGTATTCATGGCATAGTATAGTTTGTTAGTTTTAACTATTCTGTTGTTAATATCTGGTTCTTGTGTTCCGTTTTCGTCTATTATTGTTCCAAGGTACTGGAAATGTTGAACTTGCTCCATTCTGTCTGTATCTATTCTTACATTTATTTCTTCTTTGTCGTCTCCAATGACCATACCTTTCGTTTTGTTTTTGTTTATTTTCATTCCATGTCTACCATTACTACTATTCCACACATTTATGTTTTCTTGTAGCTCTTTTTCATTTTTTGCTATTAATATAACATCGTCTGCATCGATACTTAAGAATACAAATAACAGAATATTCATAATATTTTATAAAATAATTGAGAACTTTTTGCAAATTTTTCTCTAATAGCATTTAGGTTTTAGGTAGCATTTGCAGTAACTGGTATTGTCATTTTAATATCGACTGTGAATCCGTACTTCTTGTTATTCGCAATAGTATTCTTTTCTTCACTTATATTCATAAGAAAGTTATATTTACCAGCTGGAAGGAGTTTAAAAAGATTGGAAGCAGCTAGTAAGTACATTATATCATAACACTATATTATTTTTTAATTTAGAAAAAAAGGTGATTATTTTCTAAACATTTAAAACTAGAAAAAATAGAAATTTAAATACTTCAACCAAAATACTGGAAATTTCAAGAAACATCGCAAAGACATGCACGAAAGTGTTAGAAAATCAATCCCTGAATCCAAAATGCTTCAAGGAAACCTCCATATCTTTCCCAGAAATAGGCATTAACGATACTGTAAAAGATGGCACTATACAGATAGTTGGCTGGATTGTGCCAGAATTACAAACAACCAGATATTTAAAAAAAAAACCTGAGGGATAGATCTTTTGTCACAACTTAATAACGTTTTCCGAAGTAAAAGGATTGAAGGTGAAGGATACATAGAATAATCGTCTGCTGATTTGACACCTTGCAAATAATCTAGAAGATTTGGTAGTATATTAGAGCAGAGACGGCACCAGTTTTTTTTCTTTCGGGTCGAGATGGGAAACTCATGTTCGAATGGGTCCAGGACAGTGTTGGACTCATCCCCAAGGGGATGCCTACCACCTCAAACTCGCCGTTACCCCCGCCTCGGAATCACTACCCTAGCATACTTCGAGACGGGTGGCGGTCCCTCGCACACTCTCCGCTCACACCGTCGTCTTCTCCCTAACTATCACTCCTACCTCTCATACCATATCGAGTTCTTCTCTTCTCCTAATCATGCTCTCCACTACGCCACTCACCTCCATCCATTCCTCCTCCCTCCTCAACATTATCTCCTCCATGTTCTCCCAATACACCGCCTCCCCTAGTTACCTCTCCAACTTCTTCAGCAGTTCCTCGTTCCTCCAGCATCTAAACCCATGCCCCACATCATCCTCCACTTCACACCTCTCGCACACTCCAGTCTCTCTTTTCCCAATCTTGTGGAGGTACCCTACTCTCGACCAATCGCTCCTTTTAGCGCGCCCTCATACTCCTCCCACCTTCTCTCATTTTCCACCATTCATTCCTGTACTTCCTCTCTGGTCGCACCCCTCCAGCGTTTATTCCTGTCTCTAGCCATCACGTCCAATGGGTAGGTCTTTGCCAACACCGCTGCTGTCAGTCCACCCACTGTCCTATACCCCTGCACCACCCTCAGCAGTATCCCTCTCTGCACCCGCAAGAGTGCCCTAACCCTCGCATTCACTATCGCTCTTTCACCTCCGCACCGTACAGCATACTCTGCTCTACTGTCCTACCCATTATCCTCATCTTCCACTCTCCCGGCCCTTTCACATTACACATCAATCTCCCCAGCCATGCTGCCCTCACTTTCCCCTTCTCTGCCGCCCTTACCATATGAGTTTTGAAGGATAATTGAGTATCCAACCACACCCCTAGGTATTTCACTCTATCTTCTCCACAATCTTCCTACACATTGTCTCCGCCTTTCTTTCTATCTCCGCCTCTTCCCTTGCCGTACATACCAGACACACATCGTCCGCATACACCGTAATCTCACATCCCTCTTCACATACTATCCCACAAACCTCATCAAATACACATTTCCAGAGCGACGGTCCAAGAGCCGATCCCTGTGGAACTCCAGCCTCCGTCTCATACCTCCTCCCTCGAGTGTCTACTATCACACGCCCCGTCAGACATTTATAATTTTAGATCAACGAAATTTGTTAAAAAGCATTGTCTTTCATTTGTTACAGCTAGAAGTCCAATGATTGGACACTTGAATGCTTCCTTAGAGGGATTAACAACCATAAGAGCATATAAAGCTCAAGATATTTTAACAAAAGAATTTGACCGACATCAAGATCTATTTACATCAGCTCATTATACTTCGTTATGTTCAATGAGAGCTTTCGGATTTATAATGGATTTTCTTTGCTCTGTGTTTATTCTCATGGTTGTTTTTACCTTCATCTTTTTCGATACAGGTAAGAAGCATAAACATCAACTGCTTTTATTGATGAATTAACATTTTTTTGATTTTCAGGTACCAGCGCTGGAAACGTGGGTTTGACCTTAACTCAAATTTTTATGTTAGCTGGATTGGTTCAGTGGGGAGTAAGAACCTGGGCGGACTTGGAAAACCTCATGACGTCCGTAGAAAGACTATTAGAATACACGGAAATTCCTTCCGAGTCTAAAGAAGGTACGGAAGCTGAAAATTGGCCGAAAGACGGTGCAATTGCTTATGAAAACGTTTCTTTAACATACAACAAATCTGAGAAAGTTTTGAAAAACTTGAATTTCAGAATAGAACCTAATCAGAAAATAGGAATAGTAGGAAGGACTGGAGCTGGAAAATCTTCAATTATATCAACAGTGTTCAGACTTTACGAACCAGAAGGAAAAATATTAATAGATGGAATTAATATCTCTACGTTAAATCTGAAATTTTTAAGGAAAAAGTTAGCAATAATACCGCAGGACCCAGTCCTTTTCACTGGCACTATCCGTACTAATTTAGATCCTGTAAACGAGTTTAAAGATGAAGAACTTTGGAATGTCCTGGACGAAGTAAATATGAAAGACACAGTTTCTACTTTAGACATGAAGATAACTAGCAGTGGTGGTTCCAATTTTAGCTCAGGGGAGAAACAATTAATTTGTTTGGCTAGAGCTATTTTGAGAAAAACTAAAATAATAGTTTTAGATGAAGCTACCGCTAATATGGATCATGAAACTGATATGCTTCTACACAATACTATTAGGAAAAATTTCGCAAACTGCACCTTATTGATGATTGCTCATCGATTACACAATATCTTAGAATGTGACAAGGTTATGGTTTTGGATAAAGGTCAGATAAAAGAATTCGACACACCATTGAATTTGCTGAAAGACCAACAAGGCATTTTTTACAAGATGGTAGAGCAAGCTGGGCTGCTTAACCATGTGACTGATTAATTTTTAATAAGTTTTTTTTTCAAATTACACATACTTAGGTGAAACAACTACAAGTATTTTTGATATTATTTAAACTATTTATATTAAATATTATTTATTCAATTTGTTTCTTATTGTGTAACGTTGTTACTATTTTCCCGATATCCGGCAGTATATATTTCAGTTTTTTTTTTATTATTATTAAGATCACCCCTCTGTCGTATCTATAGAGTATTAATATAAATTTTGGTATATGTGTATTACTTTTAAAACATCTGGTATATTGTACCTGTATGATTTACGGTACCGTTCGCGCAAATCAGTCCGCGCATTTCTTAAGATTTTTAAGTAGGAGACCTCCTGAGTGGGGTCGAGAGAAAAATGGATAAAACGGGGGGAGTGAGACCAAAAAGACGACTTTTTGACTTTCTTCTGATCTCTTTTGGGCCCTTTTAGTTCCAGCCGTTGTTAGCCGACCGACCGTTTTCTGACTGATTTTCGTGCACGAGGTAAGCGAATTTAAGAATTTTTATAAATTACCTGGGTTTTGTTTAAACCGGTACACAAATATTAAGAAACTTTCGCTAAACCCTGTTAGTGCCTTAATAACGCTTTCTCTGTGTATTTGTCATCTGACCGCTAGTTAAGTTTCACCATTTTCACACGCATTTAGACATATTAGTAAAGCCTTGCACCTTAGCTTTTGCATATCTTGTAAAACAAATTAAAATATTTACTTATTGTAGATACCGTTTGATTTTAATACACATTTAGTTATTTAAACATATTGCTTCTGGGTTCATCTCTATAAAGGAAATTATTTCAAAGTTGAAATAAAAATTTATAATTTCTCAAGCAACTGGTAGTTTCATTTCCCGATAGTGGTAAACAATTAAAGCCCGTTTCCCACTACGTGTTACGTCGAGGTCAAGAACAACAGACCCCTGGAATTACTTAACCTCCATCTGTTGCTACCCTGGTAACTCTTGACGCTGCATTTTCGAGAGTTCGGTGGAGTAAACCATCCCAAAAATCTGGCGCTCGAGGAAATCTAGGAGATACTGAAGCCCTGGGTGTCATAGTGACGACGGTAATCATTTTAAGAGAAAGAAAGTATGTCACAATTGGTAGGTGCCCTTTTTCTTTGGGTGGGGAGAAATTTACTAGTCGACATAGTTCTTTTATAACGTCACTCTTTTACCTTCAAATACTGTCATGAAATCTTCGAAAAAACGCATTTTCAACATAAAAAGTTAAAAATATGAATTTTGAACTGAAATTTTAGAAGAGTATTGTAACCTGTATATCGACCGGTTTCGAAATTTATATCGCAAATCTTTCTCTTATTCCCGCTCGCCGTTTCATTAGCCACTTCAATCTTCAACCCTGACAATAAGACAATAATTGACATCTGCCAACGGCCCCTTGCATTTTTACAACGCCACAACTGTCTTCTAGGAAAGACCTACCTTTTTACCTTTTTCATATCTTTTTTATCTAAATCGCTGTGGTAAGCACAGCAGCTAGGATACCGTTAACAGCTAGTATACCATTAACAGCTAGTATACCGTTAACGGCTAGGATACCGTTAACAGCTAGGATACCGTTAACAGCTAGTATACCGTTAACAGCTAGGATACCGTTAACAGCGAGTTTACCGTTAACAGCTAGTATACCGTTAACAGCTAGTATACCGTTAACAGCTAGGATACCGTTAACAGTTAGGATACCGTTAAAAGCTAGTATACCGTTAACAGCTAGGATATCGTTAACAGCGAGTTTACCGTTAACAGCTAGTATACCGTTAACCGCTAGGATAACGTTAACAGATAGGATTCCGTTTACAGCTAGGATATCGTTAACAGCTTGTATACCGCTAACAGCTAGGATACCGTTAACAGCTAGGATACCGTTAGCTGCTAGGATACCATTAACTGCTAGGAGATTAGTGAAACACCCTCAAAGACACCTTCAAGATACTTCAAGGACCTCTCTGAGATACCTTCAGGTCCACTTCTCTGCATATCCTTCCCGAAGAAGATACTTAAGATAAGTACCATAAAAAGTACAGGCCTAATTTTTTTGTTCTTTCCTGGCAGAATAAAATTAATGTTCTAATTTTTTTCGAATTCAATTTCCTATCCACCCGGCTGTGAGGTAGGGGATCGTGTCCGGGATAACGTGAGTTTTCAATTTTTTTAATTAATGTATTTCAATTTCTACAAGGTGTTTCTACCTTTTTCACCTTAGTTTTCTTTTTGTTTAACTTTATTTTTGTTCTTTCGTCGACGTCTAAAAGGTAGTGGCGCCCTAAAGCTTCTTATAGTCTGACAACCTCTGACATACCTAGTGCAGGAAAAACATGGAGTAGAACCACCCTTGAGAAGAGGTTCATGCCGGCATCTGTCTCGAGTGGCCACTCTAGCGCCCAAGTTACGAACAACCGACTGATACGGTTACAGTATTCTGGAAAGCCTTGTCTACTGGCAAAAAAATTTACAAGAGCGTAACTGGAAAGGTTTCCGCCTTATGAATAATAAATATAAAAGTAGTGAAAATATTCGAAGATCCACTCTGAAACCAAAAGGTACTCATAACTCGACTAATTTGTGAGTTGGAGCGTTCTAATTACCACCAATCGATTCAGGGGAAAATTTCACGTATACGAGTGCATTTTAGTCAATATTTCCAAGCATTAAGGGGGTTGGCAAATTATAAAATAACTGTTTTTATTATAAACTTTGGGTGAAAGGACTGCTCAACAAAAATTAAAATTACCTAACTGAAGATTCAATTTGTGCTATAAAATACAGGGTGTTCCATTTGAAAGAAGAAAGAATATGAAAGGAAAAGAGAAAATAATTAAAATTTTATCATCATATTACGAAACTCTGTTGCGCAAAATAAAACTTTTTCCTTCAACGAACAGTAAGCTACAGAGCGTTGCTGCCACCCCTGCCTCCCTTGTTTTCTTCCTCCTTTTGGCCTCGGCTTTCGCCTTGGCCCTTGTGTGTCATCTGGAGGTGATTTTTCAAGTCCAGCCTCATTCCGAGCAGTAGCTTGGGGTGGACCTTAGTATCGCCTGTAACGGTAAATGGCTGTGACCTCAAAGGGCACCAGCTCGAAGGGCTCCGGATAGAAACTCCTCTCAAGGGTGATTCGACCCCAAGTTTATGTCACACAAGGATAACAGAAGGGTTGTAAAAATTGAGGGCGCCACTACCTTTTTGACGATAAGAATACTAATCAAAAAACTAAAAGGTGGCGGAAAAGGTAGAAACGCCTTGTAAAATTTGAATAAAAGTTAATAATAAAAACGTTACTAAAAATTACCCCGGGCGATATCTCCCTCAACTTTTATAGTTGAGGATTTCTAATAAAAAAAAGAATTAAAAACAAATTTTTAATTTATTCTGCCACGGGAAATGAAATACTGGAATTTGTACTTTTATAGGTACTTAGCTTATAAGGAGTGGTTTCCTGAAGTAGGTAGGCAGGTATTGATCTGAACTGTTGTGTCCTGGTCTAGGGCTGTATCCTGGGGTTCTATCCTTGGCTAGGGCTTATATTATAGCCTAGGTCTTGGGGTTATATCCTTGGGTTATATCCTTGGGTTATATCCTTGGGTTATATCCTTGGGTTATATCCTTGGGTTATATCCTTGGGCTGTGCTTACCACAGCAAAATTCATAAGATACTTAAAATATGAAAGATAACGAAAGATGATCTTTCCCCTTAGGCAACGAAGGTAACGAAAAGGGGTGTCTCTCGTGGCGTTGGAAAAAATGGAAGCGTCCGTTGGCAGATGTCAATTGTCTTATGGTCAGGGTTGAAGAATTTGGGATCACAGAACTATAATTGGAAATGGCTAGTGACGACGAGCGCTAATTAAAAGGATTTATTCTGTAAAATCGAAACAGGTCGATAGACATGTTACAGTCTCTTTGGAAATTTGTAGCTAGTAAACGTGAAAATATCACTATACCCGACTTAATTACTTTTAATACCTTGGTAGGTACTTGTGGAGCTGACATTGCTAACTTGTTTGCAAATCACTTTTCATCGGTGTACACTGATCTAACCTTAAACTGTAATGTTGACCACATCCAATCTAAACTGAATATATCTTCATATAATATCCATGTTTCAAAAATATATGAAAAACTTTCATCATTAGATGTCAATAAAGGACATGGGCCAGATGGAATATCGCCTCTATTTCTTAGAGAATTCAGTTTTATACTTTCGAGACCACTTTTAATAAATCCCTAAGCTTAGGCTGTTTTCCTGAGTTTTGTAAACTTTCCTACGTCACACCAATATATAAATCTGGTGACAAATCTGATATTAAGAACTACCGCCCAATATCCATCCTTAGTACTATTCTAAAGGTTTTTGAAAGTATTATTACTGATTTTCTCGCTTATTATTGTTCTGGGATCCTAAATTCCCAGCAATTTGGTTTTACTGCAGGTAAATCGGTAGAATTGAGTTTATTAACTTATGTTGATTTTCTGTCTGAAGCCTTGGAAAAGGGATTACAAGTTTATTCAATTTACACCGACTTTTCCAAGGCATTTGACAGAGTTAACCATGAGCTTTTGGTCCAGAAACTTAATTCATATGGCATATGTGGTTCCATGTTGAAGTGGTTTAATAGCTACTTAATTGACAGAACTCAACGGGTACGAGTAAATCATTTCTATTCTCATGCATTTTCTGTTACTTCGAGAGTACCCCAGGGGTCTCACTTGGGTCCATTACTTTTTAATCTTTTTATCAACGATATTACTAACTGTTTTCATGAGAGCAGCGCCCTTCTATTTGCAGATGACTTGAAATGTTTTAAAATAATTAACAAATGTGTAGAAGCCTCATTGTTGCAAGTAGAACTAACTAACCTGTCTACTTGGTGCTCATGTAATGGTATGGATCTTAATACCAGTAAGTGTCATGTAATTAGCTTTCATCGCACAATAGCACAATGGTCAGCTGCTAGATACTGTCAATCAGATTAGGGATTTAGGAATTACTCTCGATTACTCTCTTAGTTTCAATTGTCATAATTGTCATACAAAAATCAATGAAAATGTTGGGTTTTAAAAAAAGAACAACTCTTGAATTTACCAGTATAACTTCTATAAAAGTTCTTTACTTTTCGTTAGCTAGTCTCATCTTGAGTATTGCTCATCTGTTTGGTCTCCTCACTACTTAACTCACATAAAGAAGATTAAACAAGTTAAAAATTTTTTTTCGCTATATAGCATTTAAGCTTAATGGCAGCATCAATTGGGCATCTCTTCTCTCGAGAGCCGTAGAAAACAAAAAGACCTTTTATTGCTATTTATCATCTTAAATGGTATTTGTAACTGTCCTCAGCTTCTTAATAAGATCTGCCTGTCCCTGCCACCTCGCTTAACTAGGCAGGTGAGAACATTTAATGCGCCTTTCCATCGATACAATTATGCTTTCCACTCGTTTTTACCCAGAGCCATGATACTAGCTAATTCCCTTAATAGTTTACAGATTTTCAGTATTGGGGCTTGCCCTTAAATAAATAAATAAATAAATTTGGTACACCCTGTATATGAGTGAATTTTGAGTCGATATGAATTGACGGAAATCGCGAAATATTTCCATACCTACCACTTTGTTAAAAATTGACAAGAAAAAATTTTTCCCCTCTCTTGCCTCTACAATAAGTAACAAACGTCAAAATATCCGTGAGTGACCACCGTATTATTTCGTGAACGACCAACTTCCGTTGCTAATAAAAATATAATTCAACGCGTAGGAGCTCGTGCGAATCATCTCAATTAATTTTCCAAAATGTGAATGAAGAAAGAAGAATAATTTCCAGATTAAGCGTACCAGTTAGATGAGAATAGTTTTGTGCTGAATAAAATTATGGGTCAAATAATAAATTTAAAAGCAAGAACTTGAAACAAATTGGAATTGATGAAAGCACGTTTTAATAAGAAAACGTCAGGGTTTTGTATACATTCTTGTTTATATTATACAAGAGTCAAAAATTTAGATATGGATCATGGGAATACTAAGAAAGTTCAAAGAAACCCAAGGGAATCAGCAAATATATTTTCATTAATTACTTTTTGGTAAGTATGTTGAAATCTAATTAATAAATAAACTCCTGTTTTGTATCAATTCAATAAAGAACAATTGTTTCGTCTTTCACAATATTTACTTACCACACAAGTGTTAATGCCTGATAAGTCTGATGTCTGATAAGAAATAAATAATTTGTTTAAGAATGAGTATAGTGTATAAAGTGAAAAGGCAAAAGATTTGTTAAATATGTATATACAGGGTGTCAATTTTAAAACGTCAAATGGGCTGTACCTTGTACATTGGAAGGAGAGGTCCCATTTAGTGGCCACCTAGGTCACCAGACTTACCGCCACCTGATTTTTTTCTGTGGGATCATCTTAAGTTGGTTGTTTATAGAAATAAACCAACCTCAATCGACGATTTACGACGAAGAATTAGTCAAGCATGTCGTGATATTACTAAAGCAATATTTGCCAACGTTGGTATGGAGTTTGAAAATACTATTGTTTACAGAACAATGGAAACCATTTGGAACATTTTAGTAAATTAATTAACATTTTTGTAGTTCGACATTTAACACTTTTTCATTTTGTTGTCAAATAAATTTTTCTGCTTTATTGTTACACCCTGTATAATTATGATTTAGACCGTTGGAAAGCATCTTCTACGGGCTTTCTAACGACGTATCACAAGTAGGGGATTGCCATTTAAATTTTTGTAGGTGGGACATAGGGGGTTGATGGGGGTGCGTTCTCTCTCGTGTCATTTTAGTTCCCTCTCTCTACCCTAGTAACGGTTTTGAATTTTTTTTTTAAATCTTTTTTCGTTCACGAGGTACAGCCCATTGTAAGTTTTAAAATTGACACCCTGTAGGTGAAAAATCCTAGAGAATCTGCCAATATTTTTGCACCTTTCCTATTATAAAAAAACAAAATAAAAAATACAAAATTACTAATATCTATTTTAAAACGAAAAAAACGTTCTTAAATGCAAAAAATTGTAAATTTGAATTCTTCTAGGGGAGGGTGGGGCAAGTGGGAAACTTGAGTTTTCCCTTTTGGCACTTTATCAACACTCGAGCTTCCTCAAAATTATTCTTGTCTGCTTCAACTTCAACTGTTTTTACTCACTCTCTCTTTTAATTTCCTTTCTCTCTTTGCCGCGTATGCCATCAATAAGATTAAAAATCTCTCTCTTCGCATTGACTTTAGAAAGAGTATACCTAAATAACCAAGTAGTAGCCATCCGGAAAATAACATTAACAGAACTGCCCGTAGCTCTTACTCTATTTAAAAATATTGTTCGTATGTTTAGGAAATTATAATCTATTCTTCCTGTAGGTACACAAAAGACCTGGTTAAAAAGGGACGTGAAAAAGATTTCGAAGAAAATGATCTTTATGAAGTGGTAAAAAAATGTGAATCAAAATATTGCGGAGATAAATTCGAAAAGCAATGGACGAAAGAGATGCAAAATACAAAATCTCCTTCTTTGTTCAAAACACTGTGCAAAGTATATGGGTTGAGGTACTTGTTGTATGGTACTACGTTGCTAGTATTTGAATTGATGAAAAGGTGAGTAAATAGGTTACTTTTCTATGAAAAATTAGGATCGTAGAGGTTTAAAGCTAAAGCAAAAAACCACCAGCAACAGTGGCGTGCTGTTTGTGGATTTTTTTAAAGAAAATTTTACCTATACAAGTGAATTTTAAATTGGTATTTCCAAGGATGGAGAAAATAATTGTTCAAAATTTACAACAACAACTAAATTTTGCGACATGACAAATGCTTAAAATTCGTAACATAGGGGTTTTTTGGGATAAGAATCGATTGCCACAGTCAGTTTTTTGATAAAATCATTCGTTCACCTTCAAATAGTGTCATGAAATTCTCGAAAAAGCGCATTTTCAACATAAAAAGTCTTGCAAAACCACAAAACTTTGAATTTTGAACAGAAAGTTTGGGAGAGTATTCTGAAAAGACTAGTCCAGTGGAAAAAAAATTAGTGCGTGCAGTCCCTCCGCGCGGAAGAAGTTATACTTCGTAATGTGGAAATGAAAATAGGAAAGGTGTGATGTATTTTGGGCATTACATAAAGAATTAAATTCATTGAAATTATCTATTATTAATTAATTCATTTAAGGTATTTATGTTTATAAAAACAATCTATTTAGTTATTTGTTATATCACACGAGGTCACGAACGTGACAGTGAAAGGCCAGAGAACTATCACGTAACTGGATAGTTGACGCAGTACGTATATATGCTGATGAAGTAGATAAGCGAACGAATTCAGAATAATTCATCAGAAACAGTCAGAGACCTTCCGATCTATTCACATACATTCAGATACATTTAGTTATGTTTAAATGTAGTTCATCGATATCAGATCTAAACTATGTTATACCAGTAACATGATCATCTTAAGTAACACATATGTAAAACTAGTGTAAATATATAAGTATATAAGTATACAATAAAGCTCATCCCAGTGAATACTGTAGTTTCCGTAAGTAGAGTATTCCATCAGGACCCGGGCTTCCACTAGTCCCTGTGGAACTCCGCATTACCGACATACAATACAAAGGGTAGAAATTGATTTTTAGTGAAATCATATTGTTTCTTTAAGACAAACTTTATTAACATTGCTTACAATTCACAATTGATCGCATCTTTTAATTATCATTTTCGAGTGGAGAAATATCCAAATCTATAACATTTACAATGGGATTATGATAACTAAAGTAAGATACGAAATGTTTGAGTTCTATTTTTAACGCAACCTTGTTGGAAGTCGCATTAGAAGTATCCCTTGAAAAGAATACTCACACTGCCATCTGTCATTGAATGCCGAAGGTTTTGGTCAATGAAGAAAATTCCAAAAAAGGAAGTTTTTCTGAATTAAGTTTTAAAAGTTACCTTATTTAAGAAAAAAAGTTTACTTACACTATCTTTTTTTGATGAATGCCGAAGATTTTGGACATGTGAAGGAAATTTCAAAATCTCAGCTTCTGAATAAATTAATTTTTTAAAAGAATACTTACACTGCCATCTGTCATTGAATGCCGAAGGTTTTGGTCAATGAAGAAAATTCCAAAAAAGGAAGTTTTTCTGAATTAAGTTTTAAAAGTTACCTTATTTAAGAAAAAAAGTTTACTTACACTATCCTTTTTTGATGAATGCCGAAGATTTTGGACATATGAAGGAAATTTCAAAATCTCAGCTTCTGAATAAATTAATTTTTTAAAAGAATACTTACACTGCCATCTGTCATTGAATGCCGAAGGTTTTGGTAAATGAAGAAAATTCCAAAAAAGGAAGTTTTTCTGAATTAAGTTTTAAAAGTTACCTTATTTAGGAAAAAAAGTTTACTTACACTATCTTTTTTGATGAATGCCGAAGATTTTGGTCATGTGAAGGAAATTTCAAAATTACAATCTCTTAATAAATTACTTTTTAAAAAGAGTACTTACACTGCCATCTGTTATCGAATACCGAAGGACTCACTGTCTTTCTCTCTCCTACTTTCTACCTTTGTGTATCTTTCTTTCTTGCGATAAACGTTTAACGCAACCTTGTTGGTCGCATTTTCAAAACTTCACAAAAGCATAACTTGAAGGGTTTCCGTCTTATAAATAATAAATGTAAAAGTTTCGTTTCGTTTTTTATACATTCATCTAAATCAGGGTTTCTCAAAGTGGGGTACGCCAACCCCTAGGGGTTCGCCATTCAACGGCAGGGGGTTCGCGACAAGATTTACGAAATGGTGGCTTGATGACTGGCAGGTACGACAAACTGAAAAGGTATTTTCCGGATATTAATAATGCTAAAGATCGGGATCGCCGAGTTGTACCACAAGATATCAGGTAGGTATAATCCTACCGTCGAGTTGTACCACTGAATTTCCAGGGGGGTTCGCGTTTAAAAAATAAACTCTAATGACTAATGACCTTCACAATTTTATAGTTGTAGTTTTTATCGAGAAGGGCAAGGGAAATCATGGAAGAAGCTATACAGTGTTAAAAAAATGGCTTCTTCAATGATTTTCCTTGCCCTTCTCGATAAATTAATCAATGATCCACCTTGATGGTCAGTATAATCCCCAATAAAGGCGGAAATGGATTAATTCAGGTAGTCGTGGTACAACTCGGTAGTCCCCATATTTCGGTAGCCAAGAATCGATTCTAAATAAGAATTGACAGGACTGTATTTAGGATTAGATTGTGAAAGGATTTGATGATATAAAAATTTAAGATATTTTTTCATGAATATTTAGTAAAATTTAATATTAAAATTTATTTCATTGATTACATTGTTTAGAGTTAAAGTGTATTCATAAAGAAGAGAGAGTAATAAAACGATGAAAAACCCATTTTTTCGACCGTACCATTGGCGTAGGTGTTTTGCCAACATTTAAATTTAAAAAAAGTTAAAAATATATGTTATATTTTAACCTGATAGAGAAATTGTTTATTGTGCGTGTTCTGTTTTTGCACTATAATACGTAAGCAGATAATGCCATTATAATCGTTTCCGGTGCATAATTAGAGGATTAAGTTTAAGTGAGGGTTAAGTAGCAATGTAATAATATAATTTTGGGATTTTAAGAATTTTAAATTATTAGCATATTTTGTTTCTTCCTGGTATTATAGGTACTTATGAGTTGGTTCCAAAATATTAAAGTTGACTAAAAATCTGCTTTGCTTGTTATTATATTTTTAACTTTTAAAGTGTGTGCAGTTTGTGTATCTAGAAAGTAAAAAAATATGGCTTCTACTCCGAGTACAAATAAAAGTCGTGCGCATTTAACGCTTAGAGAAAAACAAGTTCTTAGTGTGTTCGATAATCTGCAAAAAGACTATAAAACATTGACTGTGGATAAGTTGGTAACGAAGTGTTATAATTTTACCCAATTTGGAAAATCAACTATTTATAGAATACTACATGAAAGAAAATTAGAATCATTAAAATCGCCGCTATCAAAGTCTGGGAGAAAACCAATAAAATTTGATGAGGATGAAAAAAATGCATTAAGGCGGTTAGTTCATTCCTTTTATTTTAGAAAGGAAATTCCCACTGTTGATAAAGTTTATGCTTCAATAAAACAAGATGGTGGGTTTCCAAATATTGGGAGAACGAAATTGTGGAAAACTTTAAGAGAAATTAATTTTTCTTGGGAAAAACATAACAGAAAGGCGGTTTTAATAGAAAGTGACGAGATAGTTTGCTGGAGAAGAAAATATTTAAGGCAAATTAGGCAATTTCGAAGTGAGGGCAAAAATATATATTACTTGGGTAAATGAAGGTCGCACTGTTGGCAAACACTGACAAGACAAAAATGTGAAAAGTGCCCGACAGGCATTCATGGAAGGTTGGTCGACAGGGATGAAGCAACCGTCAGGAAAAGGAAAACGTTTGATAATTGTCCATATTGGCAATGAAAAAGGGTTTGTAAAAGGAGGTCTTTTGGTCTTTCCGTCAAACCATCCTGGCGATTATCACGAGGACATGAATGGCGATACATTTGAAGAATACTTTCAGCAAATGTTAGACCTCCTGGTTCAGTAATAGTAATGGACAACGCCAGTTACCATTCCAGAAAACTTGAAAAAGTACCAACCACAGCATGGAGAAAAGCTGATATTTGTAAGTGGCTTACAGAAAAAAAACATAAATTTTGAGGCAGATACGGTAAAAAAAGAACTACTATCATTGGTAAATAGCCACAAAGAAAATTTCAATAAGAAAGTTGTCGATGATATGGCTGGAAAACGAAACATAACAGTATTAAGACTGCCGCCTTACCATTGTGAACTTAATCCAATATAATTAATATGGGCTCAAATGAAAGGGTACGTAGCAAGGAATAATACTACCTATAAATTAAAGGATGTGGAGGTGCTTTTTCAAGAATCAGTTAAAAAAATAACTCCAGATAATTGGCATAAATGTGTACAGCATGTTTTAAAAGTAGAAGAAAAAATGTGGAAACTTGATTGTTTAATCGAAGCAACTGTGGAACCGTTAATTATTTCTTTGGACGAAAATGAGAGTGATGATGAGAGCATTTACTGTTCTTCTGAATCTGAGTAATTTATTCCTATTTTATTTTTGACTGCTTTTAAAGAAACGTATCTACCTATTTAATAACAATTTTTTTTTGTAATTCTATTTTTGACTGTTTTGAGAGAAACGTACTGTTTAATGTTTTATTACATTTATTTATTCCTATTATTTTGACTGTTTTTAAAGAAACGTATCTACCTCCATTTCATTTTAATTATTTTTGTAGTTGTAATAATTGACAACCATAACATTTTTTTTTTCGTACCAACCATTTGTTTAGCCTTAATTTAATTTTTAGGTGTGCTTATTAATTATATAAACGCCAATTCGATTTTTATATATATAATATACTATTATACTTTTATTCCTAAAATGTATTTTTATTATTTAATTTATACATTTTTTCTAATAGAGTAATTTGTTTTAATAAATTTCATAGAACTTTTTACATATTTACTATTTTCTTTTACCTATATACCACGGTACTTGAAATGTAAGTTTCCCCCAATTGCGGCGCCTATGAGAATAGTTTATCCCTTGCCTTCTATTGTTCTCGGTTTTGGTTTCTATTGTATTCTCCGGTCGAACAGGGTGAGGTATATAAAAATAAAGGATTTTTACCTGAGGTACATTAGAAAATTTTAAAAAGAGAAGGAAAAGTGATTGATCACTCAGTACAAAATTTATCCAAATGTGCATTTTTATTACTCTCTCTTCTTTATGAATATAGTAGAAATAAATATTTTTTTTTGAAGAAAATTCAAAATAATAAGATTATTCATAAATAAATGGATATTTTCGGAAGCTTCCAATTACAATTTCATAGTATTTGAATATTGATATAAATAATAATATTTGTCTCTGTTAAAACTCTCAGTTCAGTTTTACTTTGATTTATGCATTCATTTGATTTCAACAGGTTTTGTAGTCACCCAGAAGAATCTTTGATTGTAAGTCCTACTAGATATTTTGTGATGTATTTTGGGCATTACATAAAGAATTCATTGAAATTATCTATTATCAATTAATTCATTTAAGGTATTTATGTTTATAAAAACAATCTATTTAGTTATTTGTTATATCACGCGAGGTCACGAACGTGACAGTGAAAGGCCAGAGAACTATCACGTAACTGGATAGTTGACCTAGGGCAGTACGTATATATGCTGATGAAGTAGATAAGCGAACAATTCAGAATAATTCATAAGAAACATTCAGAAACAGTCAGAGACTTCCGATCTATTCACTTACATTTAGTTATATTAAATGTAGTTCATCGATATCAAATCAAAAACTATGTTATACCAGTAACATGATCATCTTAAGTAAAACATATATAAAACTAGTGTAAATAGTTGAGTATACAATAAAGCTCATCCCAGTGAATACTGTAGTTTCCGTAAGTAGAATATTCCATCAGGACCCGGGCTTCCACTAGTCCCTGTGGAACTCCACTTTACCGACATACAATACAATTTCCAATGATCAGATCTTCTCTTTTTTTCGGCTTTGCCTATTTCTTCCAATATTACATTGGAGCTAATACCGCAAAAGGGTTCCGGCCCCCCAAAAGAGTGTTTCAGTCCTCCTCTTTGCTAGTTCATCTGCTATATCATTTCCTTCTATTCTAGTGTATCCCGGAATCCACATCGAGTTCATTGAGTTTGCCTAGGCATCAAAACGGATATTTAATATCTTTCAAATTACTATTAAATAGTTATTTCAAATTACTATGAAAAAAAATTTTTCACATTTAAACTTTACCACGCTCTTTTTTATTGAAGCATCTTCCATTTCAATTTGGACCAATACTTACGTACCTCCCTGAATATTTCTTAAGATGGTCGGTTATTAAATAAATTATTTTTACTACACTTTCAGAATAGTGGAACCATATGCCATAACGAATCTAGTGAGCTACTTCCAACCAGGTCAAACGAAACTCACCAAATTCGACGCATACGTCAACGCTGCAATATTGTTATTTTCAAACTTCTCACAAATCATCTACTTCTACAACTTCGATCTCTTTCTATTACTTTTAGGCTTGGAAGTTAGAACGTCTTTGTGCTCTGTATTATTTCGGAAAGTTGTAAAGTTGAGTCCAGAAGCTGTGTCAAATGCTAACATGGGAAGTATAGTGACATTAATTACCAAAGATGTTCAACAATTTAAGAGAACCATGTTTATTTTTAATGACATATGGGTTAGTATATTATTTATAATAGATTATATCTGTTTCTTTTCAAGTTCGTGGATACAAATTTATCCGGTATCACAATCATCGACGGGAAAATTTATCCATGCAAACTTTCCACAATTAAATGTTTTTCCAGTTCATTTCCGTCATATAGGCAAATACTCCAGATTTATCAAGAACTGATTTTTTCTATTTGGGTTGTGGGGAAATAGACATTTTGACTTAAACTGTACATTTTCATCACAAATGTCATTTTTTTTTCAATCAGGTCTTTGGAACAATTAGCGTCGTTGTTTGCTATATACTTTATTCCAGAATTGGTCCCATTTCGCTGATAGCAACAGGTATATACATATGTTTGATTCCATTAGAAGGTAAGATATTAAATGTCAAGTTCCGAAATTTGAAATTATTTCCATAATTTAATGCTTATTAATTTGATATTCCTCAAAAAGCACTAATTTTTAGCATTCCTTGGAAAATTAATCCATAAATTACGTAAACAAACCTGTCAAAAGACCGACGAAAGAATACAGCTAACACAAGAAATTATTTCAGCTACAAAAATAGTCAAAATATACAGTTGGGAAGACTTTTTTTACGAAAAAATCAATTTATTAAGAAAGTAAGTACCTACAAAATATTAATTTCAAACATAGTAATCGGTTCTAAACATTGATTTTTAGGCATGAAATCAGGAAAATGCTACTTATTTTCTATCTAAAAACGATTCTCATGCTTATAGGAAGCATAGCTTCGAGAGCCGGTCTTTATATATTAATAATGGGTTATATGTGGATGGATCAGCCACCAGAAGCTTCTATTATCTTTTTCATAACCGCCCATTTCGATACACTTATTCTATGCTTTGGATACCTTGTTCCAGAATATATTGGAAAGTATTCAGAGCTTACTGCCACTTTAACAAGAATTAAAGACGTTTTAACTGCTGAAGAAGTACAAAAAAAAACTCTATCATCCCAACCAGCATCTAAGCCATCAGTAGAACTTAAAAATGTTACTATTAAGATTCGAAATGACGACATACTGTCAAATGTCAATTTTAAAGCGGATTCTGGACTTACTATAATTACTGGTCGGGTAGGTTGTGGAAAAAGCACACTGTTGAAAGCCATTCTTCAGGAATATTCATTAGATAATGGAGAAATTATCTGTAATGGTACATTTTCGTTTGCGTCACAAGATCCATGGTGTTTTCCAAGTACCATTAAGGAAAATATTCTGTTTGGTGAAGGGTTTCATGAAAAAAGGTAATTTTTACTATAATATTCCTAGAGCTTAAAATCGAAAGGAGAATTAAAAGTTGGCTGTGCTGCAATTCCTGGTGGAATGACATTTCCTTTTGTTAGTTAATCGACACATCGATGTTTCGAAGATGTGAAGAAGCAGCATAAAATATTAAAAATTTTGATAAAAATTTGACGCCGCCTAACCGCATCCTCAAGTGGGACCCGGGAAAAAAGATATTGTAGGTAATGAAATGGTACATAACCTAGCAAACTGCATTCACTGGTCCTCAACCAGCATTTATTATATCAAAAACTGCAGCGCAGGTATGTGGTGGATCAAAACGAAACATCAGATGTACTGGAGCCAGATGCCTAAACAGGAACACGGCAAACTTCTGGCCAAAAAACTCGGAGTCAGTGACCATCGAAGTGCTAAACCTGAATAGGAGTCAAATGAAGAAAATTACAAGATTACTCACCGGTCACTGATCTGTCGTTTGTGCATGGGATGGGAGGAAGCTGCCTCACCCATTGGACATTTAAGCTCCTATAGAGTCCAAAGGACCTACCGAGCAAGTGGTGGAGTGGTTACTTTCTCGGCTTGCATTCGGAAGGACCGGGGTTCAAATCCTATGCTACCTATGAGTTTTTCAGAGGTTTGCTCGTAGCAATAGGCGAATGCTGGGTCAGTACACACCTCTCAGCGTTTCCTAAACTCTCATCCCCTGAACCAAACAATCCTTATTCCCTCCAATGTTGGCTGAAGAGACTCCTGAAAACCTATAGCGGCCTATGCTTCCTTTTTTTCCAAAGAACCTAGTGGAAATACTGTGAAGCCTGATAAGGACAACCAGTTTCTTCACACAAACGGTACAGCCAAGAGCACAAAAAGCCTTAAGGAATCAATCCATCATGATTATTAAATATTGATTTTAAATTAGGATATTCTGTATAATTCTCATTAAAATTATTATTACGAAAGTTTATTTCAGATATCGCGATGTATTGAAAGTGTGTGCTCTTGAATATGATTTAAGTCTGTTCGAAAAAGGAGATGAAACCGTTTTAACTGATAAGGGTCAAAATCTGAGTAAAGGTCAGCAAGCCAGAATTAATCTGGCAAGAGCTATATACAAAGAAAGCGACATCTACCTTTTGGACGATTGTCTTTCCGCTTTAGACACCCACGTTCATAATTTCGTTTTTAACGAATGCATAAAAAAATTTTTAAAAGATAAAATTTGTATTCTGGTTACCCAAATAGATAAGAGCTTAAAAGATGCAGATAAAGTAGTTGTAATGAGCAAAGGACAAATCATATATTCTTATAATCCTCGAGGACAAATGGAAGAATCAAATGAAGAAGTAACTGAAGGTATATGGAAAACAAAAGAATTTTTAACAATGGAAAGGGGTACTTTTGAATCGGACTCCGAAAGTATTAAATTGATTGAAACAGAGCAAACGACTTATAAAAATATTTACGAAGAAGAATTGAAAAAAGGAGCTGTAGATAAAATTATTTATAAAAAGTATGTTGCATTTGGTGGGGGGTTATTGTTACTACTATTTGTTTTGAGCTTTGTTGGATTTCAGCAAGCTGCAGAAAGTTATTCTCAGAAGTTAATATCAATATGGTAAGTTCGGTATTTTTTTTATTCCTAACTCAACTATTAATTGTTCTCGATAATTTTCAGGAGTGATGAAAAACAGAGTATATTAAACATAAAAGCAAACATAACCAAAGGAAACTATAACACATCAACGCAATATGATCTAAAAAATGCTGAAAATCAAGCTTCGTCCACATTTAAAACTTACACGATCATGCTAGTGGTTGCTGTCTTCTTAGAAATTATTCAAACTTACACATTCCTGAGTTTTTGCAGAAGAGCTTCGATAAAAATTCATAAAGTTATGTTACAAAATGTTCTTCAAGCTGTCATGACATTTTTCGATACGCATTTCATAGGGAATATTCTAAATAGATTTTCTCAAGATATTGTCAATGTTGATGAGAACTTACCATTTCAGTTATTCAGATTTTTAGGGGTTAGTATTATTATAAGTTTTATTTAGTTATTAGGGTTGGTTGGGTACAATCCAGAGTATATTGGTAGTTGCATGTAGCATCGCATTTGAAGATTCAAAAAAAAGTTTAAAACAAAACAATTACTCAATCAACGCCACCTAGCGATCGTTAAAACCACTGGAATGAAACGATGATATAATATTTTATTGGTCATTGAATTCCCTTTCAAATGATACTAAGTTTGTCAAAATCGATGAAGTTATAACAGTTTTATTAAACTTAAACTCACGTGTCAATACTTACTGCGGACATTACTTTAAGCTAACTTATTGATGAATGATCGGAACTTTGCATGACCGTCTATATCCAAAAAAAAACTAAAAAATGACGTAACTGATTACCTTCCTGTAATATGTTTGAAAATTATTTTTCAAAACCATTCACCATCGCTTATAATGGAAATTCAATGGAGACATGGGTCCTAAACACCTTATTTGAAAGTCCAGAATAGAAAATAGTTTTCAGTTTTCCCCAACCCATGCAAGGATGACAACATTGAAAAGAAGGAAAGCACGACAAAGTACTATTAGTCTCAGCAAGCAGAAGATAAAGTTATAACAGATGACTGGGATCGTACAAGAAAAACCAGAAGCAAAAGATCAGGGTCTAAGTGAATGCAGAAATAGATTTATACAGACCAGAAATAAAAATTTTAGAATGTTGGTATTAGCACAAGAGTAAGCATATAAGAACTTTGACCAGGTTCGAACTGACTGAAGTATGAAACTCCTCGACAATTCCTATCTATATCTCTATAATGTTCAATTTGAAACTAGCTAAATCCCGGCTATGCGTTGCTGTGGCTCAGTTTTATAGATTTTTTAGGTTATATTCTCTTTAAGACATATTTTTCCACGAAGCAATTAACACGCGGTTCACTAAATGATTACGAAACGTAATTTTTGCAAAGGAAAATTTCTATTACATAGAAGTCACCTTGATCCGAATCGATAATAATAATTATGTTTTTTTTTTCATTTTAAGACTGTTATTCATGTTGGAGGAGCGGTATTTTTTAATGTAACAGTAAATCCGTACTTCATTATATACGTACTTATTAAGACTAGCTAAATCCCAGCCATAAGTTACTGTGGCTCAGTTTTATATGTCGTATGCATTTTTCAGGTTATATTCTCTTCAAGACATATTTTTCTTCGAAGCAATTAACACGAGGTTCACTAAATGATCACGAAACGTAATTTTTGCAATAGAAAATTTTTACTACATAGAAGCCACCTTGATCGGCATCGATAATAATAATTCTTTTTTTTTTTTATTTTTAGACTGTTGTTCATGTTGGAGGAGCGGTATTTTTTATTGTAACAGTAAATCCGTACTTCATTATATACGTACTTATTAAGACTATCTAAATCCCGGCCATGCGTTGCTGTGGCTCAGTTTTATATGCCGTATGCATTTTTTAGGTTATATTCCTTTTAAGACATATTTTTCCACCAAGCAATTAACACGCGGTTCACTAAATGATTACGAAACGTAATTTTTGCAATGGAAAATTTCTATTACATAGAACTCACCTTGATCGGCATCGATAATAATAATTCATTTTTTTTTTAATTTTTAGACTGTTATTCATGTTGGAGGAGCGGTATTTTTTATTGTAACAGTAAATCCGTACTTCATTATATACCTACTTATTAAGACTAGCTAAATCCCGGCCATAAGTTGCTGTGGCTCAGTTTTATATGCCGTATGCATTTTTTAGAATATATTCTCTTTAAGACATATTTTTCCACGAACCAATTAACACGCGGTTCACTAAATGATTACGAAACGTAATTTTTGCAATGGAAAATTTCTATTACATAGAAGTCACCTTGATCGTCATCGATAATAATAATTCTATTTTTATTTTTATTTTTAGACTGTTATTCATGTTGGAGGAGCGGTATTTTTTATTGTAACAGTAAATCCGTACTTCATTATATACGTACTTATTAAAACTAGCTAAATCCCAGCCATAAGTTGCTGTGGCTCAGTTTTATATGCCGTATGCATTTTTTAGGTTATATTCTCTTCAAGACATATTTTACCACGAAGCAATTAACACGCGGTTCACTAAATGATCACGAAACGTAATTTTTGCAATGGAAAATTCTTATTACATAGAAGTCACCTTGATTGGCATCGATAATAATAATTCTATTTTTATTTTTATTTTTAGACTGTTATTCATGTTGGAGGAGCGGTATTTTTTATTGTAACAGTAAATCCGTACTTCATTATATACGTACTTATTAAGACTAGCTAAATCTCGGCCATAAGTTACTGTGGCTCAGTTTTATATGTCGTATGCATTTTTCAGGTTATATTCTCTTCAAGACATATTTTTCTTCGAAGCAATTAACACGAGGTTCACTAAATGATCACGAAACGTAATTTTTGCAATGGAAAATTTTTACTACATAGAAGTCACCTTGATCGGCATCGATAATAATAATTCTTTTTTTTTTATTTTTAGACTGTTGTTCATGTTGGAGGAGCGGTATTTTTTATTGTAACAGTAAATCCGTACTTCATTATATACGTACTTATTAAGACTATCTAAATCCCGGCCATGCGTTGCTGTGGCTCAGTTTTATATGCCGTATGCATTTTTTAGGATATATTCTCTTTAAGACATATTTTTCCACGAACCAATTAACACGCGGTTCACTAAATGATCACGAAACGTAATTTATGCAATGGAAAATTTCTATTACATAGAAGTCACCTTGATCGTCATCGATAATAATAATTCTATTTTAATTTTTATTTTTAGACTGTTATTCATGTTGGAGGAGCGGTATTTTTTATTGTAACAGTAAATCCGTACTTCATTATATACGTACTTATTAAAACTAGCTAAATCCCAGCCATAAGTTGCTGTGGCTCAGTTTTATATGCCGTATGCATTTTTTAGGTTATATTCTCTTCAAGACATATTTTACCACGAAGCAATTAACACGCGGTTCACTAAATGATCACGAAACGTAATTTTTGCAATGGAAAATTCTTATTACATAGAAGTCACCTTGATTGGCATCGATAATAATAATTCTATTTTTATTTTTATTTTTAGACTGTTATTCATGTTGGAGGAGCGGTATTTTTTATTGTAACAGTAAATCCGTACTTCATTATATACGTACTTATTAAGACTAGCTAAATCTCGGCCATAAGTTACTGTGGCTCAGTTTTATATGTCGTATGCATTTTTCAGGTTATATTCTCTTCAAGACATATTTTTCTTCGAAGCAATTAACACGAGGTTCACTAAATGATCACGAAACGTAATTTTTGCAATGGAAAATTTTTACTACATAGAAGTCACCTTGATCGGCATCGATAATAATAATTCTTTTTTTTTTATTTTTAGACTGTTGTTCATGTTGGAGGAGCGGTATTTTTTATTGTAACAGTAAATCCGTACTTCATTATATACGTACTTATTAAGACTATCTAAATCCCGGCCATGCGTTGCTGTGGCTCAGTTTTATATGCCGTATGCATTTTTTAGGATATATTCTCTTTAAGACATATTTTTCCACGAACCAATTAACACGCGGTTCACTAAATGATCACGAAACGTAATTTATGCAATGGAAAATTTCTATTACATAGAAGTCACCTTGATCGTCATCGATAATAATAATTCTATTTTAATTTTTATTTTTAGACTGTTATTCATGTTGGAGGAGCGGTATTTTTTATTGTAACAGTAAATCCGTACTTCATTATATACGTACTTATTAAAACTAGCTAAATCCCAGCCATAAGTTGCTGTGGCTCAGTTTTATATGCCGTATGCATTTTTTAGGTTATATTCTCTTCAAGACATATTTTACCACGAAGCAATTAACACGCGGTTCACTAAATGATCACGAAACGTAATTTTTGCAATGGAAAATTTTTACTACATAGAAGTCACCTTGATCGGCATCGATAATAATAATTCTATTTTTATTTTTATTTTTAGACTGTTATTCATGTTGGAGGAGCGGTATTTTTT
Organism: Lochmaea crataegi; assembly: GCA_947563755.1. NCBI lineage: Eukaryota > Metazoa > Arthropoda > Insecta > Coleoptera > Chrysomelidae > Lochmaea > Lochmaea crataegi. Next base: position 11,423,671 of record OX387429.1, on the reverse strand, counting down.
ATTGTAACAGTAAATCCGTACTTCATTATATACGTACTTATTAAGACTATCTAAATCCCGGCCATGCGTTGCTGTGGCTCAGTTTTATATGCCGTATGCATTTTTTAGGTTATATTCTCTTTAAGACATATTTTTCCACGAAGCAATTAACACGCGGTTCACTAAATGATTACGAAACGTAATTTTTGCAATGGAAACTTTCTATTACATAGAACTCACCTTGATCGGCATCGATAATAATAATTCATTTTTTTTTAAATTTTTAGACTGTTATTCATGTTGGAGGAGCGGTATTTTTTATTGTAACAGTAAATTCGTCCTTCATTATATGCCTACTTATTAAGACTAGCTAAATCCCGGCCATAAGTTGCTGTGGCTTAGTTTTATATGCCGTATGCATTTTTTAGGTTATATTCTCGTCAAGACATATTTTTCCACGAAGCAATTAACACGCGGTTCGCTAAATGATTACGAAACGTAATTTTTGCAATGGAAAATTCTTATTACATAGAAGTCACCTTGATTGGCATCGATAATAATAATTCTATTTTTATTTTTATTTTTAGACTGTTATTCATGTTGGAGGAGCGGTATTTTTTATTGTAACAGTAAATCCGTACTTCATTATATACGTACTTATTAAGACTATCTAAATCCCGGCCATGCGTTGCTGTGGCTCAGTTTTATATGCCGTATGCATTTTTTAGGTTATATTCTCTTTAAGACATATTTTTCCACGAAGCAATTAACACGCGGTTCACTAAATGATTACGAAACGTAATTTTTGCAATGGAAACTTTCTATTACATAGAACTCACCTTGATCGGCATCGATAATAATAATTCATTTTTTTTTAAATTTTTAGACTGTTATTCATGTTGGAGGAGCGGTATTTTTTATTGTAACAGTAAATTCGTCCTTCATTATATGCCTACTTATTAAGACTAGCTAAATCCCGGCCATAAGTTGCTGTGGCTTAGTTTTATATGCCGTATGCATTTTTTAGGTTATATTCTCGTCAAGACATATTTTTCCACGAAGCAATTAACACGCGGTTCGCTAAATGATTACGAAACTTAATTTTTGCAATGGAAAATTTCTATTACATAGAAGTCACCTTGATCGTCATCGATAATAATAATTCTATTTTTTTTTAAATTTTTAGACTGTTATTCATGTTGGAGGAGCGGTATTTTTTATTGTAACAGTAAATCCGTACTTCATTATATACGTACTTATTAAGACTAGCTAAATCTCGGCCATAAGTTGTTGTGGCTCAGTTTTATATGCCGTATGCATTTTTTAGGTTATATTCTCTTCAAGACATATTTTTCCACGAAGCAATTAACACGCGGGTCACTAAATGATTACGAAACGTAATTTTTGCAATGGAAAATTTCTATTACATAGAACTCACCTTGATCGGCATCGATAATAATAATTCTGTTTTTTTTTTATTTTTAGACTGCTATTCATGTTGGAGGAGCGGTATTTTTTATTGTAACACTAAATCCGTACTTCATTATATACGTACTTATTAAGACTAGCTAAACCCCAGCCATAAGTTGCTGTGGCTCAGTTTTATATGCCGTATGCATTTTTTAGGTTATATTCCCTTTAAGAGATATTTTTCCACGAAGCAATTAACACGCGGATCACTAAATGATTACGAAACGTAATTTTTGCAATGGAAAATTTCAATTACATAGAACTCACCTTGATCGGCATCGATAATAATAATTCTTTTTTTTTTATTTTTAGACTGTCATTCATGTTGGAGGAGCGGTATTTTTTATTGTAACAGTAAATCCGTACTTCATTATATCGTACTTATTAAAACTCGCTAAATCCCGGCCATAAGTTGCTGTGGCTTAGTTTTATATGCCGTATGCATTTTCTAGGTTATATTCTCATTACGACATATTTTTTCCAGAAGCAATTAACACGCGACTCACTAAATGATTACGAGAAGTAATTTTTGCAATGGAAAATTTCTATTACATAGAAATCACCTTGATCGTCATCGATAATAATAATTCTGTTTTTTGTTTCATTTTTAGACTGTTATTCATGTTGGAGGAGCGGTATTTTTGATTGTAACAGTAAATCCGTACTTCATTATATACGTACTTATAACTTTGGGTGTTCTGATGTCATTTTTAAAACTGTATCTTCCAGTAGCAAGAAATTTACAAAGACTCGAAGCTTCCAGTAAGATATTCTTAATAAAAATTAATATACACATAAACACGTTAGAACCAAATTTCGTCCGTCTCGCGCATTACGTCACAATCGACAATAGAGGTGGGCTCTGATATTGCGGTGTTTATGTGTATCTAGCGTGGTAAAAAGTATATTTTGCTTTTAACGTTTTTTTTATTTGAATTTTTAGCAAGAAGTCCTATGATAGGTCACCTTAATGCTGCTCTAGAAGGACTAACAACCATACGAGCATATAAAGCCGAGCATATAGTTATCGACAAATATGAAGAACATCAAAACGTTTTTACCTCAGCCCATCATAGTACTCTTTGTTTTCAATTTGCTTTCGGATTTTATACGAACACTCTTGCTTGTTTAATGGTACTTATGGTGGTCAGTACTTTTATTATATTTGATACAGGTAAGTAATGGAATTATAAAGAAAATTGAGGTTATGTTTCTTACATTTTAGAAGTGACAGCTGGTAGCGTTGGTCTGGCTTTAACTCAAGTTATAACCTTGGGAAGCATTTTACAAGGGTCAGTAATATCATGGGCTGATTTGGAAAATTCGATGACGGCGGCTGAAAGAGCTTTGGAATACGCCGAATTAAAAACAGAAACCAAACAAGGAACCATTCAAAAACACTGGCCGAATGAAGGAGTTATTATCTACGAAAAAGTATCCCTTTCTTATAACAATAACGAAGTCATTTTAAAAAACTTAAACTTTAAAATAGATTCAAAGCAAAAAATAGGAATAGTAGGAAGAACTGGAGCAGGAAAATCTTCTATAATATCTACAATTTTTAGATTATATGAAGTAGAAGGGAAAATAAGTATAGACGGAGTCGATATAAAAACATTGTCTTTGAAATATCTTAGAAATAATCTAGCTATAATTCCTCAGGATCCAATTTTATTCTCGGGAACTGTTCGATCTAATTTAGACCCTTTTGAAGAATTTCAAGATGAAGATCTTTGGGTGGCGCTAGAAAAGGCAAACTTAAAGGGTTTTATAAGAAATTTAGATTCTGTAGTTAGTAGCAATGCTTCCAACTTTAGTTTGGGACAGAAGCAAATGGTATGTTTAGCTAGAGCTATTTTGAGCAAAGCTAGAATTGTTATTTTAGATGAAGCTACTTCTAACATGGATTACGAAACTGATCTTTTAATTCAAGATACTATTAAAAAAATTTTTTCCGATTGTACTGTGTTGAGTATAGCTCACAAATTACAATCTGTATTGAATTGTGATTATGTAATGGTACTTGATCGTGGAGAAATTATAGAATTTGACAGTCCTAAAGTGCTTTTAGAAGATAGTACCAGTGTTTTTTGTAAAATGGTTCAACAAAATGATATTTAACGACAATTTTATGTGACTTTGCATTTTGTTTGTTTCGAGCATATAAAAATTAAACAGTGTAATCTCCAAAATAAAAATTTAAAAAAATACACCTGCACTTATTTTCACCCTCCGATTGTTATTGCGTTATGTAACATCACATTAAATTGAATATGGCGCCCTCTAGAGTACAAAGTTACGAACTAGGAAACAAAATTTCAAAGATACCCAAGATTATGTCATATCTACTAACCTGAACCCCCTAAAAATAAATTACCTACTGCAGATTGATTGATTGATTAGTTCGGCACCACCAGTCAAAGGCTTAGAGACCTCGGCACCTCAGCCTTTAGGCTTTTTGTGCTCTTGGTTATACCGTTTCTCTAGGTCCTTCTTGGAGAAATCCTCCCTTGGATACTCTAGTCCTAGGAGTCTATATCTCCAATGAGACAGTGCTTCACATTCGAAGATAATGTGAGAGGCTCTTTCTTCCTCTTCCATGCACAACCGACAGATAGATTCCTCCCTATATATGCAAATTGGTGAAGGAATTCATCTGCCGATATGGAGTGCCCTTGGAAGTTCACAGCGATCAGAGAAGGAATTTCGAAAGCCATGTATTCCAGGAAATTTGTGACAAGCTGGGAATGAAGAAGACCAGGACAACGGCGTTGCATCTACAGTCAGATGGAATGGTCGAGAGAATGAACAGGTCTATTGGAAAATACCTGTCCAAAGTAGTTTCCAGCCACCAGAGAGATTGGGACCAATATCTTTCCCTATTTGCATTGGCTTATCGATCCGCCATCAATGAGTCCACAGATCAAACACCTGCGAAAATCCTATTTGGATGCGAAATGAGGCTTCCTTGTGACCTGGAATTTGGTTATCGACCTGGAGAAGATCTAGCTGGAGAAGATTACGTGATCCAGTTGAGAAAAAGGATGGACGATGTGCATGAATTGGTCCGAACGAATCTTCAAGTTGCCAGCAACAGAATGAAAAAACGGTATGACACGCAGGCCACAGAAGGCAGTTTCAAAGAAGGGAACAAAGTATGGTTACACAACCCGACGAGGAGAAAAGGATTTTCTCCAAAATTACAAAAAATCGAGGGTCCGTACTTGATCAAGAAGAGGATCAATTACGTCATAAGCAAGATCTCCAATGGAAAACCGAAAGTAGTCCACTAAAACCGACTAGCGCCATTCGAAGGAGATCATGACATAGAAGAAGGAGTGAACGTTGTCCAGGAATATTCTGACCCTGCCTTCGAAGAATTTATGGGCGAATATGGAGGTAAGGCTAGATTTGGAGTCACTACAGAGCAAAGACAAGACTTGTTCACTCTCCCGGAAGACTATTCACTGGTACACAACATCCCAACCAGTATCTCAAACGCACGAGGTTTGGCAGCCGTCTTCCGAAAGAAGTTTGGGCATTTAGAAAAACCTGCAGAGCAGAATCCAACCCCTGGCAAGACACTGAGACTCAAACACAATTCACGGTACATCTTCTACCTGGTAACAAAGAACGAATTTCAAGATTGATCCACCTACCGGAATGTGTGGGAAGCGCTACGTAGCCTTCGATGTGCTGGAATCCAACGTGAAGAAACTGAAGATAGAGAGCAACCAGTTGGATTGGCTAGTCATCAGGAATCTTAGAAGATACCGTTGTCCACATATTAATCTGCAGCTATACCCCCCGTTATCAGTGTCCAATAAAGACAGTGACCTGTTATTTCCATACGACCGGAAAGTGTAGAAATGAGTCTAGTTGCCGATTTGAACATCCAGTCCCGGCTACACAGAAGTTCCAGGAGGAACTTCCTATTAAGGAGGGGGCAATGATGCCAGGTCACCAACTCAAAGCCGGCCCTGTCACTCGATTATAAATTTTGGCGAAAGCGCCTACCAGAAAATTCTAGAAAAAGTTTTGTTTACGCATAGGACGAGCGCGGAAAATACTAGAATTTTCGAGAGTTGATCAAGACTATATATACGCGGGTTTTTGAGTGAGTTGACAATTAGTGAAACGAAGACAAAGAGTTAGTTCACAGAAGTTCTTAGTAATCGGACAGTGAATGAAATAGTGGAGATAAATAGTGTAAAATTCAAGTGGTAAAAATAAATTAGAACTATTATACCGAGTGTAAATTAAATTAGTAGACATTAAGTTAAGTGTGTACTGTGTATATAAATTAAGTTTAAAACAGTGTGTGTTTCTTAATCTCATAGTAGTGTGTATACCTAATTTTATCCCACAAGTAAAAACTATTTAAATAAATAACAAAAACATTACAATATTGCTTCGGTGACCAAATCTCAAACAGCATAAACTTTGTCGTTATATATAAATTGTTTATAAGCAAATGTCATCATTATAAATAAAATTGGGTAGAATTGTGTAAAATCATTTTCATAATAATGTAGGTAGTAGTCAGTATAATTTGTAGCAACAATTATTTGATAAAACAGATTTTATAGAAAACTTACACATTTAAACAATGGAAATAATTTAGTGTTAGAATTCACCACCGCGGCACTTTAGCTTGTAAGATTGTTTGACCAATTCAATATTGATTATTGATAACCCTATACTCTATTCAGATTTCATTCATGTCCCGTCAAAACAATATTCCCACCTGAACATCGCTCTAGCGGCAGACGTTTTGCTTTCTATAGGAGAAAGGGCCGTTACTCTTTGCAAACTATTGTAGTGCCCCTCGTATAATTAAAGTAAATGTAGGTTATAAATCGGCTATTACTTACGAAATACTTTTATAATATTGGATAGATATGTTTATCAACAAATATATAAAAGTGTTCGTAAGCATAAATATATTTAGTTTTGATATCGATGATATTACATGACATATTATTATTAGAAAAGAATCAACTTGAAACTCCAATAAGGTCTTTAGCTTGACTCCTAATTGACGCGTATAATTTTAATCTTTTGTTTTTATAAAAAAAAACTACAAGTTTAAATAAACTTTATATTGTAAACATGTAATCTTAAGGTCAGTAGGATGTTATTACGTAATTAAGTGATTCGGATGTTAGTATATTGTTTTAATGTTGATGGACAACGGCCGGACTAGACTCTTAAGTAGTTGAAATTAACTTAAAGGGGCACATGATTCACAACTACCTACGCGTTAATTAGGAGTTTTCGAATAATTTTTCACATTTACCTTAATTTAGTTAACGTTAACGAGTGGAGAACGATGTGGTTGTTTTTGTTCGGTGTTTGTTTTTTTGGAGGCGTCACGTCAGATATGTCTTCGAATTATTTTTGCGCCGATATGAATCCCCAGCATCACGTTATGATCGATCAGGTGAGAATTGGAAATGGAAAATGTATGAACATAAATACTTGAACGATTAAGTTTTTTTTTAATAAGAATATTTCTAATAGTTAATTTGTGACACTTCAAAGTTAATATATTTTATAACGTTTTCATTATCCTGAATGAATCTGGACCCGCTCTCCAGTCATTCTGGGCAAAAATGAGAATTGCCGCCACTAAAATTTAGTTGTGGGGGGGTCACACTAAATAAAATATATAATATTTATAAAACTATTTTTATTTATTAGCAAATGAATGACTATTTTTTATTTTTAGCTTGTTGATTGCTTTTAAAGATTATCAGTCCTACATAATGAGGCTTAATTGGATAGGGTATCTATTGCGATATGCTTTGAACTAAAATATACAATAATTTCCTTTTTTTTTCATCAAGCAAAAATAATTTCTCTCGCAGTATTAAGAAGTTGAAAAAACTTAATTGAGTCATACTCATTAATTACTGTATATAATTGATTAACTGAAAAATAAGAAGCAGTTGTAAACGTTTTACTAAATAGACCACTCATCTGTAGGTACTCCGTATGTTAAACATGTTTATGAAGGATATCGACATGGATTGTTATGTAGACGTAATTTGCTTTTCTTCTTTTGGATCAACTTTTGCTGAATTTGAAAACCTTTACATTGGATTCATTAAAATTTAGAAAAAATAACAAGATTTAGAAAAATGTTAGGCACATATCAATTAAAAACAAGTTGTGAAATGATGATAACGTTTATTTATAAATTATGAATATTTGCGATTTATAAAGTAGAAAACATATTAAAGTGTATCTCAAAGTATATCGTCTTGGTTTTAACCTCATTAAACGGTTTATTTTCTCATCTTCATTATTATTAGAAAACACGTGTTAAATGCGTTTCTAACTGTGATAAGAAACCGGGTATTTTATGACAGAGCACCAGAGGCGGACTCCAGATGAAAATAATAATATAGGTATTCACTAGCAATTTCTTTTCGAAGCATCTGTTTTATTGTAAATAAAATTCCAATACGCATTTAACACGTGTTTTCTAATAACAATGAAGGTGAGAAAATAAATCGTTTAATGAGGTAAAAACCAAGACGATATACTTTGAGATATATTTTACTCTTCTCATAATTCTATAATATTTGACTGCTGACTTAATTTATGGAGGAGCTTCAGCTGAATCTACAGCCACTAAATAGTCGCCATGTTAGGTCCAAAGTGTATTGGTAATACGGTTTTCCCTAAATTTAAGTTGTATATGCTGGAGATTTAGGTGTAGCCAACATTAATTGTGCCACATATAGTGAGTGGAAGCTCACAACAATTAATTAAAAGAGCAGCCTGATTTTCTTTACTTATTTAATACTTGCATCTAGACACCCTTGTTTAAGTCAACTCAGGATTTCATAAATACGCCACTTCATCCTACCGCTCGAGTCGCTTTACAAAAAAAAACTGTCGCTCCCGTGACGCATCCCCTTACTACCGAATACTACGGTCTAAAAGGAAACGGGTTCAAAGTACCCAATCATCAGCCCTTTCATCACATTCCTCCTTTCCTATCGGCCAAATACATAAATACCGACTTTTCGAATCCCTAACCCACAGTCTTGACTCAATTTCCTAACAGTTTACTCGTAAAATTCCTTCCTCTCTCATCTTGATGTGATATCAAGGATTATTTACGGTCTAATCCCTGTTCTAACTATTCCTACCTTAGGGTTTTTGTCTTCCTTACTGATTAAAAATTCGAATTTCGTCATATGACCACCAGCATTAAGCAGTTCATAATTTTGTCTCTTCATAACTCAAATATATGCCGCTATGTGGTATCAGATCCAAAAAATTAGATTGACATATTGAGTCTGAAGCATAATGACTTTCAATTATTCTGCCGGATTCAATTTAGCAGCATCATTATTGGACTGGGATCTCATTGCTCAGTTGTTTGTTTTAAATAATAAATGTTTTTCTAGTTAATGGGTATGTGGTTCGGTGTAGAAATAATAAACCACCAAGATGAAGTTTTCCATACAAAAACGGAGTTTTCTTGTCCAATAATTCACATATCAGAAGACAGAGAAGCAACTTCGACATTTAATCCATTATATAGAGATTATAATTATGGATACAACTATGGAAGAGGTAAAAAATTAGGTTACTTATAATAAAATTCAGGCTCTCCACGTAAAATACAAGTTCTTAGTTAACGAGAATCTCAAATTAATTATCATACAATACTAGAGTTCATCTTTAATCGTTTAGAAGTAACGACGGGTATAAAAATGCGAAAAGCGAAGCCGTGGCGGAGCGGGTCGCTATTAGTAAATATGTATCTTTTGTTTTAGCACATGACTATGGTGGGGTAACGATAACTGATCGACCGATTCCCGCATACACCGATAGAAATACAGTAAACGAGATTCGACGAAAAGTCTACGAACAAGCCGAGTACGATCGACAAACTACATACGGAAACTACCCCTCCGTTAGAAAACAACGTTTATATGATTTAAAACAAACCACAGCCGAGGTCAAGTTCCTTAGGGTTATTTGGGACGAAAACGGAGAAAGTACCGAGTATCATGTTAGGTACAATGTAAGTAAATCTGGATTTTGGATCAGTTCTGGACCTGAAAATGGAGGTAAGTCAAGTCTCTCGTAGGTATGAAGTTAGCTCAGTACAATAATGACATGACATTTGACAGAAGACAATTATTTGCGAAGCAGTTAGAGCATTTTTTAGTCATTGCTAAAGTTTCTAAAATTACACGAATTGACATTTCTTTGATGTAGTGTGTAATACTTCTGTCAAAGAAGTGCACTTTTGTGGAGTTTCTATGTTTAAAGCGTGTAATTTTTCAATATTAATACACTTTTCCATTGGTGTACGAAGAAGAATGAAAAAATTACACTTCAATTCACTATTATTGCAAGAGAAATGATCTGTTTCGGATTCAGCGGGATGCGAGTCTATAGGCAATAACACATACCTCTCTAAGGGATCATTGGATCCATTCGTTCAAATTAAGCTAAGTTGGCTGCTGCGCCTTCAAGAACCAGATGAAACTAATAATTAGTCACAATCGATGACACAAAAAGTTTTAGAAGCTGATTTTACTTTGTTATTTCAGGAGCCTCGTTAGATCCACATTACAGCCACTTCGGTGGAACCATACAAGTTTTAAAAGCAGTGGGGAATCACATGGTTTTAACATTCTGTCATCAATTACCAAACAGACAACTTTACTCCATTTTGTTATCTAGAGAATTAAATTTAGAAAACGTGGAAATTCACGGAGTTCACAATATGCTCAACAGAAGAGGTCTAGGGACAAATTCGGTTAAAAGAACCTGCAGTGGGGGTAGTAAAAATCAAGTGAATTCATTGGTTAGTTTTGTATCGTTATTGTTACTACCGTTACTTACTTATAAATTTTAATTTTTTGAACAGTATGTGAAGTAAGTAGTATTAGAGATATTTCTGGTAATTATACATTAAAATGGCAATTGATTGAGACTGAGAAAATTTTATCAAGCGATCAAGAGATAGAGTTAATAGCAGAGACTGTCAAGAATCAGTACTTAACTCCTTAGTGCTTAGGTACAGTTTCATAAAAAAAGGTAAATGTATTAGGTTCATTTTTTATTCCATCTTAAGTATCAACTGTTTTTGTGACTCGTTACAAATGGCGCAGATACAGTATCTCAACAAGATGGTCACTTATAAGTTTATCAGTATATCAGTAAAGCTAATTTCCTTATGCTCGATGTAATTTTCCCAGTCTCAAATACTACATTACCCACTAAAGTTTCTGTTTTATCACTAATAGTGTTTAAGTCCTTTATTCCGTTCATTAGGTTAGTAACCAGAGCCGTAGTTTTGGGTCTCAGCGTTCAGCAAATTTCTGAAGATGTTGCTTTCCAGCCTTCCTTCCAAACATAACTTGTAAATATAAATTAGTAGGGCATAGAAGCTCGCGGCCATAGCCACAGATAACCTACTTAGCTATAGCCTCGAACCTGGACCTTTTGCTATGGCGCTGAGTAATATCGAGACCACAAGTGTTCGCATGAGCATTCAATTTCTAATCGTTTGTGACTGACTGTTCTACGAACAAGCCTCACATATTGTGTATAATATGTCAATATCAGATACTGGATGATACTGACAACAACACATTTTGTTTGTAAAGGCGGTACTCCACTGAGGCAACACTGAACGACATGAGGCATGATAGAGTTCATATAATAGCCTTCTTGGTGTGCGTCATTGATTGTTAATGTCCTTCTAACACATTACGTTGGAAGAAATGGAAAAAAAGGCAGGTCTCTGAATAATCCTAATCAAAATATCACAATAATGAACCGTTTAAACGTATTACAAACGCTAACCCTAATCTTTGACTTACAAAAATTTGATTGGTTGATGTTTAGATTACGCGCAAACACGACCTATCAATTGGGCGAAATTACACCGTTCAAAAAACGATGCAGACGTTCCTTTCGTAGCTGCATTGTGTCATTCGTATTTTTCTAATGTCCCACTGACAGTTCTCGTCAGGTCTGTACTTTGTTGTTTGGGGTCAATTATTATTTATGAAAAGTGAATATTAATCTTATTGTTAGCATTTTATTTATTTAAATAATACAAAAATATGCCTAGATACACGGAAAAAGAGCAGCATCTTATTTTGTAAGTTCTCAAGTATTTTCAGTTAGAAAAAGAAGCTAGTAAACCATTGATACCTTTAACTTCAGTGCACCAAGTATTTTTTATATAACAATGAGTGAAATTGATATAAAATAAGTTAATCCTATATAAAATTCACTAACAATACGAATTATAAGTGAAGAATAACTTTTTCCATAAAACTTAAGAATAAAATAGGGTCCCATATGGTGCAGACTTAATTGAACACGCTGAATAATTCTTTTACAGTGTATTTACTGATATTAACTTATTTTAATATGTAAATTGAATATATAATTTGTTTTATTTTGCAGTCTTTTGATATCCAAAGTATTATTAATTTCATATCCTTTTCGAATTCGGCTGAATACGATCCTGATGATTTTATTTATAAAATTAAAGGTTAGCTATATGTCAAAATAACAAATAAAGTATCGACATACCCAAAACCCGGATATACGTCACAAACGATGGCGCACACCAAGAAGGCTATTATATGAACTATACATGTTTCCTAGTGTTGCCTGATATTCGTTTAAATTGTATTGAAAAATGGTAATTCGCTGAGGAGTGCCTAAAATACAAAATTGAAGTTTACAACCGTATCACAGGTAAACAAGCTCAGGAACAGCTCTGAACTCCGGGATGTTGGCTTCAAAACAAAGTGTATTGTTAACTGATCGAAGGTATTTAAATATATTAGAAAATAGTATTTTATAACGATGTAGGAATTTTACCTCGCGGAGAAAATAAATGCCTATTCTTAATAAGCTGTAAATATTTTTTAATTGCTGTATCACGAATAAATATTCATTTTATAGTATTATCATATTTTGTTTTCTTAAAATAACTTTTAACTTTATCTTGGTGACTGTAGACCTTTGTTTGTTTATGTTGAGGTATGATTTTTGTCATCGATAGCAAGAGATAAACGTCAACAACCAAACGTGAATAGAACGAAGGAGGAAAGTCAATCCAAATACTATCTCTCAGGTAAACCCTCTACTAAAGATAGTTATAAAAACACGTTTCAATCTGGAAAAGGCACTCAGGCTTCTCAAAAGGATTTAGGTAGACATTTAAGATCGAACTCAAATTCCAAAATATAATTTATATAATAATATATCTGTTAAATGATGAAATGAAACATTTGAAATTTGAAATTTTGCATGTAGAACCTAAATCCTTTAAATTAAATCTTTTAGAAGCCCTCGAGATTAACAAAAACAAATATTCAGGTAATATGCTTAACGACCAAATAGATATCAATCATTCTCCCTTAGTAAACCTTTTTACCTAGAAGATGTGATGGTTGTGGATACATTTTCCAGGCAAACTTTTTCAATACCTTTGTAATATTCGTAGAATTCCATATTTAGGCATTTTTTGTACTTTAAACATATTATAATACTTTTGTCAATATCTTAGTATTCCGTATTAGGGCACTATATAAATTAAAAGTTTCTCATTGTATCTTCACTAGTTTGAGAGCGAAACGCGTCACTAATTTTAAATTGAACGTTAGTTCAAAATAAAATGAAGAGTTAAACAAATTAATAGTATATTATTTAACGAGCGGTAATGTAGGTCATAACTCACGCAGATGAAGTTTGCAGCACGAGCCGCAGGCGAGTGCTGTAATTCATCAAGTGAGTTATGACCATTACCGCTCGTTGAATACTATACTTTATCTACGACTATAACAATAAATACTAAGACACAAGTACAGACAAAAACTTTATTAACAAATCTTAATAGGTACCTATAACATTGCTTTAAAAACTTTAGTTGTGATTATTCATCTTGTTTATTAATAAAATTAACAGTAAAGTTTGAACAACCAGTGAACTGAATATTTGGGACCGAATTATGGAAGTTTATTGTTTCTTTTTGTGTTTGTTGCATATATGTTGATGATGTAGGTACTGGTTGAGGTGTTATAGAACTGTATATTCTATTTGCGGTATCTTTCTTATTTTTTTCGGAATCATCAACGTACCCCTCAGCCACAGTAGTTGATCGCCAACCGCCATGTCGTTTCAGTGCCGTTATATCCCCTCCAGCATCTACTAATAAAGTTGCCGATGAGCGGCGAAAACAATGCCCTGTATATAAATTACAGTCGGGTAATTTTAAAAATGTAGCAATGTCTTTCCCCATTGCTCCAAATTTATTAATGCCAATTCTTTGTGAATGATATTTTCCATTTTGATATTTAAAGAATAATATCGTTTGCGATATATCGGTAGGACGAAGATTTAAATATTTCTTAACTACGGTATAAAAGTTTCCCGTAACAGTGAATTTTCTGGCAATTTTTGTTTTTGTATTTGGTACACTGACCATAAAAATAGATCCATGATCTTCTAAATCTGTAATTTGCATAGAGTATCATTCTGCTGCACGACAAGCACCCATAATGCCCATTATTAAAGCAACCTAAAATAAATTATATAATGATATAAACGATTGAATTATTGTGAAATCGATCTACCTTTGTCGCCAGATATTTCTCATCAGGAGCTTCATTTATGAAATTATTAAGTTGTTCTGACGTAAATGTTTTTGCCTTTTTAGCTACATGTTTCTCTGATTGACGTTTAAGAAACGCACGTAATTTTAAATAATTCTCTATATTGATTCCATTATTTATGTTGAGTGTGCTTCTTAGCATGGAGTAGAAAGTCCATAGAGACGATGCTTTATATTTAGTGCTAAGTTCAGTAAAATATGCCAAAAGTACGTTTTCTGTAAACGATGACCTAATGTCCTTACTGCTACACCAATCTTGAAAATTTTTGTATACACCTCTATATTTGTTTTGGGATTTTTCAGGCAATAAATTCTGTATGGTAACATTAGCTATTTGTCTTATTTCTGGCGGTGTACATAATAATTCATCTTCACTATCTGAATTCATCTTTTTCAGCACAAAATTCACAATAATAAGAATTCGGTATTAACTTAATTTGAAAACGTCAAAATTAATCAAGTGTCACAATTGACATTACTCCCCATCCGGCTTGTGCTTGTACAGAAGTACAGAGTACAGAGCCACGTTGATATTGGGTCCGTAAATACCTTCCAAGAATTTCCGATTTATTATAGTGAGTTATAAGCAGTGAGTTATTATAACTCACGCTGTTCGTTTACAGATACTATAACCTGCTTAAAAGCAGTTGAATAATTAGTATATAATATAATAGGAGTAGATAAATTGTTTTATTTCATCATTTAGTATGGATCTTCATCAAGTAAAAGCCTCATCTATTCAATATATCTGTTACTTTATGGTGTTAATTTTGCCTGTGTAATTTTCAAAGTATTTTATATTTATATGGTTTCGTTGTCTGCAAACATTTTATTATTTATTTTTTAACTAATTGTGCAATGAGTAACAATTTGAAATGCGCCCATGTGAATGCCAGATCTTTAATAGCACACTTTAATGAGATTAAAAAGTTGGTTAACTGGAAATATTAAAAATGGAGTTGTTAGTATTTCTAATTATAAATTTGAAAGAGTTGATGGAGGTTCAAATATTACTGGTGGAGGTGTGAGTATTTACATCAAAAACAATATAAAATATACACTTATACCGAATACACATGAAATTGAACAAATATGGTTAAAGCTATCCTTCAAATCGAAACATATTGCTCTTGCCGTATTTTATAATCCTAACGAAATTTTCTATAAACGTTTTTTTTGGTATTTTCGAGTCAGTCATTTCTGCGATACTCCTACTGTGGATTTTGTAATCTGCTTGGGGGATTTTAACATTGATCTCCTGGATATTAAGAAACACACTGCTCAATATGTTAATAATGCATTAGATGGTCACGGATTATTACAACTGATAATCCAACCCACCAGAATCTCGAAATCCACAGCTACATTACTAGATTATATAATATTACATCCGATGAAAGTAAGATTACTTCCATAGATCTCCAGCATATTCCAGAAGTGAGCGATCATGAAATGATAATATTTAATTTGCCTTTTAAAATTAAACATTATCACCCAAAATATATTACTTGCAGAAACTTTAAAAATTTAAACTATCATCAATTTAACTCTGATCTACAGTCTATACCTTGGAAAATTATTTATGAACTACCAGATATTGACAGTAAAGTAGAGTTTTTATCAACCAGTATTTTGTCCTTGCTAGACATGCATGCCCTTTTCAGTGCTAAAGAATTACAAAAAAGTACGCTCTATGGCTTACTGATAGCATTCGTGCCATGATGATAGATCGGGATAGGGCGTTTAAACTTACAAAAAATGAAGAACATTGGGAATCATATAAGCAGTTGAGAAACATGGTTACAATAGCAATAGAAAATGAAAAGAAGTTATACTTTAAGTCGAATGTGAAAAATAAATCATCCAAGGATATGTGGAAACATTTAATTAACCGAACAAATACCACTACAAAGAATTTAAATTTTGATAATGAATGGAGTTATGATGATATCAACCGACACTTTGTAAATGCAGTAACTTAATTGGGTGCCAATATAGAAACATTATCTTTTTACAACAATAATACAAAAACTACTGTGTCCTCTTATTAATAATTTATACCAGTGACGGATATTGATATTCTAAATATAATAAAAAATATGAAAAGTAAAGCTATTGGCGTGGATGGTATTAACATTTTGACTATACATTTATGCATACCTCTTTTATTGCCATATATAACCCATATTATAAATTATTGTTTAATTAATTCAGTATTTCCTTTACAATGGAAAAAAGCATATATGTCACGCCAATATCAAAAACACAAAGCTCTGAACATTTAAATGAATTTAGACCAATCAGTGTTTTACCTACCTACAAGGAATGTTCCAGACAACACAGAAGTGACAACTTGGGCATTGAACAAGGATTTCAGGTGTTTCCAATTCTTTAAATTTCCTTTTTTTACAAATTTACAAACTTTTACATACTATAGATTATATTTAAATAAATAATGATGTATACTTTGACATCATAAATTCACTTTTTTATCTACTGAGGAATATTTTTGTGGTTACACAAATTTTCAAATTGATGTATTATTGTATTGTATTATAATATATAATAGAAAATGTGATCACGTACTTTTCCTTGGGAACAATAAAGACTTTTGGAAAATCTTTTTAAAACTCAGCCACTACAAACTTATTTTATATTTTTAATTTCTATTCTCACTCAACTTGTCTAAGCAAGTTTATTATTTCACAATTTCACATAAGACACTTTTTGTGCCCAGATTACTTGGACTACTCGCTAACTTAAGGTACTTTGGTTAACAAGTTTTCTTCAAAATTAAATATATACTTAAATTACTCTAAAATACATTGTTAATAAAAATTCATTGGTTTTGTAATTAAACATAAATAATTTTGAATTCATTATTGAAAATTATCACTACTTATATCACTTTCGATGCTGTTTTAAGACAAAGCATTTACAAGTTCCTCATTCTAGCAGCTCAACTTTACAATATTTTCGATTTTCATTACAATTTTGACGAAGCTTGTTAATTTCTGTATGACTTAAAAGAGTGTGTGGATAATATGGTGAGATTTTCTCGAACTACATGGACAAGGCTGTTGGGATACGCTCATTTTCCCTATACTGACCGTTTTGTATGAATTATTTATTTTAATAAATTACAATTTGAGATATGTATTTATACAGTACTCGAAATGTAATCTAATTTAAATGAGACATGCAACCGGTTTTTATAGAAAAGTGAGTTACCACTCTATAAACACAGGTACTGGCTTAAGGTTGCTCTAACGTAGTGGACTAAGAGGCAGTATCATAAGGAAACTTATGTGATGTATGCCTTTGATAAATGTGGTGGCAATCGCCGGTCGGTAAATGGAAATGGTTCGATTATTTCGGGTTTTAGTGCTTCAAAAAAACGCTGGTTCATGGAAAAATGGTGCAGTCCAAATGGTATTGGGATGGAGATTATGACTTGAAGTACAAAAGGTGAGTTTTACTTTTTAAATATTTTCTTATTCCTTTTGGGAAACACTCCGTTTTGTACGGATTCTTTTGATTGTCTTATGTCATACCTCAACATAAACAAACAAGGGTCACCACGATAATTTGGTTTAAGTGGAGTTGAAAGTGATTTTAAGAAAACAAAATATAATAATACTATTAAATTAATATTTATTCTTTTGTTTAAAAAAATTATTACAATTATTAAGACTAGGTATAGGTACAATTCCTACATCATTATAAAATACTATTTTCTAATATATTTATCTTCGATCATATAACACAACACTTTGTTCTGAAGTCAACATCTCGATCTTTCTACTCCCCGCTAATCAAGAATTAGGCCCCCGGGGGTTCTTTCTGGAAGCTCTACTTCCTCAGTAAAGAATCTAATCCCTGATGGGTTCCTCGTCGTATTGGTGAAGGACGTTCTAGAGATCTAAACTCGAACTCCAGAAGGGGAATAAACGATTAAACTTCAGAAGCTAAGTCCTGCAATTCTTCAGGAAAGTTACATCTCGATACCATTTAATATTAAAATAATAGACCTCGATTAATTTTTTTGAAATGTATATTTATACAACTTTAATCTTAAAATCTATTAGTTTACAAAACAAATTTTATTTTACGGCCACTTTGGAAGCGTATTCTTTTGCTTTTTCTTTAACATTTTGTACACTTTCTGGTGTTCCATGTTGTTCTTCGAATATTCTATATTTCAAAAATAGAGACGTCATACTTTTCAGCGATAGCCGTTGGGAAACTGATCTCTCCAAAACTTGTCTTAACATAAAAAAATAAATTAATAACACCTGTAAACCGACTATATTGTATAAAAAATTATCAATGACGACGGGAATTAGTTAATTAACGAATTCGATGTATGGGATCTATCAATTGCATTCCATACCAACTCATATAAAAAAAAATTATTACAATTCGTACAAAATATCCTGAAATTTAGGTGGTAAGTTGGAAAAAAATATCTGGAAACGGACTTTATTGTGGTAAGTTGCAGTGAAATATCGCGAAACCGACTATATTGTATGAAAAATTATCCCTGACAGTTGGGAATGGTAAGTAAGTTGTTATAAAAGAAATATTCACCTGGCTTCATTTATTCTGCCTTTTTTAACAAGTTGGTCGACGTATGTAGTCCAAATAGGAACTTTTTTCGGATCTGTACTGAGAATAGTTTCAAATATGGCCGCTCCATGATCTACATCTCCAAATTTGAACTCCATTAGCGCGTATTTGACGATTATATCGAACTCTGTAAATAAAAATATTTAAAAAATAAACAATAATTAACGAAACAACTCGTAACTTACGAGTCTTTTTGAGGAGTATCGATTTCAAAGCTGCATCCTTCAAATTTCTTGCTTCTTTAATATTTCCCATTCGATAGTAAATTTTAGCGATTTCTATCCACATCTGAGGGATTTGTTTATGTTTATTTTTAGCTTTTTTGATTTTTTCTTCCATGTCGGAAGTTTTGCCGCTCTCTGCTAATATCTGTATGGATTTCAAGTAGATTTGTAGGGAGTCGTTATATTTAACTGCTTCGTCGAAAGTTTCATCAAAAGATTCCTAATAACAAATAAAACGGATGTTGTCAACTTTCGTTTCTACCCATGTTTTTAACTATATTAGTTAGACATATATAGCCTCGCTAAATAGTTTTCGCAGCGCACGTCAAATCATCCAATTATAAAGATAGATAGAACTTACCTTAGTTCCCAACATATTCTCCAAATTGAGTAAAGCTATCCATACATTAAACCTCTCGTCAACCAGTGTCATGTTTATAGCTTCTAGTGCTCTTTTAGCTACAGCTCGAGCCTTATCGAATTCCGTGGCCTAATTAAATGAAAAATAAACAAAATTAATCTTTATTTGTCAAATTTTACTACTAGAAATGTGTATGTAAAACGAATGCTCGTTAATTTGCTTTTACTAGATATTCCCACAATACTATTTTGTTTGTAGCTCCTTTTGCACACTTCACAGCGTTTCACCATTTTCATGATCTAGCGGCGGAAAGTTCGATACAAGGGTTCATTACGTAAAACGATATTGCAAGTACTTACAGCTGTGTGAAAAGCGATATATTTTGTCCAAAGTTGAGACGAATTGGGATTGGCGAGCAATAACCTATCGAACTCTTCGGCACTTTCCGGTGCCTTCGTAGCGTCGGCTAGTTCTTTCTCAATTTTCGAAATTCTCGCTTCTTCTTCTCTAACCGCCTGTGCTCGTTCTGCAGGTGTTAATTTCTTCTTCTTTTTAACACTAATATCCTGTTCTTCATCGTCGGAGGACGAAGCATCATGTTCTACAGTCCTGTTTGTTTGGAAAAATGAATTTACTCCGGACATTACAGTTCTCGATTTATTAACCGAAGTTGACATGGAAATAGTTTCTTTTTCTTCATTGTCTATTTCCACTTCGCTATTATCCATTTCTGAATCATATTCCTGCAAAAATAAAATTAAAAATAGCACAGCTAATTGGAAAAATTATTTATACTTCAATTTCCTTTTCTAAAACGACTTCCTCGGTACTTTCTTCCTCATCCTGGGTTTCTTCGGCGATATATTTTTCTATCATATCAATTATTTCTTTACTAGATGGTCCGCCCCTCTCAATATCGTTCTTTTTTTCCGCTCTCAAAGCTTTAGCTTTGGATATAGTCGCTTTATTTTTATCCAGTGTTAAGAATAATTTTTTAATTATACCAATTAAATTACTACCGGTTTTGCTAAAAAATAAATCAAAAATTACAGCAAACAAATTTTTATATACAGTTGTCAGTGTACTTACCCACAAATACAAAGTTTAAATTTTTCTTTTTGATAAAACTGTTCCCATCCTTGAAAATCATTTTCATGGGATCTTATGGGAATAAATACCAATTGTCTATTACCATCTTTTTGTTTTAATAAACTTATACAGCAATAAGAATTGATTAAAACAACTTCGGCTATGCAAGAAGACAGATTTGAACACATTATTGTACCATCTAAAAGAAATTATTGTTTTATCTTCGAGCACCCTATTTTCAAATATTTTTAACTCACCTTGTACTGTATTAATCCTCTGAGAAATATCATCTTTAAGGCAAATCTCAGCATAGTGTTTAGTAAAATTTTGGGACAAGAATACTCCAGAAACTAAATCACCTGGTTTTATATCAGCTAGGAGCATAAAAAAACATAACTATCGCTAGTATCCATACTGGTAATGTACCGGGTGTCTGATTAAGAGGGATAACCCGCTGTATCTCCGAAACTATTTATCGTACAGCTTAGAGAAAAAAATATGTATTTCAAACTCGCATACGAAAAACTGCTGAAAATTATTTTCAAGTTTCCTAGTCCACCGCTAGAGGGCGTAGTTCACAATAACAACACAAAAACATCATTTTTCTATAATAAATGTACCGTTATAGTACCACAAAATTTAAATATTCGTAATCATTAGATCATTTTACGTAAGTTTGCTCCAGTACTTTTTCCTCTATCTTGTAAAATAACTGTTAGGGGTGAGTGGGAGAGCTGACTCAATAAAACTGTTATAAGTTTTGTTCCGCTTTATGAATTTTAACAAACTTAGTATCATTCGAAAGGGAATTGAATACCTAATAATAAAATATTATATCATCGTTTAATTCCAGTGGTTTTAACGGTCGCTAGGTGGCGGTGATTGAACAATTGTTTTCCTCTCTTAATCAGACACCCGGTACAGTTACAGAACATGAATATAATCCATAATAAAACAATAAGACAGCTCTTGACTGTTCCAAAGCTCGATTTATTCTATCCCTAACGTTAAATTGTCGCCAGTAACTGGTATTCTGATATAATTTTTCGCATAGTTTATGAAATTTTTACTATTTTTACCAGAAATTCACAAAATCCATAATTAAGAGTACACTTTACAGAAAGGATTCAAAATACTTTTTAGTATTTACATTACCATGAGTTGCACTTGAACTATTTGAAATAACAAATCCAAAAAAATATTTCAAATAAAAATAAAAACACTTTGATACTCTGAATTTAAATTAAACTTTCTTACCTGGACATAACCTAACTGCAGCTAATCCCACAGCTCCGTTGGGTAACTTAACACGACATCCTCCTTTTTCTCCTAAAGCTTCTACACGACACGCTATTCTTTCCCCAGAACTATACTGACATATGTCCCAACCATTTTCTTTGCCATAATTCCTCAGTATTTGAATATCGGCCAGATATTGACCGAATAAACCTGTAACGCTCTAAACAAACAAATGATGTGTACTGGTTCTTTGATTGATCACAATAAAATTTTGTTGCAAAGATATACTCAAGATAATTAAAACTGTACAAATCTAACAAAATATTTGTGTTTTACACATAAGCCCCTTATTTATCTTTTGTTATCTACAAATATGCAAGAGTATATTTTGGCTAAGTACTGAATTATAAAAGTTACCTCAACACTGTTATCGAACACGTGTGACAATTTAGCTGACAGTCGAATTGTTTTGGATTCATGTTGTATTTGCAACACTTTTGTTACTATACACTGGTAGGGTTCAAATTTTGGAATAGTGGTACCTTTGATAACAATATCCTAAAATAAAGCAGAAATTTTAATTTTAATCATCGAAAGTATAAAAAGTGAACAAAAAAGCTACACATTTCCAATCCCAATCTCACCTTTCTTTTGATCAAAATTTTCTCTGTATAATCAGTAATCAAGGGTAAAACGTAAATTCCCAATTCGCAATCTGATAAATACGAACATCTAACTATATTTCCTTCTTTAAGTTTATCGAATTTCTTTATTTTAAATGTTGGTGTTCGTTTTAACATGCAGGCTTCTCTTCTCGATAGAATTATCGAATGTTCGCTGTTGTTTATACATATCAGATCATCGATTTTATCTCCAACTTCGTAGGTTTCTAAAAAAAAATATTAATTTTCCCAAACCAGATCTTCAAAAAAATATACTCACTCATGAAAGTCGGGCATAAAGTTAAAGTTTCACTTAGATGGTTTATAGGGACTACACCTAAAGATCTTCCTTTTAAAGTTTTTACTAAAATCCTATCCTTTCGAACCGCACCAACAACTCCATTAATTTTTTGGCCTATAGCTAAACTTCCGAATGTGTCAAAATCTCTTGGTTGACGAAGTGAAAGGATAATCTGGTTAGGTTTTACACCAAGGACCCATGTATTTACCTAAATATTAAAAAAAGTATCATCAAAACTGCAAATAGAACAAGCAAAAACAACTTACCACTTGTCCTCTGTAAAAAAATTGCTGAGGATCTGGTTTTTTATCATCATCCTGTTCATCTAAATACCTTTTATTGAGCCATCCTTTAACGTTTCCATAAAATACAACAACAGCTCCTTCAGGTTTTGTGTGTACAACAACTCCTGGATATCGATCTCCACGATTAGCTTGTGATAAATCAGTCAAACATTGTTCTGAGTCAACTTGTCCTGATTTTAAGGTAAAAAGGATATTGCCGTTTTCAATTGATAATACTCTGAAATGTGTGCATTTAAATATAAATTATATAAAACACAACCTGAAAAATCTACCTGGCTTTAACTTTGAGACCTTCTCTAAATTTCTTCTTGATTACTTCACTGTATTTGATATTTGACAAATACAAATTAGGTATAAAGCCCCTGACGTGTCCTGCTGTAACCACCAACCCTTCAGGTTTAATATTTTCAATAGTAACTTCTATTAACTGCCCTAAAGTTACATCTGAAGTCGTGAATAATTTTTCTTTTATCAAGGCTTGTTCAAGGGTTCCTACATAAGTTCTAGTTAAGTGATTGTAATCTAGAATTCGGCAGTGATGTCTGGTACCAGGAGCAAATTTTAAACGTATGGAGTCTGATATGTCGACGTTTTTGTGTTGTTTTGGTAAAGAAAGTACCAATCTTTTGTTAGTTACGAAGCATTTTTCCTTTGAAGGTAAAGTGAGGTATGCACCATTATGGGATTTAGAAGTAACCTAGGAAATAAAAATTGTACAAATTAAACTTTGAATGCAATTTAAGAAAATATATTACCTCTGCCATTAAAATATCTCCAACTTTATGTTGTGGTGCCGGAACTAGATCCAAATCAAAAGTAGTTAAATATGTTACTTTAACAGTGTGATCTACGAATAAAACATTGGCTGCAATGAGGTTTCCTTCACGGTATTTAGATAACTTTTTAACCAAATGCCCTTCATCAATATGTCCGAAAAAATCATTCAAGAATTTTCCCTGAATTCCATTACTTGTAAGCTAAAATTAGAGATACAAAAACATATTTAACTAAATTTAGAATGTAGTAAGTATTGGTATTACCTTTTCTATCAAAATTTCTACTTGCATGCCTGGAATTATATCATGTAAACTTTTTATGTCTTCAATTTTTGTTTTCTTAATATGTTCACTTTTGCTGCTCACTCTCAAAGTACTGGCTGCATTAGAACTCTCAGATTTGAGTACCGTGCACCAAATCGGTTCTCCTATAACTGTGAAAATATTTATAATCAGTAAAATCAAATATCAAATACTTATAATACTTACATAATTTTCTGTCCTTATCGATGTGTTTTGAATGTAAAAACACTCTACAATTATTTATTCCTATATTCATTTCATGTCCATGTTCAAGTTCGGACATAACGGAGGCCCATACTAAATATCCGTTTTCAAATGAAGTGTGATTTTTATCATCATATATCTCTCTAGGATTTATGGTACACTCAACATGTATTCCTTTCTGATTCATTCCTATATTTATGACTTTTGTAAGAACATGCTGTCCTACCTTAAACATCCTTGTCAATAACGTATCAGTCTAAAAAAAAAAGTTCAATGCCGAAAAATGAATGCAAGTAATTAGTTATTGGATATGTATACTGTACACACTCATTAAACTTACTTACCTCTTCACCACTTTCTTCCATTTTTGAATGCAGATATTTAGTAAAAGGATCAGATATTTTGGTAATATTAACGCAAGCGAAAGTTAACCCTGGTAATTCCACTTCCAATGAAAAGTTTGTTACGTGTCTTATACATCCCAAAATAATCATATTAGTTCTTATAGTCTAAAAAGTTGTAAAGTTAATATTAATATATGAATAAATCTTTTAACTTACATTATAAGTCAAAGTTCCTAATATTTTCAATGATGAATGGAATGAATCGTCAGTTACGGCCTGTTTAACAGTTTTATTTTCCTTCCTTGGCTTTTTAGATTTGGGTTTAACTGCCGCTGAGAATAACTAAAAGACATTCAAGAGTATAAGCATGTTAATAAAGTTGTTGTGTGAATACTTACATTATCATCTTGTTTCCGTTTTTTTCCAGACTCTCTGGGTCTAGTTCCTCCACGGGGAAAGTTTTCCTCATTTTCTCCCATTTTTATTAACACCTAAAGACTTTTAAGAATTGTTGATATATTTGAAAAACATGCATTGAATGAATTTGGTTATAACTTTCTTCTTTTTTTTCTTACCATGCGGCATGTCCATGTGTTTATAGCGCATGTTCATATGTATGAGCGTAGCCTAAATAATTTTTATAAAAAATTTATAGTAGCTGGGAATTAACAAATTTAAAAAAAAGGTAGTATTCCTATATTTGAATACATTATGAATAGCAATTTATTTATTTATATTATTCAAAATGAAAATGTGAGCGGGGTAGTTGGATAACCATGTAGTACCAGACACTTAATCAATATGTTCAAAATATCCCCTGTGTATTCTGGGCAAATTATCCTCTGGAATACTACCCAATAAAGGGGAAAGAAGAAAACGAATTTTTTAACAAAAAATCACAAGATCAATTTTCATGCAGTCCTCCATGATGCAGTCGCTGATTCTTAGCAACAAATGTGGTCACGTAGTTTCAAAATATTGTATCTTTATATTTACTATAAGGATGGCCAATTCATATTTACAGCTATGATAAAGTTTTTTGAAGTGAAAACATCCTTTGGCGCGTTGAGCACTTTTTTTGGCCCAAGAAAACACATGGATTGTTCGTAATTGTCACGCTTTTATGCAACACACAATACTTTTGGTTATGCAACACAATTAACAATGAAGCGAATATAGTGTTGCATAAATCATCGTCACGCTTTATGTATTCTGTGTATACGTATATGTGCTTTTTTTTGTAAAAAATTCCATTTACGATAAAGTTTTTAAAAGGGATTCATTTATTGGTGTTTTCACTTCTGTCGGCAGTACCATGACAGAACTCTACGTTTTTTTTATTAACTGGTAGTTAACCAGCAATAATAAAAACAATAAATTGATTGAAATTCTTTTAATTATTTGCTTAATTGTTCTGTGAAGCTGAGCCTAGGTAAATAAACGACAAAATTGCTCAAAAATTAAATGCATTTATTCAAATATAATATAAACTTCAATTAATCACAAGATTTTGATATAGTTAACGGCATCGTTTCCCTTTTCAACCATTTTTTAGCTTCTAATTGTCCCTGTTTTTCCAAAATAGGACCAACAATTTCCAGACATTTCTGATGATAATCATTCAACTGCTTTATTTCATCATTGGTCAACATCTCAACTAGAATCAAGTTGTTCATTTTCGGCACCAAAGTGATTGTTTCGAAAGTCAGATATCCTCTATTATTGAAATTGTGCGGAGGCTTAGCATTTACAACTTGGATTATATCTTCGATTCTCAATCCGAATTGTCCATCTTGATAGAATCCCGGTTCGTTAGAAATAAACATCCCTGGTTCTAAACCGGGATCTTCCGGAACATTGCGCCAAGAAATTGCCATAGGACCTTCATGAACGTTAAGGTATGAGCCAATACCATGACCAGTTCCATGAGCATAATCTAAACCAACTTGCCAAAGGTATTCACGAGCAAATGAATCCAAGTAATTACCTACAGAAAAAAAGCACACAATTTAGAATGTTGAGGAATCATTCCTCTACATTTTAAAACTTTGTACCTTTAATTTTAGATGGAAATATTCTAGATCCCAGTTTTAGTTGTCCTTTCAAAACCCTAGTATAGCATTCCTTCTCAAATTGTGTGGGAGTTCCAAAATGTAAAGTCCTGGTAACATCTGTAGTACCATCTAAGTATTGACCACCAGAATCACACAAATAGATCTGATCAGTTGTAATTTGCACATCAGTATTTTGACTGGGCTTATAATGGATTATAGCACCGTGGGGACCTACTGAACTGATAGTATCGAAACTTTCTCCTACAAAGTCATTCTGCATTTGGCGGAATTCTAGAAGTTTTTGAGCGCCGGAAATTTCAGTGATTTTTTGCGTTTTTACGTTTGTTTCTAGCCAAGAAAAGTAACAGCAAAGAGCGGCTGCGTCACGGATGTGACAGTTACGCATTCCTTGAATTTCCGTTTCATTTTTTACTCCTTTCATTAAACAAATTGGTGTTATGTCTGATAACAATCTATTTTTCTTCGGAACCAACTCTACTAAGGCATCACTGGATTGTTCCGAAAACCAAATATATCTGCAACATTAAAAGTTCTATAATATTAGACTATTTACATTTATTTTACACTTACCCTTCTATTTGATTTGCGAATTCTTCTATTTTCTTTTGAATACAATCATAATTTTCAATTTTATAGTTATTGCCAACTTCCGAAGTCAAATGATCTTTGATGGTACTTGTAACTTGTTTTTCATTGATAAAAACAGTAAAATTATTATGGCCGATAATTACATAGGCAAAAAATACTGGATTAAATTTAATATCTGCCCCTCGAAGGTTCAAAAAATAAGCTATCTCATCCAGAGCGGTTAATACCAAATACTCAGCATTCCTCTCTTTCATCTGATCATTTACTATTTCCAATTTTTCAGCCACAGACTTGCCAGTATAATTTAGAGCAAGGGGTTTTATGGTATTTGACGGTCTTGCAGGTCTATCACTCCAAAGTAGTTCTATTAGATTGGTTGGTACTGGTACTAATCTATGCCCTGTTGATTCTAATTTTGTTTGAAGAGGATTGAATTTGCTGTAGGTGTATAGTTTTGGATCAACCCCTATTAAAGATCCCTTTTTAAGATTTTTACAAAGCCAATCTCCTGAAAATACAAATTAGGTGTAACTAGGATAATTTCCAGTTTTATATCATGATGTGACATAATATTACATTCTGTTGGCAATTAATTTCTTTTTATTACAAGTTGAAGCATGTTGGAATATATAGTAAATTTTATACCCATTTAGAATAAGACCATCCTTATTTATTATTAATAAATCGGTTGAAACAAAAAATTACCAACAAAAATGAACGTCGTAACTAATTTATTAGATGTCACGTTTTTGAAGTTACGTCAAATTTTGATTTCATGTTAATGTTATAACGCAAAATAAGATATAAAAATGCGATATTCTGATGAATCCAAAAAACTTATGCTTAATGTAGTGAACTATTTTCAAAACGATTTAGGATCTCGATTTAAGGCAATTCAAAAAGCGTCCGAAGCACTAAAAGTTCCAGAAAGCACACATCTTGAAAAACCAAACAGAGCTACAGATTTCGAATTTAGAAGAAATATGTCTGCAAGCGTTTCCCGGAGCAAAACCCGAATTACAAAAAATACCCTGCATTGTTTGAGGGAAGTAATTTATAAAATGTATGCGCGAAAGGATAAAATCACAGTAGAAACTATTTTACGGCAATTTATCGAAGAGTCTCCAGAAACTAAGATTTCCAAAGGTTCGTTATATTTGGGAATTAAAAAAATGGGTTTTCATTTCAAAAAACAGGATGGAAGAAAACATTTATTGGAAATGCCTGCAGTCAGATTAAAAAGAATATTATTTTTGAACAAATACCATGCTGCTAAAAGCGAAAAGCTCTTTACACCTGTTTTTCTGGATGAGACATGGGTTTTTAGTAAAAGCGGGGACAGAAGAATGTGGCAAGATGGTACTAAACACAGTGATTTAAAAATAACTGGAAGTGGGACACGATATGTAATTGTTCGTGCCGGTAATAAAAAAGGTTTTGTGGCAAATGCATCGCTTATTTTTGAATGCAATAAAAAAACAGGCGATTACCATGATAACATGAACACCGAAAATTTTGAAAATTGGTTTAAACAGCAACTAATTGTAAACTTGGAAGAACCATCGTTAATTAAAATGGATAACGCAACGTATCACAGTCGCCTGGATGAAGAAATCCCAAGAAAAAGTTGGAGTAAAACACGCATGTTAGAATGGCTCAAAAAAAAGAATATTCTTTTTCCAGATCACATTTTAAAGGATGCTGATGGGAATATAATTGAAAAGCAAGTTTTGCCAGAAAAAAATTATCATTTAGACAAATACGCTGCCGAGCATGGTCATTGTGTTCTCAGGCTACCACCCTATCATTGCCATTTTAATGCCATCGAAATGGTATGGTCAGAAACTAAAAGGCATTATGACCAAGCTATTACGAAAACTGCAAGGTCACCTACTGAAGTCTTAAAAGTATGGAATGACGTTGTAAAAAATGTACCGGAGCAACACTGGCAGAATTACATAAATCATACAGAGAAAATTATTTCTGAAGCATGGGAAGTAGAAAACAAACTGGACCTACTAAACATCGAACCTATGGTGATCTCTGTATCCAATGAATCCGATGATGAACTATCACTTTCCGAAAGTTATTCTGATTTAGAAAATAATTAAACTTTGCCTTGAAGATCACGTTGTCTTTTTTTTAAATCTAGAATTTGTACTTAATCGAACTCTGAATTGCCATATTTTTTTAAGAAAACTATGTATCTAGTTAATAAAACAATGTTTTTAAAATTAGTGCGCTTCTTTTATATTCTTTTATTATGTCAACATCTTTAGAATTTTATGAATTTCATAAAATTAATTTGTATTATTACAAACCGCCACTGATAATATGAAATTTCAAGTCACTACGCCAATGCAATAAGAAATATGTCAAGCATTTGACATGACAAAGGTCATAACCTAATTTTTTTCATGCGGGTTCAGATGGTTCAAGAAGCCGCATACGTTAAGTTACTAAAACGGCTGGTACCTCTAAGTAGGTATTAATTTTACTATACTATGTTTTATTAATAAAAAATTTTCTATCAAAAAGAAAGTGTATAGGTACACTCACCGTGTGCCATGAACGGTACACGGCACACGAATAAAATGAGGTTCAGTGTTTGTTTTCGTTTTATGTATCTTAGCTCTTACCATTTCAAGAAGGGCAAGGAAAAATAACCATTCCATTAATCTTTCCCCTTGAAGGTTCATTAAGGTGGAGGGTCTGAGGAATGGTTATTTTTCCTTGCCCTGTACCGTGTGCCGAGTACCGTTCACGGCACACGGTGTGTGTACCTATACACTTCCTATCAAAAAAATACCTTGAGCTGGAGTTGTTGGAAGACCTTCTTTCATGAGAACCCAATTAGAATCCAGCTGTTGGCTGGCTTGTAAATAATACCTTCCGTCAGTCCACAAGAGTGCCTCTTTATCAGTAATAATTGCAGTACCAGCGCTCCCAGTAAATCCTGAGATGAAAGCTCTATACTCATCACATTCTGCTAAATATTCGCTATTGTGTGCGTCACTTGAGGGTACAATGTATGCTTGAATCGGCTCCTTAACATATTTTGTATTTTGCATAAAAGATCTTAACTTTTGTAAGAAAACAGTAGTTGACGGTGGCACCATATTTACATGCAAAAATTTAAGATAAATACCTGATTAACAACGTTCAAAAATATCACATAACTTATCGTTTGCTAGTGATTATAATCTCCAGTTGTCTCTGTCTCCAGGTTGAAAAATATTGAAAATTGAAAATATCAATTATCTTATCAATTTAAATTAAATCCTGCGTGTAACCTCAAAAATCAACGTCACTTATTTTCGAATTTGGTTTGTGGTTTGTGTTGATTTAACCTACATAGATATTTGTGGTTTTGAATTTGAACCAACGTATACAGGGACGTTGACCTATCCCACTCTAGTAGTTCGGAACACGTTATAAGAAAGCGGAAGTGAGCAGTGTGTCAAAACTGTCAACGACTTAAAACGAGCAGACTCGACTGTTCAACATCCTTTCTAATGGCGGACATTCTGTTCGCTTCATGTGTGTGAGGTACTGTAAATAATATAGAGAATAAGTTACAATGGTAAGTTCTCAAAATATATTACAATTGAAATAATATTTTGTCATATATTCTCCGTTATATTTAAATATTAAATAAGATCTAGAAAAAACTTGATAACTCTTAATTTGAGAAAATATTGGAAAGTACCACGTGTATTATAAACTTTTTATTCAACTTAATAACTTGAAGTCGCCGGACTTTTATCAATTTTTATTCTCTTGATTCATATAATTCTTAATAGTAATTTTGTAAATGCGACTATTAATTCTCGTGATAATTTTAGTCATTATCAACAGCGCGCCCCTTGGTGAGCGTATACAATGAGAAATCGGAGGAAGTTAAGGGTACCAATATCGCTTTACCAGCCGTATTCAAGGCCCCAATTAGACCCGATGTAGTTAACTTCGTTCATCAACAAGTTTCTATGAACCATCGTCAACCTTACAGCGTTAGTGATAAAGCTGGTAAGTAATGGAGTATTATTAACAGATGGAGAATATTTACTTTTTATTAGTTTAATATTTGCACATGGTAATGTCCACACTATTACAAATTTTTATCTGTAAGAGTGTCCCATAAATGTGCTAGAATAATTGGTGGCTATAGGCGTTCCTTTCTAATAATCATATTGGAAAAGGGCAATGTCTACCAAACAATGTCCTAAATTGATTACAAATTTTTGTATGGTTGATTATTTTTATTTGTCGGGCAGGTCATCAAACTTCTGCTGAATCATGGGGTACCGGACGTGCCGTCGCTCGTATTCCTCGTGTTCGCGGGGGTGGTACTCACCGTTCTGGTCAGGGTGCTTTCGGTAACATGTGTAGAGGAGGTCGTATGTTTGCTCCTACAAAACCATGGCGTCGTTGGTATAGAAGAGTCAACATAAATCAACGCCGTTATGCATTGGCATCTGCTGTAGCTGCCAGCGGTGTACCAGCTTTGGTTATGAGCAAAGGACATGTTATCGATCAGATTCCGGAGTTGCCTTTGGTAGTTAGCGACAAAGTTCAGGAAATGACCAAAACCAAACAAGCAGTCCAGTTTTTGAGAAGGATTAGAGCTTGGGCTGATATACAAAAGGTTAGTTAACAACCAAAAGTGATATAAAATTATATTCAGATTATATTGTGTGATGATTTGCTTTTGGTCCGTGTTTATGAGATCCTATGATTTTCTTTCAAAAGCTCTGAATGTTTATTGAAATCATTCAAACATTGAAATTTACAAATTTTTTATTTTAGAATAGTTTTTATATTTATCTTGTAGGTGTACAAGAGTCAACGATTCCGTGCAGGTAAAGGAAAAATGCGTAACAGGAGACGCATCCAACGTAAAGGACCACTCGTCGTTTATTACAAAGATCAAGGTATGTATAATATTTGCAACTTACGAAACCTATTTTATTTCATTAAAGTATATTTATTTTTTAATCCTTTGGTATTCCTACCTTTTTGCACTAAACAATGTCCACGTCCTTCCGAAATATCAGTTTGTTAGGGTGTTCCTTAAATGTGCTAGATAAATTGATAACTATAGGCGTTCCTTTCTAACTTGTGTTGGAAAAGGGCAATGTTTATCATACAATTAATTTCTGTCTTTACTTTTACTATTCATATGGACATTTTTAAAAATTTTCTCATACAATTCATTCATTCAACTGAAATGTCAATTCGTTTGAATTGAATATTTATGTAACGATTCTATTGTGCATCTACAGCTACCGATTTGGTTTTACTATTGATTAACTGATTCCTTCAATGAAAATTATGAACATAAAATTTTTATTCAGGACTTCGTCGCGCTTTCCGTAACATTCCCGGCATTGATTTAGTCAGCGTAGAAAAATTGAACGTATTGAAACTAGCTCCCGGTGGTCATGTAGGTCGTTTTGTCATCTGGACAGAATCTGCTTTCCAACGTTTAGACAAAATCTTTGGTACATGGAAAACTCAATCATTGGAAAAGAAAGCTTACAATCTTCCTCAACCTAAAATGGCCAATACTGATCTTTCTAGATTGTTGAAAGCCGATGAAATCAAAGCAGTCTTACGTGCTCCTCAGTAAGTATATTTTTACGATTTATGAAACTATGAATATATAATATCTAAAGTGGTAAAATTTTCAAGGTTCTAAATCTTTACAAAGACGTTTTTCAGTATTGACAGTTCAGTTCTAGCAAGAGTTGCAAGATTTTGGGAAACGATGGGATTAATTCGAGAAAGAATTGTTTATATTAAATTAATTAGCAATAGAAAAAATTGATAGAGGTTGACAATAATATATTTTTAATAACAGCTGTAATTGTTGGTCTTAATTAGGTTCTGCCAGTACTCCGGATTAAAATTGTCTCAAATTTGCTCGCTGTTTTTATTGGTGATACTCTCTAAAAATGAAAAATAAAGTTTTTCCCCAGCTTCTCTTTTCTCTTGTTGGCATCAGATTATCTTCAAAAATATTCAGGTATTTCACTGTATTAACAATTCCATTTATGAAATGCATTTTTCCCTCTCCCGTAGACAATGAGCCCCAAACCATCACAGATACCGGAAATTTTAAGGTCCGTTTGTCATCTCATAATTTATTTTTCTTGTGTACCAGCATTTAAGGACAGTGGAACTAGTTTTATAAAAGCGGTGAAATTGCACCTTAAACCCGCATACAAAGTTACAGCTTGCCGGCGTAGGGATGTGGCGACCCCATCGCCCAAGGTCCAACTTCTATATTGTTATACAACATGAAAATTATTTTTTATTTTGTATAGTAATATGAAAGTTGTGATTTTGCAATCAGCCATTTGGGTGACAAACTTACACCCTCAGAGTTCAACTTATATCACTGCACAATTTGTTAGTAAAATTAACATTTCATTGCTTGATGTTTTGACATTTTCACTTGACAAAATTAACCATAATTTTTTCTTTTCTGTAAATTTTTTTCATGTGGTGGTGTAAAAGTTGTAACTTGGCCTTAATTTGCTCGCAAACTTGTTGTTTCGAGAAAGCTTTATATAAAGTTTGCATGTAGTACAGTACAAACTCCCATTTCCATGTCCTTTGAAATGCTAACAAATATTGGATTACGGTAAAAAATTGTTTGAAAATCAAAATAAATATTAAATTTCGAAAATATTTCTTTTAAACTTCAGATAATCATACTTTAATGTTTGTTGAATTTTAACAGAAGGTAAAGGAACATGGAGGGTAGTAATGTATATATAAATTGGCATTTTAGAATTTTAAAATATTCTGAGATGTACTAAAAATACGGCTGCTTACAGCCCTAACAGTAACGGGAGTTGAAACGACCGTCAATTTTCAAGATTAAGGGATTAATTTTACTTTTTCTTGTAATTGAACACAGATTTCTTGAATGTTTTTAGTAGCTTTCGAGATACTATATTATTCCACGGCTCATTCATTTGTATGTTAGTAATCATGGGATGGTGGACTTTGGAATATTGTATTTTCAAAAGGAAGTAAAAACGTTTTCGATTTAAAAACTTGAACCATTTTTGGTATTTACCTCCTCTAAATGGTTGAAACTTTTCTATTAAATATTTCTTGTTCAATCAGCATGATAAATGTACTTGCATTGATGTGTTAGTCATCACTATTTGCTCGTTCAAAAATCAGCGTCTCAAGATATGTTTAATGGAATCGAAGGCCACACGGGATTTTTTTTTTCGCTTACAGATGCAACAAACTAAGCATGTCATTCTTAGCATGGACTTGTGCTTGAAAACTAGTTCAATTTAATCGATGTTCAAAATTTGTATCTAAATTAACTAGTAGAAAAAAAATATTCTGCACAACCTTTCACCATTGTAACTTACCATCTTAACAAACTGAAGACAGTAGAGGATTTTAACTAAAGCATGCATTTAGATGAATATATGATGCTGTTCAGGACAGATGTCACAAACGCCCAGCGGAGGCTGCAAAAACCCTCTAACCATCCAACACGTTTGTCGTTCCAAATGTGGTTTATTGGTGAAATTTATTATTTGACTATATGGTGTTAGTTATCGCAGTATGGTTAGAAAATTAGTTTTATCAACGGTAACTACGGAGTGGAAACGTGTTGGTGCGTTTTAAGGGTCGAAGAGCTCGTTGAGGTTGAATACAAACAATAAACATACCAGAAATCAACTTTAGTCACTTGTTCGAAGCTATCTTTAGTATCCCATCTTAGAATGAGTAAAATGTATCGCTTATTGCATCGTTTTATGGCGTTAGATATCTCTGTTTTATGTTGGAATAAACGGTGCGTTTGAATTGTTTTAAGATACCGTTACTTTGACAGTTTTCTTACACTCTCCTTGTATCTGGCAAGTAGAGAAACAAATTAAAAATCTAATGTTATCGTTTAGGGTTCTAAAGGGATCCTAGATTGTTTCATTAGTATGATACTTCTGCAACACTTCCACTTCATTTGGTATTCATGACAACTGACAGATGAGTTAAAGTCCCATCTAATACGTCAATTTTTTTTTTTCATGAGGAAACTCACCTTTTTGATTCTATTTGAAGAAAAGCAATTTTGTTGTTCCAAATACCAGATTTATTACTGACTATTTTACCAAATGCGTGTTAGATATCACAATTTGGTCGATTAGGGAGTTATCGTTTGATTGAAATTTCGTACAACAATATTGAATGAAATCATTTAGTTGGCGGAAGGCGTTTTCTCTAATCATCTTCAACTATTCTTCATCTACAATCTCTACACTTGAAAATGTAAAAATTGAAAACTTCAGTTTGTAGTACTTGGGAAACGCTGTAAAAATTATGGATCAAGAAAGAAGAAAGAAACATCTTTCTTTGGCTTTTTAAAAAAACTGCTTTCACGTTGCTCGATAAAAGTATTGATTTTCTTGAATTTGTATGGTTGTATTATTTTTGGTGAGATTATTTTTGTGTTAGTGATCATGGAATTATCAAACTAAAACTTGGTGCAACTTGTATCGCTTTCAAAAAGGCCAATATTTTTTTCGCTTTGGTTATAATGTTTGTAAAATCCTACTAATTTTCAAAGATTGGTTAAGCTGATAAGAACTGATACTGAAAAACTCTTGTTGATTCGAATGGTTATTACACTTGAATATTTTAATAAATTACTATGATGATACAACCGATAATTGACATTCACAGAGCATTGGGTTCTGAATACCCGTGATTAGAACAGTAATCTGAGTAATTTTTATTCTTTTTTTTTTAATAAAAAAAATATCTTGTACAATGAAATTATTCAATTCGTATTATTGTTTTAAACCACCAGGAAGAAGATTGTGCGTCGTGTACGTCGTCTTAATCCGTTGACCAACGCAAAGGCTCTGCTTAAATTGAATCCTTACGCTGCCGTACTCAAACGCGAAGCCATCTTGAAGAACCAAAAGAGACAATTGGCAAGAGACGAAACATTGGCCAAGAAACGAGGAGTAAGTCTTTTTTTTTATAATCTTCCCGATTATTTAATGATGATACATGATGATACAATTTGGTCCGTGTTTATGAAGTCTAATGATTTTTCTTTTAACCATTTCTGACGAAAAGTTGCTTTTAAAATGAATTTTAAACTTTTCTTTGAAATTGTTTATATATTTTGGTTTATTTTCAGATCACCCTCGACCCTAACAACGTAGTTATCAGATCGAAGAAATTGCAAGAAAGGAGGAGGGCACAGATATTGAAGGCTAGTAAAGCAAAGCCCAAGAAAGCCAAGGCTCCGGCCAAAGCTGCAGGAAAGAAATAAGCGGACTACCGCGGTTATTGCGTATCGGTTTTATGCATTTTGACTGTGGAACATCTGAGATATATAAAAGAATAAAAAGTATAAAAATTGGCAGACTGTTATTTTTATTTTGTTTGTGTGTGAAAAATAAAAGTATTTATACAATTGTAGTTGATATCTTTGTCCAAATGTAAGCTGGATCGAATTGGTAATAGATTTACTGTAAAAGTTTGGTGTAGGATATTAAAAGGGTTCTCCTTATTGGATATCCTTGAATTCCTCCAAGGATCTTCTGGTTTCCGAGACTTTTCTCTGAAACTAAATATTCATTCATTCTCAATTGCCCAGGCACTTGAACTGAATCTGTACTATTTCCCTTTCCAGAAACTTCGTGTCTTCTATAGAGGCCACTAGTTTGACTGGAGGGATTTTCAGTAGTTATAATAGTTGTATTAATTCCTCTCCAAAGTGCTTCCGTCTAAGTACTTGTAAGTTCTCGCAGAAGATGAGTAGGTTTTTCATCAAGTTCACAATTTCCGCACATAGGTTCACTATATTTGCCCATATGTTTCCTCAGAGTGCAGTGTCCAGTCACCAGGTCTTCAAATGTCCGTTACTCAGTTTCAATAGCCTGGTAGAGAGTTCCTTGTCTACCTTGTTCAGTATACTCTTTGTTTGGAGGTGCCCTTGTGTCAACCTCCATTTGAGTTGGTGTTCTCTATCTAGCCAGTTCCTGATTTCCCCTCTTATGCAATCTTTTGTGATTCCACAAAACGATTCAGGACCTAAGAAGTCTCCTTTAGAGCCTTCTTTAGCTAACTGGTCCGCCATTTCATTACCTACAATCCCCTCGTGAGCCGGCACCCATATTAGAGACACTTTGTTGTCTGTTGTTAAGGTATG
Organism: Lochmaea crataegi; assembly: GCA_947563755.1. NCBI lineage: Eukaryota > Metazoa > Arthropoda > Insecta > Coleoptera > Chrysomelidae > Lochmaea > Lochmaea crataegi. The sequence continues at coordinate 11,386,251 of OX387429.1, read as the reverse complement.
TGCAGTTTTTCAGTTGTTGGATTACTGATTGCTTTAAGCAGTGTAACGAGTTATTTTTCTTGCTTTATGCAAGTTTAATTTTTATTTTATTTTGTTCCGTAATATATTTTATTTTGCCACTAGGGTGTATATAACTCGTTACTTTACAACCCTTTCGACTACCGCATTAATTAATTTTTTTGTTGTTATTACCGTTGTATATTTTAGTATAAGTCCGAGTTACGCAACTCCAAATTCTACCATACACAATTTATTCATTTCCGATATTTAAATTTTTCAACTGAAAGGACGCCCGGTATATACAACATTTTAATTTAAACGAAAGCCGTCTAGTATAGATACAAGTTTTTGTCGAAACTAGATAGATTTCACGTTTTAATTCCCACACCAGAATTACGGCCGAAGAATGTAACTAAAATTTTGGATATAAATTCGGAAACAATTCATTTTTGGTCTCTTCTTATTCGCGCTCCGATTTTCATTCCGTCTGGCTTCTTATTCGCGCTCTCATTTATTCCGGCTTTAAAAGTAGTGATTCTCCGTTTTGAACGTTCTTCCGAAAAACCGTAGTGCGAAAAATTTTGTGTATTCCGTATTCCGATTGTGTGTAAGCTGTATTTAACAAGGTAAATCATTTTTACAAATAAACTGTGTATTCGAAACTTTCCGTATCGCCGCTTATTATTAAATTGTTGAATGTATTCTTTGAAAATTTTGCGACCGGCTATTTTTTTTCTTTTGTTGTTGAACTGAAATTTGGTTTTTTTGTTTTGTTTCTTTTATCTGGAAATAAAGATTTGTCAACGGTAATTTGATTTCGAATTTTTATTTACTGCGTTTATTATATATTAATTAACTGATATGAATTATTAGTGGATTCTCGAATTATTTTATGCTTTTGGTTGTCAGTAGTTTTAAATTAAATTGATATCCAAGTGGATTAGGTATAATATTTTAATTTTATGCTAGTACGAATATTTTTACTCTGTGTGTCGATAGTTGGGTACCGTTTAACACGTGGGTAAATTTTTTTTTTTTTTTTGGAATAATAGTTACCGGCTTTAGTAGATTCAAGGGTTAATCAGACTTGGAAGAGGCTTAGCCACAATTTGTTTGATTTCCCGGCAGATCTAATTAGTCTTAATTTTTATTTTTTTTTTCGGAATAATAGTTATCGGTTTCATTTGGATTCAAGGGTTAATCAGACTTGGAAGAGGCTTAGCCACAATTTGTTTGATTTCCCGGCAGATCTAAATCGTACTTTTCCCGTTTCGTAGAATCATTATTTATATATTTTTTTCCCCGTCGGAATAATAGTTGCCGGTTTCATTTGGATTCAAGGGTTAATCAGACTTGGAAGAGGCTTAGCCACAATTTGTCTGATTTCCCGGCAGATCTAAATCGTGCATTAGGGACCCCGTTAAACCCGGTAGATTTGAACCGTATTTGATAACCTGACCGTTAAGTCCGTTAAAATCCCAGATATAGGTAATACATACCTCATTTTCTTTTCCCGGTTAATTTGTTTGTCACTAAAAAGAATTATTCGTAAAATAGACCACAGAGTATTAATAGATCAAAGTTTTGAATTTCTATTATTTTCATTTTTAACCGCAATTTATTGATTGGAGAACCAAGATTTGGCTTTTCCGGATTTTCACTAGTTAGTTAAATTTAATTCAACAAGACCCCTGGAATTTTCCGCAACCTCCATCTGAGGCTATCTGGAACTCTTGACGCTAAGGGTCAAGGGGCCGTGGAGCAAACCACGTTAATAATCTGGCGCCCGAGATTTAAAAACCCGAATTTTGCATCAAGGGTGTCCATAGTGACGTGTTCTTGTGGCAGGAGCCACGTGTAAGAAGGGAGGCACGTTACAGCAGAGCCTGGCTGTTGGTGAATATTTTAATTTTTTGTCCAGTATATACTCTTCTGATGTTTTCATCAATACAGGCTATAGCGGCAATCGTTTCTTCTTGAAACACGCTTATATCCACCAAGGCTAAATAACATTCTCTTTCTAGGCACTTTTATACCAGTGCCATGGTTTGTTTTGGAGCCATCAGTGAACCAGATGATTTCTCCAGAATTACCTGGGAACATCACCTGTTACCTAGATGGGATGATGTTCACTTGCTCAGTGAATATATTCTCGGGTGTCATGCTATCAAAACTCTTGTGAAATATGGGTTCATTTAGTATTGTATCAGTGTGTCCTTCTCGAACATTGTTGGGGGACCATAAGTCTCCCGATTTCAGCCTAATAATTGCCTCCGAAGGAGGAAGTCCAATAAGGGCTTCCATTGATGCTGTCCCCGTGCTCTTCATTGCCCAGGTAATACCAAGAAGGGCTTGTCTTTGGATTGCAGTTAATATATTAACTGCAGAGGACACTTCTGCCCTCCTCCACCAGACTATTGTTCCATAGGTGATCGTTGGCCTTATCAGTCTTGTAAATCCAGTGAACCACCTTGGGTCGTATTCCCCAGGTTTTGTCCATAACTCTTCTGCATTGCCAGAAAAGCCTAGTCGCCCTGGTAGTATTTTTTTCCAGGTATGTTCTCCAATTCAGTTTGGAATCAAGGGTCACTCCCAGATATTCAACTTCTTTGAATATTTCCAGTTCTTCTCCAAACATCAGTACTCTACCCTGCGGGAGAACTCTTCTATTTGTAAAAGCAACTAGTTTTGTTTTTTTTGGATTAACTGGAAGGTCTTCTTTAAGGCACCATTCTTCCACAATTCGTAGTGCTTCTTGTAGGAAACTGAATAGAAGAGGGGACACAATGGATCTTTTTAAGGTCCATCTTTTGCCGATGCAGATAAGACTCAAAATAGATGGAGTACGATTTTTGAACCCTTCATACAATTTTAATCTTATGGTCCTTCATTTTATATCGGGATCAGACGCATAAGATTGGGAAGTGTAAGCCTGGAAATTTGGGTCTAATGTAATTGAGATTTGATCAAATTATATGGGATTTTTAATGTAGTTTAACTTTTAACTACATTAAAAAGGTGGTAATTTTACGTAATACATACAACAAAAAGATAATGAATTATCACTAAGTTTGACTTATATTTACAGTTCTACTTTTAATTTGTTCAACACTTTCACTAATTTCTTTAGATACAGTTTGTACATTTTGAATTAATTGTTTTAACGTTGCGTTAACACTTTCTAAGTTGTTAGACCCAGTCAAAAATTCTTCCATTTTTGCAAATTTGTATTCCTGAGGAGGTTTTTCATCTAGACAGCAGTATAACATATTTCGTTGTTCTTCACTTGTACATATTGCTGATATATCTTCTATAACTTCGGTAGTCCTCATAGAAAAGGGCCTAGTTTGTGGTTGTGAAATGCTCTTTTTGAACATCTTTAATATTTTAGAAATGCCAAAAATTTTGTATCAATTTTATAACCTTACTCTTCTTCTTTTTTTGGGCTAGATCCCATAGATCTATATCCTGAGCGATAATTTACCCAGTTTTACACTTGTGGGGCAAAACTTACTCTGCTCCCTAGAATGAATATAACTTCCTTAAAAAAACTTCATCTAACTGAAATAAGTTGAATAGACAAAGAAGTTAAACCTTGTTGAAGGGAAACCTCTTTTGGCGCGTTGAGCACTTTTTTTGGGTGAAGAAAAAACATGGATTTTTCGTCATCACGCTTTTATGCAACACACAATACTTTTGGTTATGCAGCACAATTAACAATGAAGCGTATATAGTGTTGCATAAGTCATCGTCACGCTTTCCATGAGCTGTATAATATAATGAGTAAATATATGTCTAAAAATTTAGACGATGGTAAAAGTAAATATAAGAAGATAGAAAGATTTTGCTATGGAATATATGAACTCGATACTACTGATCTCTGTTCTGTTATCTCTCCAGTAACAGTTTAATTCAGAGTATAGAAAAGTAGGTACTGTAAAAAAGGCAAATAGAAACAACAATTATATTAGCAATGGTAAAAGTGGAGTTAAATATCTAACAATAATACACAAAATATCATATACACAACGAAAGCAATACAAAACTTATGAAATTAAATGCGTATCTATAAACAAATATAAGCAATTGATTGGAATAAAAACTCAATTTCACTCGGCCTCTTTTTGGGGTTGATATCTCGGAAGGGAGTGGAGTGAGAAAATTTTTTCAAATGAAAGACCTATTATAATTTTATAATTAATAATTTCACCACCTAAATTTTTTCGCATAAATTTAGAAACACCATGTATTTAGTATAAAAAATCATAGAAACTTTTGTTATATAAGGTGAGTCATGTAGAACTGTATTGATTCTCCTACGGGGTATGTATGTCAAATATATAATTTCAACTTGTATTTGGTTTTTGAAAACTTTTATCAAGATTTAAGAAAGTATATAAACAAATAGATAATAAATAATAAGTTTTCCTTTAGATATTAAGGTTGGACGGGTGGTACTTAATAAGCATCATACAATTCCAAAAGTTTATGTTCCAAATTGTTAATTAAATTAAGGAAATTTGAGAATTCACAAGAGTATATAGCTTATCTGTTTTTTAAAAAAGTATCTGTTGTACTGTAGGTTTTTATTTTGAGTGAAAGTATAAGAAAAGTCTGAGAATTCGATAAAATGCAAATACCTATGAATTACTAAATACATATATTGTACAGGGCGATGTTTTAATATTATTCAAAATAGCTTTGTTTCTCTTGAAAATCGGTTTTAAAAATCAAGTATACCAGTTTGTATTATTAAAATTATAACACACACATTTGTACAAAAATCAAGATATTTTTCTGAATCTATTTTGCTAAATAAATGAACTAATTTTTGAAGACCCTGTATGTTGATAAACAAAATGGAAGCTGACATATTTAAATCGTCATTTAATATTTCCTATAGGAGCCCCAATACGAGGTAAAAGTGTATGTACAGTTTATCAGAACTAACCTCCCATATATAAGAACAATTTGTCATATAGGCCTCCTTTTTAGTACCTATTTTAAATATTTTGGTATAAAAAAATTGTAAGAGAAAGCAAAAATGGATTATAAATAAACAATATAATGTACTAATTCTGATTACTAATTAATTTTTCAAGATTAAGCAAATTTAAAACCTTCTAAAGCATTTATAAAAAAAGCTCGTCTATACAATGACCAAAAAGTACTTATTTATAAAAAAAGTACTAAGCAAATTTGAAATATAGTGAAAACAATTGTAAAATACTTCGTTTATATATCAAAAATCAATTATTTATTGTAATAAAATTGTTGGTATGTGATTTAAAATATTAAAAAAAACATTAATGCTTATAACTACCAGTAAATAGAATGAAAACTTACCGTAAATGTATCAGATTATAATCCAAGGAATGCATATAGGCCCTATATATCCACTACACTATTCACGTTACCGAAAATAAATTTCGAACGCACGCACAAACCGTCCTAAAAGTGAATATAAATATATATTATTTTAAAAACCTTATTTTTTATTCTTTTTGAGTATTTTAATGAAAAAGAAAAAAGGTACAAAAGTATATAAATAAAAATGCATTCCTGTTTTTAACGATGTTTGAAGAATTTTCAAGAAAATTTTTATTGTTAATTCATTTTTCGGGATACTTTTTGCGAGCAGTATATTTGGACAACGCGACGTATAGGTTGGATTAATGGGATTTACCGAAAATTAATGACGTCAACGACAGGTAAATACCACAGAATCCACGATACACTTGCGGGGTGGTTGTTATCTATGGTTGTACCAAAGAATACAGTGTATACTTTGGTTGTACGTTATCTATGGGCTGTACACGTCTCTAAGGTCAGAGTTGTCATTTTATATACAACACATAATTTAGGGTTAAGTTTATATTTTAGTTTTTAATTTCAAATGGAAAAAATTAAACACAGAAAAACTAAAAATGAATCAAAGTCTACCAAAAAGTGTTCAGAAGATACATTTAAAGATTCAGTTTCGGAAAACGGTCCAAAATACGTTACTACCGAAAATGATTTAAAGAAAACTGAAAAGATAACGGAAAATTTAGCAACTGTACAAGATGTAAACTTAAACTGGAAAGAAAAACCAAAACTGTTTCGAATTAATTGTGAATTAGACATTCTTTCGTTTATTTTATTTACGTGTGGTGTATTATCCCGGATGTACAGTTTACAAGAACCAAAAAATGTTGTGTAAGTTACTTATAATATTTAAACGTTATTTAAAAAAATAATAAGACAACCAATATATTTTTAGGTTCGATGAATTGCATTATGGAAAATATGTGTCCCTATACATGAAAAACACATTTTTCTTTGATTCACATCCCCCTTTAGGAAAACAACTAATTGCTCTAATCGCTTACTTAGCAGGATATGACGGAAAGTTTAAATTTGATAAAATAGGAAGTCCATATATTCCATCAGTTCCTCTCTTAGCCTTACGGTTTGTTCCTGCATTCTTTGGCAGCTTAATAATACCAACTGTGTATCATCTTATGTTGGAAATGGGACTGTCCCAGTGGAGTTCCCTATTAGCAGCTGTATTATTTTTATTAGATAATGCATTTTTAACACAAAGTAGATTCATCCTTATGGAATCTATGTTGATATTTTTTTCCTTATTTGGAATATTAGCTTTGTTAAAATTTAGAAAATATACCGAAAAACCTTATTCAATATTTTGGTTCCTTTGGATAATTGTTTCTTGTATTTCTTTAACTTGTGCTTTTAGTGTAAAATATGTTGGTATTTATACATGCTGTTTAGGAGCTGTGATTGTTTTTCGAGATTTTTGGAAACTCTTGTCTAATCATAACATTTCGGACAACTCACTTTGCCTCAGATTTTTTCTTCAGTCATTAATAGCTTTCATAATTGCTGCTTCTGTATACTTGGGAGTCTTTTATGTCCACTTAAATACCTTGTATAAAGCAGGACCACATGATAGTGTTATGACCAGTGCTTTTCAAGCTTCTTTAGAAGGTGGTTTAGCTAGTATTACCAAGGGACAGCCGTTACTAGTTGCTCATGGGTCACAAGTTACTTTACGGTAAGTAAAAATTGATAGTATTTTCAAAGTGATCTATTAATTTGTTATTTTACAGCCACACACATGGACGAACATGCTGGTTACATTCACATAGTGCAATGTACCCTATTAGATATCCAGATAAAAGAGGTTCTAGCCACCAACAACAAGTCACCTGTTATTCTTTTAAGGACGTTAATAACTGGTGGATCGTTAAAAGACCTGAAAAAAATGATTTAATTGTAGAACAACCTATTGATGTTATCAAACATGGAGATGTAATACAACTTGTTCACGGTAAGTTATATTTTAGTTCTCGGTAGGTGGTGCTGCAGCACTACCTTGTTTTTTCTAGCTTCAAAAATTAAATTTTAGGTATTAGTAGCCGAGCCCTAAACAGTCATGATGTAGCAGCACCTATGTCACCCCAGTGCCAAGAAGTATCTTGTTACATTGATTACAACATTTCAATGCCTTCACAGAATTTGTGGAGAGTTGAAATAATAAATCAAGAACAGAATGGAGATACTTGGCATACTATACAATCCTTAGTAAGACTGGTACATGTAGACACCAGCACAGCTTTAAAATACACTGGAAGACAACTTCCAGATTGGGGATTTAATCAGCATGAAGTCGCTGCAGATAGAGTTATTGTACAGGATGATACCATTTGGAATGTTGAAGAACATAGATATACTAAATGTAAGTTTTTTTTTGTTTAATTGATGCATATATGAAATTTTCTAGCGAATGTAGAAACATGATATTGGTTGCATATTAGGTGTGGATTTTAGTTCTATTTTTCAGCTGCTGATCAAAAAGAACGCGAAAGAGATATGGTAACAGCTGAAATGATTCCCACTACACCTACGACATTAAGTTTTTGGCAGAAATTCTTTGAATTGCATTATAAAATGATGTTTACGAGTACTGAAAATATACAAAATCACATGTACAGCTCCGAACCTCATGAATGGCCACTTCTTTCTAGAGGAATTGCTTATTGGATATCATCTACAAGTAACGTAAGTATCTCTAAATATTTTAAGAGGTTCTAAGATTGCGAAAAATTTATTGTTTCAGGCACAAGTGCATTTATTGGGTAACATAGCTATATGGTACTCTGCGACAATAGGGTTGTTCACTTACTTCTCGTTACTTATAATATATTTATTAAGACGCAGAAGGCAATGTTACGATTTACATCCCCGCATCTGGTCTCAATTTTCGCAAATCGGAGAAATATTTTTCACAGGATATTTATTTCATTATTTACCTTATTTCTTTGTAGATAGGACTTTATTTTTACACAACTATCTTCCAGCTTATGCTTTTAAAACATTGTTGTTAGTAGCGACCTTCGAACACGTTTATATAATTTTAAGTGACGTTTTTAAAATCAAATTATTAAAAGTAATATTTCTCGTTTTTTTAGTTGTTTGGCTGGTGTGGGTTATTTATGTTTTTAAAAAGTTTTTGGTACTCAGTTACGGCACCACGGATCTAAGTACTGACGATATTATTAGGTTAAGGTGGAAGGAGAGTTGGGATTTTATCGTACATAAAAGTTAAAGAGTATAAAACATGGCGTTATTTTTATATAATGTATTTAAAGAAATCTCATTTATAAGAAAAATATATTGTCCTAAAGACTGTTGTTTACTTCTGTTAATATTTTAGACTAGATATAGATATGATTGAAATGTAATACTCGAAATCACATATAACTTTAATTTTATTGTTTTATCTATTAACGCTATAACATGTGGTTGTAGTTGATTCCTGTTAGAGCGAAACCCTACTTTTTGAATATTTAATCCTTATTGAGATTGAAAAACTAAATACTCTGTTTTATTTTATATTTTTTTATTAAATACCAAAAATTAGACAAAAAGTATTAATATTGAAACCTAATCCTTATGCAGTATCCATTCTTTCGAGTTCAATAGGGGTAACTGAAACTTCTTCGACGTCCAATACTTTAGTGGTAAGCACAGCTGTTGTTCCCCTCGGGTATTTATAAGAACCTTGCTTAACTCCTTTTTTATTAGCTTCATCATAAGTTCGTTTATAATCGACAGAACCTTTTCTTATTACACAAATATCAACATTGGAACCTGATCCCAAGTCATTGAAAATACCAGCAGCAATTGCATCTCTAACTAGTTTCACACCTTCCTCCTCTCCCATTTGGGGTTTCCAATGTGATTCAAAAACTGCTATGGCCGCTAAAGAACCAGATCCCATAGTACCTAACGAATACATTTAAAGTTAATCACTTTAAATTTATATTTCAAATTTATATTACCATAAGGAAGATCAACACTAGATCCATGAGGATGAATCATGTATAGATGAGGACCTTCGATATCAACACCACCAAGAATAAGAGCTGCTCCAATATAACCTTGATGACGGAACAAATATTGCTTTAGTAGCTGATTAGCTGTGCAGACTCTGCCAACTCTATTTGTATACAATCTGTGAAGCTCAAGTTGAGCTGCTACCATTTGAGTAGTCATTTCCGTATCTGCTGCTGTACCAGCACCACAACAACTGAAAAGTACATTATGAATATGCATAATTTTACAAAAATACTTAATACGTACAACATATTTGGAGCTAAATAGTGGATTTTTTCACAGTTTTTGTCTGCAACAGTAGTATCTTCTGTAGCTCTTGTGTCTGCTCCAAGTATAACCCCATCTTTATAGATGATTCCTACAATAGTAGTACCGGTTTTTGTTGCTTTGGGTACAGCAAAACCTTTGTTTTCCAACAGTGCATTTCTGAAAATCGGTATTATTGAGGTTAGTATTTCAGTGACATTGCATTTTTGATTATCAAATTAACAAAGATATAAGCAACAAACCTTTTGCAATTGTCAAACGAAAAACCTGGAGCTGGGATTTCTGGACATAACACCGAACTCATATTGACTATATATTTTTGTTAAATCACAATTACAACTTGCAAAATTAAAAAGTATAGACAATCCCTTGGCATACAGATGTCAACTGTCCACCATAGGTGACTAGTGATGAGCGACATTTCAAGAGTTGTTACTTTTTCACTGATGTCTGATACAAACAAATCACAGTCAGTCACAAATCCTATCAGCATAACTAAAGCGTGACGTGATCATAGCCAGAGAAAACGTCAATTAATTGAATTAATTAATTAATCGAAATCGAACATATAATCTCATTGACCTTCATCGCTCTCATTCGGCAACAAAATCGAATTTCGTAGCAACATTATTTAGAAAATAAAGAATAAACATTTTGATCGTGTTTGAGTTGATTTAATTTTGATTTGGTGCTTTCTTCGACATTGTTTTAATTGCTTAGGTATTTTAAAAGCTATATCTGGCTTTTTATAATAAAAAGGATCATTAAATCAATACAAAACAACCAAATTACAAATCTAAAACCTATTCAAATAATTGTTTATCCTCAGGACGACACTATATGCTTCATTGTTAATTGTGTTGCATAACCAAAAGTATTGTGTGTTGCATAAAAGCTTGACGATGACGAAAAATCCATGATTTTTCTTGACAAAAAAAATTGCTCAACGCGCCTAAAGAAGTTTTCACTTTAAAATCTTTAAATAGGTTGAAGTAAAGTGACTGCAAAACTAAACCACTATAAACACTGATCTAAATAATAATAAGTATAGGGTTGGCCAAACCAGAATAATATTGTTAGTTTCGAAAAATCCGCTTAAAAAACAAACGCGTGTCTGACATGTGTCTTACTGGCATTGGGCATGTCAAGTAGTTACAAGACGTACGTGTCAAAAAGTTATGAGCCGGTGAAATTTGTTGTAAAATAGGCACCAAAAATGAAATTTTCTAGAATTTCTGTCTTAGGTTCGTATAATTAATACATAAGTTTGAATATAAAAAAAATCCTAATTAATTTTATTGCAGTATTAACTTTGGTATTGTTATGTGCCACTACATATGCAAGTATTGGAGGTTACATTACTCAAACAGATAAGAATAAATTTATTCAAATTTTGGAGAAAACGTTAATCGTCGATGGGGATGATATAGTTACCCCATACTATGGAGCAAAAGGATATCAAATTTTGACAGTACCTTTGGAAAAACAGCAAGTCCTAGCAAATTGTGCTCACTTGAAAAATAACTTCAAGTATCAAAGTATTGAAAGTAGTTTCAATGTGTACAGTACGTGGAAAATTCTAGGATGTGAAGGATCTCTTCATACACCTGAAGCTGTCAAGGTATATACATTCATTTGTAAAAAAGAAAAAAGTTTTTGATTTTTATTTGTTTCAGACAATTGAGTCAACACTGGAAACTGAAAAATCTACTTTAGCAGACATTCGTTATGCTTTAGAAATTTTGACTCTGCTTAAACAGCAAATACCTGGTGCTGCAAAAGTTGCTCAAATAATCCAATCAAAGCTTAAAGAAGATGATAGCCTTCTGAACTTGGGCCAAGCTTTACATGCTGCATCATTGCTAGGACCAAACGGAAAATTTGCTAATGATAGAGTAGAAGACATACTTGTACAAGCTGATGAAGTTGATGGTAAATTACTTCAATGGGAAGGTGGACTTACAACAACTTCCTTACTTTTAACTGGTTTACATAGGTTGCAGGGAAAATCACCTTTAAATGCCGTTCAAGCTGATAAATTTACAAATTATTTACTAACACGGAAAACAGTACAAACATCAAAGGGAGTTTTAGCTCTTTTAGAAGCTGCACTAGCAATAGCCTCCAGTGAAATATCCCCTGTTAGTATATCTATTGTAGGTACCCCCCAAATTTCTATCGAAAAACCTGATCTTAAAGTACAAGTCAGTAACTTACTTGGTGTACCTCACAAAATTCCTCCCACCCCTATAACAGCGGAAAGTATTACAAAACTGTCCGATAATTCAGTTGTACTGTCCAAACAAGCTTTGAAATCGGGTGCTAGTGCTACAGAATATGTTCTTCCTTTAAAATTAGATCCTGGTCTATATAAAATAGTTATTAAAGCTGGTAGTCATTCATCTGACTTTGTTATTAGAGCATTGGGGCAGCTCACTGTTAAATCTTTTGAAATAGGTCTTAGCGATTCTGATGGAGGTGCAGCTCTTAAACTTACTAAACTTGTTTACAAGAATAAACTTGGTACATCTTTACAAGCTGATGCTGGCCAGAATTTAATTGCAAAATTCACGTTATCAAGACCTGTTCATCAAGCTTTTCTTAGGTTACATTCTGGTAAAAAAGAGATTATATTTGTCGCTGAACAAGATAGTAGTAAAGCTTACATGATTGAGGTTAATTTAGAAAAAGAACTAGCTAAATCGGGCAACTTTGAAATGGAACTTATCTTAGGAGATAGTTTAATTACGAATCCAATTCGGTGGAATTTGGGTGTGATTGAAGTTAACTTAGGTTCTGCTGCTACAGAAGACGTTAAACCAGGAAGAGGGCCAAAACCGGAGATTCAACATTTGTTCCGTGTTGCTGAAAAGAGACCACCAGAAGCTGTGTCTATGTTTTTCACTGCTCTCACCGCTGCTCCATTTTTACTCCTCGTTTTATTGTGGGGAAAGATAGGAATCAATTTTGGTAATTTTACACCATTGGCAGTACCTTTTCATTTAGGTTTTGGTTCAATATTAGCACTTTTCACTTTGTTCTGGTTGAAACTGGATATGTTTGTTACGTGTGCATGGTTGGTTCCTATTGGTGGGTTTACTTTCCTTTCGGGACACAAAATATTAAGTTACATGGCTAGGAATAGAAAGCAAGAGAAGGCTGATAAATAGAGTACTTTTTGTTTAAGATAGAGGGTCTTTATTTGTTTTTAGTTGTATCTGTCAACATTAAGTGTTTTTGTACAAAAACGTCACTGTAAATTTTAAAATGATTGTTGCTAAATTATATAGTTACTAAAAATGCACCTATTGAAAGCTATTTTCAGAGTTTGGGTTATTTTTGTAATTTAAAAAAAAAGTTATAGCTGGAGATTGAAAAAATTGCGGCTTAAAGTTTGCAATACAATTATGAAAACTGTTTTCAAATTTGTAGTGAAAGTTTGTAACATTTATATGGTTTATTTATGTATATCAATAAAAAATCTGCTAGATGTAAACACTTTTTTTAATTTAAAGCTGAAAATTTAAGTGATATTGGTGTATGAAAAAGTTTAATGTGTGAGAACTTTGAACTTGTGTAAATTGTTTTTGACTTTTTTTGATAGTTACACACTACTTTTGTAATAAAACCCAAAGTATCAAATAAAAATGTTTTTAAATTTACTATTTTATTTAGGCACTACCTAAAACCTGGCCACGCTTTTCGGCGGCATATTTCTTGATCGGCATCGATAATAATAGTCCTATGGTAAATAATATGTAGAAGCAGAGCTGCAGCTCAAAACTGGTCAAAATTTTACCGTAACTCTTTAACAAATGATACCCTATGTGGAGAATCACAGCACATATGCATGATAAAACTTACACCGTTAGGACAACTAAAGGATGTCCTCAACGTAGAGTATTTTCACCACTTTTATGGAACCTAATTGTTGAAGACTTGATCTGCAGGTTGAATGATCAAGGCATATGGACGCAGGGCTTTGCGGGCGATATAGTGATTGTCACCAATGAAAAATTCCCAGAGGTAGTTATGAATGTCCTACAAGAAGCACTACCAATTGTGGAGGAGTCGTGCCTTAAAGAGGATCTTTCAATTAATAAAAAAAAACCAAACTAGTTGCTTTTACGAATAGAATAAGAGTTCTCCCGCAGGGTAGAGTACTGATGATGTTCGGAGAAGAACTAGAAATACCCAAAGAAGTTGAATATCTGGGAGTGTCTCTTGATTTCAAACTGAATTGGAAGGCACATCTGGAAAAAATTACTACCAGGGCGACACTAGACTTTTCTGGCAATGCAGAAGAGTTATGGGCAAAACCTGGGAAATACGACCTGAGGTGGTTCACTGGATTTACACAACTGTGATAAGGCCAACGATCACCTATGGAACGATAGTCTGGTGGAGGAGGTCAGAAGTGTCCTCTGCAGATAATGTATTAACTGCAATACAAAGACAAGCCCTTCTTGGTATTACCGGGGCAATGAACAGCAAGGAGACGGCTTCAATTGAAGCACTTATTGGATTTCCTCCTTTCGATTTTTTAGTAAGGACGGAGGCAATGATCGCAATTCTTAGGCTGAAACCAAGATACTTATGGTCCCGGAACAATGTTCGAGAAGCACACACTGATTCAACTGGGATAATACTAGACAATGAGTATTCATAGCATGACACCTAAGAATATATTCACTGAGCGAGCGAACATCATCATCCCATCTAGGGAACAAGTGATGCACCCAGGTAATTCAGGAGAAATCATCTGGTTCACCGATGGCTCCAAAACAAACCATGGCACTGGGGCTGGTATAAAAGGACCTCTAGAAAGAGAAATGTTCTTTAGCCTTGGTCGATATAAGACTGTGTTTCAAGCAGAGATGATTGCTGCTATAGCATGTATTGATGAAAGCATCAAATGAGGATATACCGGAAAAAAATTAAAATATTCACTGATAGCCAGGCTCTGCTTAAAGCTATCAGTAATCCAACAACTAGGTCTAGACTGATAAAAAACTACAAAGAATTCTAAGTCTCTAATATGGGTGCCGGCACATATTGCAGGTAATGAAATGTCGGATCAGTTAGCTAAAGACTTCATAGGTCCGGAACCGATTTGTGGAATCACAAAAGATTGCTTAAGTGGGGAAATCGGGAACTGGAGGGAACACCAACTCAAATGGAGGTTGACACAAGGCGGGCACCTCCATAAAGAGTTTACTGAACAAGGTAGACTATATAGGAACTCTCAACCATCAGGCTATTGAAACTGGGTAAGAGACATTTGAACACAGTTGCCGACCTGGTGACTGGACACTGCACCCTGAGGAAACATCTGCACAAAATGGGCAAAGTTAGTTGAACCTATATGTGCAAAAAATGAACTTGATGATATGAAACACCTACACACATACTCTGCTTCTGCGAGAACTTACAAGTACTTAGACGGAAGCGCTTTGGAGAGGAATTAATATATAACCATTACAATTACTGAAAATCCCTCTCCAGTCAAACAAGTGGCCTATACAGAAGACAGGAAGCTTCTGGAATGGAACTAGATAACATGGGAAATGGGACAAAGATTCAGTTCAAGTGCCTGGGCTGTTGAGCACAACCCATACGAATGAATGAAAGTTAGGTAGGTAGGTAATACTTTTAAATCGGACTTAGGAATTCCTAAATGCAATTTAAGTTTCACCACGCGCTAAGGAATACCTAATATTACCACTTATATATAGTTGGTGAAATTGAGCATCACGCTATTATTACCGAGACGTATTCGGTTGTCACACGTATAGTGTAAGACCTACTTAATATCGAGGATTAATGAAAAAACATAAGGTAAAATATTTTATTAGGAATTATCTCAGTAGGTAATTATAACAATGACAAAATTTTGGTAAGTTGTAAATTGAATATTGGGATTTCAGCTAGAAGGATATAAACAGCATTTTTTTCTTGAAAACTCGCGGTCTCAATTTAAATGTTATGATATGAGTTTGAAAAAGGATTCTTAAAATTCTTCTGACTTGAACATTCCAAATGAAACATAGAAATTACATTCATAAATATACAGCTCAGCGTTGGTAAAATATAAGAAGATGATCTCTAAGTATAATAACCGGTTTTCTGGGTAAACCGAGTTTAGAAAATTCTTGATTATCAAAAGGCATGAATAGGTTCAGTACAATTTCATGGCCTTTTTCTGCCTACTCCATCAGTACCTACTATTGATTCAAAGGGCCTTGAAAGATTAAATAAATAAGAATTTTGTTTCATATTTGTAACTTTTGCTGGGTGCTGAAACATCATGTATGATTCCATGAACATCTTCTTGAGTTTATAGTATCAATTTTCAGTCGCATTTGTCGCTGGCAAAAGAGGCAATAAATATTTTGAGGATATTAAATATTGACGCGCAAACTATCAGTTAAACCGGAAGTACTATAATGTCAATCTTGTCAAAGATCACCTTCTTAGATTTACCTACATACAGATTTAATAATATACCTTTGTAACAATATATAGCAACGAAGAATTTTCAACATATATATTTTAATACTTTGTAAATCTCATGATTCTATATTCTAAAAATTTAACTTTGTTTAATATAAAATGGACATAGGAAAGAATATCAACGTGGAATATTGTGGGACATAAAGCTGTGAGCATTTTTCTTAAATTTAACAGTACATATTCAGATTTTGGTAAATTATTTCAAACTGTATTCATAACTGTACATTGTTATATCGTTCTAAATAATTCAAATTGCACGTATTTCTGGAAAAAATGAATGGTGTATGGGAAATAAGTATTCAGTTTTGTCAAATCTTTTAAAATTGATTATATGCCACTGATTGACCCACTATAAGTTTGACAGGTATATATAAGTATTTCGAGATTCCCCTGCTAGTCAAAGCACAAGCACATACTCCAAGGTGACTATAGTCTCAAGCGTTCCAAAATTGAAAAGAAAATTTTGTTTCTTTTACTGTAAGATGCGCTTGCTTGAAAATTCACTTTTTGACTTTTCAGATGTTACTTTGTGTTCTTTGTTTCCATTACATACCTACTCTATATTATCTATGGTTTTACATCTCAACTGAAAAGCGCTGTTTCAAAATTTCCAATTTGTCACAAGAATAACAGAATTATACTGTCTCACTTTGTATAGTGGGGCAATCAGTATTTGTTGATAGAAAATTATATTCAGAAGCTATCAAAGATTCTATAAAGAAAAATTGTCAGTTGGCTTTTTTTATTCCACGTACCGATATTCTTTATCAAATCCATAAAAACATACAAACGGAATTAATCCCGTTCCTCAAAATGACAAGCCATTTACAATAAGTAAAATATTTATAAAAATCGATATTGGTCTCACTGGTTTTATGATTATATTATATATATATACCTAGGGAGAGTTCTTTTAATGCTCTTGCTATAATTTTTGATTGTTTATAACATTTGTTATATCAAAAAGGCAATGGCATTATTTAATGTACATTTGAGTTGTCGTAGTGAAATCAACAAAATTTACATTCTACTTTTGATCTGTTTTATTTCCAAACTTAAATAAGTTTTCTTACAAATTACTCTTCATTGTGTACAATCTTAATTTAACGCTGATAATAGGCTCTATGCTGATATACCACATAAAATTAAAGTTAATTATTAAAAGTTAATTCATTTATTGAACCATACATGGGCGTAGGACAACATTTTTAAAATGGGTTATTTTATATCTTTTTGTTTAAATCTGTAATGTTTATTTTTATAGCAAGGGCAATAAAAGGCACTCAATTCAATTTTTCTTTACAAATAATAGCAGGGGCGTCGATAATGTTTTTTTCTTTGGGGGGTAAAGGCTTTTTGGTTGAGGTAATAACAAAAATCATATTGTAGAGGAGCTATAAATAACATAAATTACAATTAGAAACAAAACTAAACTTGTTTGGATAAACAAGTCACAAATAAAAAAATATAAACGTCTATTACAAATAAACAACAATACTAATGTTCTTTGGCAAGTATTTTCATTTATGCAAATCTCTTTAGTACAGCATCTAAATTTAAATCTATGTCCCTATGAATATGTAGCAATGCTAATGCCACTAACCTTTATTGGCCCATTGTTGCTCTAAACCTCGTTTTCAACCTTTTAAGGGTTGAAAAACTTATTTCTGAGATTGCAGCACTCACAGGCATGACAGAGATTAAATATAGAGCTAGGTATACATTTGGAAAAGTATCCTTATCGCAAACTTGTACCTCAGGATAATGCCGAGCTAGGCAAATTTTCATCAGTGGCACCATCCCATTTTTTAAACCGAAGCTCCTACTCGGTATTTAATAGAGACAATAAGAAATATTTTTCTCCACGATCATCACATAATTTGCCAATTCTGAAATCAAATTTGATTACAGAATTCTCTCTCTTGAGATTGAAGAAATATTCTGCAACACTCTGCCCCATGCAATTTAAATGTATCTACATTCTCTCTCTTGTGATAGAATAATATTCTCATACTGGTTAGCAATAATAACATTAGCCTCGACGCAGTTGATTGTCATCGTAGTGTCAAAAATTGAGTAAATGTCAAAATTATTGCTGTCACATTCAGTGTTTACCTAATATAATTGTGATTGAGTTCTGTAATATAAATTATCTTTTGTTCGTTTCCATTTAAAATCTTTGATCGTGGAGAAAGTATGGTCTGCTACTCGGTTAGAATGAAAATTCGTTATGCTCGTGGTTCCTCACGCTCATCTTCGGCTCGTGCTCGGAACTTTCCACTCGCATCGAATTTTCATTCTAACCTTGTTACAGAATATACTAATTTGCCTTCATTTGTGAAATTTAATTAAAAAATATAATAATTTACTATTTATTTATTATTCTTAGGGGGGGGGGGGGTATATCGACGCCCTTGAATAATAGCATACTAAAACTGTTTAAGCAATCATTGGGAATATATTTTCTGGTCTGATCCTATAGTTATATTCTAAAATGATGGCTAACTTTTTTTTTCAACCAAAAAATAAATAAAACATGATGAATACAATATGGCAGTTTTTAACTTCAATCAAGCCATTTTGGATTTTTTTGAATATTTTTATTTTAGTTTCTTCCTTAAAATTATTCATGCATGAAGTTCGTTGTTCTTGTTTTATTATCAAAAACGCTAGTTAACGAAATGGTGCAACTATAGGAAAATGTTTGCTTTTAAAATACTATATTTATTTAGATTTGGCTTTTCTTTCGGGAACATGATGAAAGTGTAAGTAAAAAGATCACGATCTATGATTTCACACATCATAAACATCAGAAAACATAGTAAAACAGCAAACTCCTGGTCAAAAAATTTTGAGAACGTAATCTGCAATATAAATCAGTGAACGATTGTAGTTTTAGCACAGCTAAATTAATACCAGCTACCCAACTCTAGGCTGGCGCCATCGATTCAGTCATGTGTTACACTGTATTGTATGGCACTTTTGTGCTGCTGACACCTTACTGTGTGTCATGGGTGTTGAAACCAGACAGTGTCCAATGATGACACTGACACATACCAGTTACTTCTCTTGCAGATGGCGGCACACAGTATCGTGGCGCAGTGTCAAATCGAAATCGAGGTAGTTATATAAACTACCAATAGGATAGAATTTGTGGGTTAAAATAAAACAGACTGACAACTGATCCAACATATACAACAAGTGAGGATAAGATGGGAAGGGCAGAAGAGAGGAAATGGACCGATGCAGTGCTACAACTACCAAGGATATCACCACGGACAGACGACGTGCAGAGTAAACACTAAGTGTCAATTGCGGAGGACCACACCACTCCAACGAGTGCAGTAGACCAAGGAACAAGCCAGCCACCTGCGAAAACTGCCAGGGAGAACACCCAGCAAACTATAAGGGATACCCAAAGGCCCCAAATAACAGGAAATCAGTCCCTAAAGAAACGACGTCAGGTGTCAGCTACGCCCAGACGACATCCAAGAGAACAACGACGACCACCACACCGACAAAACAACAGATTCTCGAACAGGTGACAGATAATGGCCTAAAGTCGTCTATAGATAATCTCAAGAAGACCCATCCAGGAGAAGGCACGACACATCCATAGAAAGATGAGTCGGGATTTCAACTGGGGACAACTATAACAAGTGGATCGGATCCACTCTATAAGGTCGTCTTTAGTCGCAGATCGTCGGCTAGCCCCTTATAGAGACACACAACAGAAGACAACGAACTACGAGAAGATCACTGAAGAAATAACCACCGCGGTTACACAGCCAAGGAGAAGACTCCAGCCAACAGCCACTTGGCTTTACGCGGAAAACGCGAACGTTGTCGATGAGGACGGATGAGATGGGGGGTTGGTGGAAGTTCTCCCCGAGATGCATTGCTCTTAGAGCGATGCATCTTGGGAGGGACGGGCTAATCTTGTACGTGTGTGACTTAAAACTATAACAAATAAATTTTTGAAGGCTAAACACTGTGTATTTGTGGCGCGCCATGGCCATATTTGTAAAATCAGTGCGCTGCTAGCACACCTCACAACTTTCATAATATGTGATTTTGATGTATGAAGCTGTTACCTAACCCGAAACGTATGTGAATACTGTATAATATGACACAATTGTGCTGACACACTGTGTTGATACGGCAAACAGTGTCAGTGTTATTGTATCAACACACGAAAATTTACAGTGTTACCAATGACTACTTTAATTAATTGAGATCGGGTTCGTTGGGTCGATATTCGCGTGAAATCCATCCCCACTTCCAAAACGACGTATTCGTCTAGCCTCCTGCTGCAAAGTGTTTGGAAGCTCCTGGGTTGAATACGGAATGGGTCAAAATAGGCCACAAAAACCTTGTCGGCCAGAAACACTGGGATCAAGAAAAGGTGATATTTTTAGACAGATTTGCAATCGGCACTCTTTTCCAATGGTCTCCTCGATCACCAGACATATCACTAGTAAATTTTTTCATGCAGGGCTACAGAACTATCTCTAATATAAAAGAAGAATGCAAAAAGAAAATTGAACGTGCCGGTACAAAATCCAAAATGGCTCTATATGAAATATGGAAAAGTTTATTTCTTGTATGTGTGTTGTATCTTAAGTTTAACTGATTTTTTCAAAATTTGTTTTTATTTTACATCGTTTAAAGGTTCCAGATAATTTTTTTTTGTATTTGTAATCGAAATTTTTGACACACCCTATACGTAGCACACATACAGACGTACTTATCCAATATTAAGCGGAATTCGCTCGATAAAAACAAATCAAACGTACATTCATTAAATTTTTTAATGAATAAGGACAATAGTACCATGTAAATTTTAAGGTACACCTAAGAAAAACCTTCTCAATATTTGTATAATTTTCTTCATCAATTCAAACAGACAATATAAGCACCAGCAAATGTCGGCTATGCTATTTATTTAAGTATAAAATTTAGAATTTTAGTTGCTGGGATTGTGTTGTCAGTTTCACTTTATAATGTAACGTCGCTGCTTATTCACTTTTAAGATTCATTTGGAGGTGTAGATGCTAAGAATAAAAAAGTCAAACAGCAGTTGAAAGATCAGTGTAGATGTTACCGGCAAAGTCCGCTATGCAGTCATACCTAGGTTTGCCTAGGCAAAGTCCGCATTGCCGGAAAACTAATGATATATTTCCTTCCCCTTTTCGAAAAAATATCAAATAATTTGTATTCAACATGAAGTGGGAATACCTTACTATTTTGAAAACTTCATGTGAAATACAAATTCTTTGATATTTTTTCGAGAAGGGGAAGGGAATAATTACATTGTACAAAATATATACACTCTGATTGGTGGGAGCCTTTCTGCAGCTAGGCCCTCGTTATTTACTGGCTAAAAGTAAGTGTTATCAACTGTAGATGGCGGAACAGGCAGTCTTCTTCCGTTTTTTTTTCATTACCAAACACAGAACATATGACATTATGCACCCACCATAACAAATAAAGACAATCACCAATAATAGGTGGCGCAGAAAGCCGTTACAGTTTTATTTACATTGCTTGCCGCTTCTTCCTTGTATATATTCTGTGCGATAACCTAACCTAACCATAATTAAGGCGTTGTTATCGTATCTCATTATCATTGCACTAATAAATAAATAAATACTCTCATTGTTTTTCTATAAGCTTTACCGATCTAACGATGAATTTCAGCTACTTTCATGCCTTTAGCACTAAGAAATCTGTTTAGCACGTACTTTAGACCCGGCGGGATTCTTAATCGGCGGAGGTATTTTAAATACGCAGAAATGGACTAAACAGTGTTACCAACTCCCAAAAAATGTTCCCCTAAAGCTCCAACCAAAAACCCCTACAATTACTGGGAAACTCCTCTAAAACAATATTATTAATAAAATAAATAATTAAATGTTATTACATTATTACAGCAATCCACAGTAAGAAAAATATAATAGAATAACTATAGCTACCTTTTAAGTCTGTTTCCCAAGTATTGGAATATTTTGGACAATATTTTTTCTTATCTGTAGCTTTAGGTATTTCAATAAATTGCTTGCCGATGGTATGTTTATGTTTGTAGTAAACACAGGTAAACACCATAGTGACATTCATTCGCGTTTTATGCAACAAACGGTCTTCCTCGTCCATCTGGCGCCATCCCACGGTCAGTTCGAAACCTCTCGGTCTTACACATTGGCATTGGCCTGCCCTTCTATAAGCGGCTATATTCGTTGGTACTATAGATGTCACTAAGCCGCTATACCAGAAATAAATGTGATTGGCTAAATTTGGTTATTCCTGGGCCTATAATATCACACCTCCATTTTTTTAAGTAAAAAAAATAAATATTCGAAGTTAACAAAACCCTAAAAAAATTCCATTTGACTTTTAAACCCCCTAAATTTGGCGGGAAACCCTTAAGTTGGCAACCCTGAACACGGTCCGTTTGTTACCAAAATTGCGTTGGTGGCTTGTCGACAGATGAAGGAATACTGACTGACAATCGCAGCGCTGCAGCGGCGGAATTTTGAAACGGTACTTACATTAAAAACATGTCTCGTATTTATATGGAAATGCTTTTAATCACAAAACTGTTTGACTTCCTTTTCTTATAAATTACCACCGACTGATTCAGACTCTTTTTTGATTGAAATTTATAATACACAAGAAGAGAGCCGGTGGGAATCCCACAAGGATAAGTTACTCTTTATCTTTAGTTAAATTTCGTGCGTTGTTGCCGTTAAAGTGAGTGTTCTAAATTTATTTACAATCATTTGGTAAATGCACAGGCACCTTAATATAGCAGTTTTAACTAATTCCTTATATTTTAGCTAAAATTAATGTTAGCTAAGAAGCAGCTAGTAGATTAGTTAAAGTGATGCTAGTTAAGCTGGAAGTTTAGTTGAACGGTTTTCTTTGAAATACAATTTTATAAACAGCAAACATATTTCGAACACTTTCCATTAAAAATTCGAAATATTAGAGAAGATTTTTTCAAATTTACCCGATTTTATTTATATCTATGTACAGTTCACACTTGGTTTATCCGATTTGGGGATATTTCAAAGCACCAATAACAAATATAAACAAATGTCAACATATATTTTTTTCACTCATTGGGCAGTGTGTTCAATTTTCACACACTTTCCTAATAATCATCTCATATCTAAGGATAAAAATTGTATATATTTTTTTAATTATATTTACATGTACTTACATATACTGTATAATATACTTTTAGGCCAAATGGGTACTTCAAGGCTTCTTAGGTGAGAACAATAATAATATTTATAGTACACATTAGGCTGGTTTTTGGAACGTACAAACTAAAATATCAAAAACTTCGGCAAAATATATTTTAACAAGTAGACCACGTTTCGCATAAGAAGAAGCCACGTGAAGTTTGCCAACTGAGTTGCGCAGAAACCAAAATCGGTCTTGTTTATCTAAGTCGCCTCGTAACGACTGTTTCATGCCATTGGCGTTACATACGATTTTTCATGCCGACAGCCATTTTATTATTGACATTTGAGGCTGTGTTTGAAGCAATAATTTACTGTCGAATATTATTGATTTTTGAATATCTTAAGACGTTTAGGTAGTTTATCTGTGAGTGTTGTGTGTTTCATGTGATCTAAAACCATGCCTCCTAAAAAAATTATTGAATTATCCACAAAAGAACTAACCAGAAAAAGAATTTCTGGCAAAAACATAACAATCTGCACTGACAGCAGACAAGCCCTATTAGCATTGAACTGACAACATCAGGGCTAGTATTAGAGTGCCACCAAGATTTAGCAAACGCCTCGGTATATAACAATATTATCCTGATGTGGGCTAAAGGGCACGACACGAGTAAAGGTAACCGCATTGCCGATTATTTAGCCAGGGAAGCGGCTGGACTAAACATTTTAGGACCCAGTGACTCCTACGGCCTGCGACTTCGACAATTGCGGAACTAACCAAGCGTTACACCCATGCTCAATCCCTAAAGAGATGGGATGGAATCAAAGGATGCAGTCTTGCCAGAGTCACCCTGGGCGACTCTGGGAAGCTGGCGCCAAAGAAATATTTGGCAATGACCAGGAAAAACCTACGCTTAACAGTAGGATTTCTGACTGGCCACTGTCAACTAAGGAAACACTTCCATACTATGGGGCTAGTGGACACACCTCTATGCAGAATGTGTGTACAAGAAGATGAAACGTTACGCTACTGATTTGGAGTCGAATGTCAATTTTACAATATGGCGCTGGTTTTGACAACAAGTTCGCGCATACGACTGTAACTTAGGGTGGGTTCTTCTTACGTGAAACGGAGTCTACAGTCCCATTCAACTTGTTAGATTCAATGACGTATACCCCTGGTAACTACGTTCGACTCTCAGCGACTGAGCGTTGTTGTCAGATCAATTTCACTCGCTTGGAACTAGCTTCATAACTATAAATTTACTGAAAAATTCAAATGTTTACCTTTTACAATCAATCAGATGTCTTATTAAAGGTATACCTGGGAGACTTGTTATTGAAAAAGTATTAATGGTAAAGAGTAACGATGGGTTAAAGAGTACCCACTATGAATTGAGGTTAAGAATTTAAAATCAAAATATGTGAATCACATGTGAATGTTAAGAAACAAACAATAGCCTTCGATTGAGTTTGCAAAAGAATCCATCAACCAGCCTAATCTTCTCGATGATAGAAAAGAATGTCGGTTTTCTAGGTTGATAATAAAAATGTTTTATATACATTTATTTGACAGATAATGAAACGCGTTGACTTCTAAATGCCGTTTTTACCAAAAAATACATTAAAATAAAAAAATATTTTTAACATAATTGAAGGCACTGATCTTTGAGTAGTCCAACAATTCATATATATTCATTATAATTTCATTGTATTAGTCGACAAAATAATTTCAAAATAAATCCCGATATATTTTCTGAGAGTAAGTGATACCAACTTTTTCTTCGTTTTTTTCTGTTCTTTACCGATCGATAAGTCAGCTGATTATCTTTTGCTTGTTTGAAGTTAGATATATGGTGGTTGTGATAGGGACGAGACGTTATTTTTCCAACAGATCCCCCCCACTATTGAGAATTTCTGTCTTGGTTAAAACAGATCATTGATTAATTTTATCGAGAGGTCAAGGAAAATTATTGAAGAAGCTATTTTCTACAGTATTGAAAAAATAAGGTTGACTTTGAAGAAATTGTCAGAAATTCTAAATAGTGGGGGGAATCTGTTGGGAAAATAATGTCTCGTGAGATAGGGGGGATTGATGGGATGCATCATCTCTTGTGTCTTTTTGTTTCCCCTCTCTATCCTAGAAATGGTATTCAGATTTTTTTCGTTCACGTAAGTTTTATGATTGACACATTCTATGGTGATTCGCATTAATATAATTTTATATATATAACAGCTTTTTATAACTACAAGAGATATTAATCTGATTTAAATTGGTAAGAAGAATTTAATATTCATGAATTTTGAATTCTGAATGAACCAATCTAATTTAGTAGCCATAAAAATATAAAAAGCTTCTCTTGTCACTGTATGCTTAAAAAATAAGCTCGTTAACTATTATTATACTTTTTAAATCAGGGTATTTCATTATTCATAGTAACTTTAGCTCAAAATATGAAGATTTAACCTCCAGGAAGGACAATGCTTAATGAAATACCCTGCACACTGAATTATTTAAATCTGATATTGCGGGTCTACTCAACGTTACCATTGACAATCAACGGTTTAAGAAATCTGCCATTTTATTCGTCATAGAAAATTCTAATCGATTTTAACTTTCAATTTTTATCCTTAGCTATTTTTAATCATCTATTTCTATCTAAAGGTATATTACATACAATTTGGCAGTCAGTTATGAACAATTTCACTAGAGGTGTTAAGTATAACGTCCAATCTTTTTCAGTTCGAAAAATTTGCAATTGAAATTGAGATTTAGTTTATTCGAAAATCGATAATTTCAATTTTATACGATGATACTTTTAGTGTAATACATTTTTCCCCGTCAGCACCACAGAACTAAAGAACAGATTCTTAGTTCTGTGGACATCACCTTGGCGTCCATAAAAATGATGTATACAACTCGCAAAGCTCTAATGTACCCTCGATCACTCAAGAAAGTAACCTGTTTCGAATTATGCCAGCGGTAGCTCAAATTGTGTTAAATATTGATCAAGTAACACTAAATGATGAAATAAAACAATTTAATTTGTTTAAATCTTCATTTTATTTTGAACTAACCTTCAATTTAAATTAGTGACGCGTTTCGCTACACAGTAGCTTTTTCAAACTAGTCATCTATTCAATTCAAGCAATACTTAATCATAATAAAAATCGATGAAGGCCAGCTTGTGCTGACCAGAGATCATTGTATCGTATATAGTATAATGCATTGCGTTAAAATATAAGTGAGATTTAATAAGAGTTGTCTGTAGGTTTGTTGAATTTGTATGTTTCCTTATCATTATTTTTATCCCTTCTATCATCTCACAAGTTTTTTGGTTCGAGCTCCTGGGGGAACTTTTATAAACTAGATTAGTTTTATAAATTTTATGGAAATTGATTAAACTTAGCACATCACGTGCTATGATAAATATCTGGATGATTCTTTCAACTTATCTATCTTCTTCTGAGGGTATTAAAAATGTATAGGTATCTTACCAAGACCAGTGATCGCGAATGGCTTAGAAACAACGGTAATAAACAAAAAAGAAGCAGAAGACTTAAAAATCATAGAAAGAAAGATTCTTAGAACGATACTGGGGCCGAACATAACAAGAACTGGGGAAAGGAGACTCAAAACTAACAAAGAAATAGAAAGCGAGTTAAGAAATGAGACAATCGTGAAATATATAAAAGCACAACGCCTAAAATGGGCAGGACATATTATGAGACGAAAGCCTGGTGAAATGATAAAAAAATAACACAATGGACTCCTCTATGGCCGAGAAGAAGGGGAAGACCCAGAGAAAGTTGGAGAAATCAGATAGAAGAGGATACAAAAAGGATGGGAATCAAAGAGTGGAGAGAAAAATGCAGAAATAGAGCAGAATAGAAGAAAATAACTTCTGAAGCCAGGACACACAAGAAATTGTAATAATAAGGAGTGAAAAGGGAGTAATCCACCCTAATAAATGGATTTAAAAGCGCATTAGCGTTAGCCACAATCTATTAGATTTAAAGGCTTGATGATGATGATCTTACCAAAATTTTTTTTTGAAGTTTTTATAAAAATATCACAAATAGTGATCTAAGTTGGGAATATTTAAGATTTTCTTCAACTTTGGTACACTATATATCATTAAAAGGAACATCCTAGAGGTGCGGAAAGTATTGTTGAAATTAAGTCCATTATATGAGGTAACTTGACATTGGTCTCTTTTCAAATTTTTTTAAAATAATTATGAAATATTCGATTTTCGAATACCGTTTTAATCTCTTAATTATTCGTAGTTTGTTTGCACCACTGTGGGACACTTAAAAATGTTTTGTTCAATTAAAAATTCACTAAAATCATTCGAAAATGTTTTTGAAAGTCAATTCACCGCCGTTACACAATGTATTGCACCAAAGGCTGCAAAATTCGGTAAGGCAGCGGATTTTGTTGTTAAATAATGCTCTCTCTGTTTCGTTCATTTTCTTCTTCTGCTAGACTGCTTGATGACCTACAAATTAACAAAAATCAATCACCGATAAATCTTCTATTAGAATTAAGCTTTTGACAATGTTTTTAACATTTACCTTGATCCACAAATCTGCATTTCAATTTCCGCTAATCTATTTTCAAGTTCCCATTGTTGCTGATTTAGTTTAATACTCATCGCTGTATTTTCCGATTCTACCGTTTGCAAACGTTCCCTCAAACGTTTTATTTCACTTTCTAGCGCTTCGTGAGATCCAAGCACAGGACTTGTTGCTCCTGACGCTGACACAAGCTGAGTCATGCTATCACATTGCAAAGTTGTACCTAAAAACACGAAATTAAAATTATTGATTAATTTAATGTTGTACGACTCATCGGAATTATTCCGAATACATTACATGAAATCTGGCGATAAGATAAAAAGTCCCATAAAACTTTTATAATGTAGTTAAAAAGATCCCTAGAAAATACTTAATTATCCTTTTGTCCCTAAAAAACCGAAAAAATCCCTCGAGCTGGCATCACTGGCTTATCTTATCCGTTCTGGGGCCGTATTCTCGACAAGTGAGCTTTTTGACGTATACGCATTAAAACGAATGGTTCATGTGCGAGTACTTTTTAGAAGTGGTATTCTTGACGACCATTCGTTTTTTGGAACGTATACGCTTGATGATGTGCGATCATAACATCCGGCAACACTGCAACATCTCACTAATTACAGAAATTGGTTCGTAAATTTACGTTTTGTGAACTTAAATTCAAAAACTGACAACTGGCAAAGTGAAAGATTGTCAACATTTGTGATTTACAGAAAATTGAGGAAAAATAAATTTTATGTAGGATGTCTCATCGAGATAAAAAAAGTCAAAAAATAATAGTTCAATACAAGTATAATGTTTTACAAAATTTGAAAAATATTTTTCAAAGAACAGAGACCGTTCACTAAGAAGCAACAACTACTTCTCGGGCTATATGCCTCGACAGATATTGAATTACACTTCTAAAGTAAACGGGGTTGGTATATCTGCAAGATAGAACCAACCATTCTGGTTTGTGATTAGAAGGGACAACATCACTTGTAGACCGGTTTCGGCGTATTTGCGCCTCATCAGCACAAGGTAGATGCTATTCGTCCAGAAGCCCTGAGTGTGTTATAATAGTATTAAACTATTAGCTTTACTAAAATATGACAATTTTTTACAGGTAACTGTAATTAATTAAGATTTATTTCTAGTTTTAAGCGTGTTACTGGTTAATTTTAGCGATTTTTTGTTGCTTGGGATCATTTTTTTTATAGTTTTAAGCGATTTTTGGTTATTTTCAGAAATCTTCTGTTGTTTCAGTTAATTTTTTTCTGGTATTAAGCGTTTTTTGGTTAATTTTAGCGATTTTTTGTTTTGCTTGAGATCATTTTTTTTCTGGTTTTAAGCGATTTTTGGTTATTTTCAGAAATCTTCTGTTTCGGGTGATTTTTTTTGTAGTATTAAGCGTTTTTTGGTTAATTTCAATTATTTTTTGTTATTTTCGTTTATTTCTTCTAATTTTAAGCGTTTTTTTTTAATTTCATTGATTGTCTGTTGTTTTAGTTGATTTATTTCTAGTTTTAAGCGTTTTTAAGGTTAATTTTAGCGATCTTTTTGTTGATGAAATAAAACAAATTAATTTGTTTAAATCTTCATTATTTGTTCAAATTAAAATTAGTGACGCGTTTCGCTACACAGTAGCTTTTTCAAACTAGTGTACTACTACTGTGTAGCGAAACGCGTCACTAATTTTCATTTGAACAAATAATGAAGATTTAAACAAATTAATTTGTTTTATTTCATCAGTAGTATGGATCTTCATCAAGTAAAAGCCTCATCTATTAAATCTTTTTGTTGTGTGGGATCATTTTTTTTCAAGTTTTAAGCGATCTTTGATTATTTTCAGATATCTTCTGTTGTTTCAGTTGATTTATTTCTAGTTTTAAGCGTTTTTTCTTGAATTTCATTGATTTTCTGTTATTTCAGTTAATTTTCTTCTATATTAATCGTTTTTTGGTTAATTTTAGCGATTTTTTGTTGTTTCAGTTGATTTATTTCTAGTTTTAAGCGATCTTTGATTATTTTCAGATGTCTTCTGTTGTTTCAGTTGATTTATTTCGCTAAGCGCTTTTTTGGTTAATTTTAGCGATTTTTGGTTATCTTCAGTTTTAGTTTATATCATTTAATTTTAAACATTTTATGTTGAATTTCATTGATTTACTGTTGATTCAGTTGATTTATTTCTAGTTTTAAGCGTTTTTTCTTGAATTTCATTGATTTTCTGTTATTTCAGTTAATTTTCTTCTATATTAAGCGTTTTTTTGGTTAATTTCAGTTATTTTTTGTTGTTTTAGTTTATTTATTTTAATTTTAAGCGTTTTTTGGTTAATTTTAGCGATTTTTTGTTGTTTCAGTTGATTTATTTCTAATTTTAAGCGTTTTTTGGGTTAATTTTAAGCGATTTTTGGTTATTTTTTGTTGTTTTAGTTTATTTCTTCTAATTATAAGCGATTTTTGTTGAATTTCATTGATTTTCTGTTGTTTCAGTTAATTTTTTCTATATTAAGCGTTTTTTTGGTTAATTTCAGTTATTTTTTGTTGTTTTAGCTTATTTTTTTTTTATTTTAATCGTTTTTTGGTTAATTTTGGCTATTATTTTGTTGCGTGAGATCTTTTTTTTTTCAAGTTTCAAGCGATTTTTGGTTATTTTCAGTTATTTCTTGTTGTTTTAGATTATTTCTTCTATATTTAGTCGTTTTTTGTTGAATTTCATTGATTTTCTTTTGTTTCAGTTGATTTTCTACCTAGTTTTAAGCGTTTTTTGGTTAATTTTAGCGATTTTTTGTTGCTTCAGTGCATTACTTAAGGTTTCAAGCGATTTTTGTTGAATTTCATTGATTTTCTGTTGTTTCAATTGATTAATTTGTAGGTTTAAGCGTTTTTTGGGTTAATTTTAACGATTTTTTGTTTCTTCAGATCTTTTTTTCTAGTTTTAAACGATTTTTGGTTATTTTCAGAAATTATATGTTGTTTCAGTCAATTTTTTTCTAGTATTAAGCGTTTTTTGGTAAATTTCAGTTATTTTTTCTTGTTCCAGTTTATTTCTTCTAATTTCAAGCGTTTTTTGTTAAATTTCATTGATTTTCTGTTGTTTCAGTTGATGTATTTCTAGTTTTAAGCGTTTTTGTGTGTGTGTGTGTGTGTGTGTGTGTGTGTGTGTGTGTTGTTTATTCTTTTATGTTTAACAAAGTGTTCCAACCAAGTTAAGTGCTAATTATTGAGGTCTCTTAAAATGCTCCTCCTAGTTTAAAAATCAGGTATAGCATAATCAGAATTGATCAACCATGAAACAACGCCGAAAGATAAATAAAGTTGCCATAGCTGCATGTTATCGAACATTCGTATTTAACCACCTGTGGCATCATACGTGACGTCGGCAAATATTAAAGTAATTCTAAACAAATAGTTGCGCCAGCGTTCATTTAATAAATAAAATGAAATAAATGATAGGACCTAATTTGTTATTCATTGAAAAACGTGCCGTGGCTGACCGCCGCAGTGTGTCCGTGAATTTTTAAAAGAAAAGAGGAGCAGGATTTTCAAATTGTGTACAAGCAACAGAACGTGGAAATGAAAGATTCAAACGTCAATCTGGTTGTCCGCTTTCGGTTCTATAGCGTCGGAAAATTGGCTTAACAGGGTTGGGTTGGTTATATTTACAATTTATATTGATAATCTTTTAGTTACTTATTGGATTTGTTCATCTTTAAATCGTATTGACGTATAATGCAACTGTCAAATAGAAAAAAAAACCGCCATTTTATGTCCAAAAAATTTATAAATCAACAGATAGAACCAAACTTTTGTTACGGGAGTTATTAAACATATACGATTGCTTCCTAGTCCATTTAATTATTTGATTGCAGCATCTAGAACTTTATATCTGGGCGTCGACCTAGCACTGTAGTGAAACGCCTCTTATGCAATAATTACGGTGAAGCAGTGTCGAGCGCGGTCAGTACTTGGATGAGTGACTGGGGAAACACTGTCGTAACCTGCAGCGAAACACCTTAGATTACTAGGGTGAGTAGCATATCACAGCTCGCAGGCATTATACCAATGAGCACGAGGTATAATGTAGATATGCCGTCTTTCGGATGAGACGTAAATCCGAGGTCCCGAGTCCCCCTGGTTGGTTGAATAAAAAAAAGTTTATATCTTTTTGTATATTGTATTGTTTATAAATTAATTGTTTCAACCCTCGGTCCACTTCCATTGACAGAAAGAAGAAACAAATACCTGATGGATGTAATGGATTATTTTTCCATAGCACCTCTTCCTAATCAGGAAGCGACGACAGTAGCAGAGGCTTTTGTAACCAACGTTATTGCGAGACACGGAGTCCCTCTGGAATTGCATTATGATCAAGGACGAAATTTTGAATCCCAATTATGGCAGGAGTTGATGAAGACATTGGACATTAAGAAAACGCACTACGCCTCTCCACCCACAGTCCGATGGAATGCCAATATCTTTCAATGTTCGTCTCTGAAAACCAAAAAGACTGGGACACTTTAGTTTCTCTATTTCTGCTAACCTATAGAAGTTCTGAACACGAATCAACCGGTTATAGTCCATTTATGCTAGTCACTGACAGAGAAATGAAGCTTCCCCATGATCTTCTTTCCGGACATAGAAATCTTGAAAGAAAAATTGGAAAAGGTCCACAATTTTGCTCTGCAACGATAAGGTGAAGGCTAGACTCGACGTACATACTACAAACTACAAGTTTCTCGAGAGGTGACCTCGTTTGGCTCTTCAATCCCAACGCAGAAAAGGTTTGTGCCAAACTGGGAAGGCCCCTACACCGTTCTCAAGAAAATCAACGACCTAGTTCTACGGCATCCAATTGTCAGTGAGGAGTAAGCCCAAGGTGATCCATGTCGAGAGGTTAGCCTCTTACTGCGGGCCCGATCCACCCTGTTGGCTCCAACCAGACCCCAGTAGTAAGATTATTCGGGACGAATAACTAGAAAAGGGAGAGCAATGTTACGAAGGACCTGTACAGAGGATTTGTAGAGGTCCACAAAGAAAAAGAAGAAGGCATACATCTGGAATCATTTAGAACTGTCATCGAAAAGTCGAGAACTGTCTGGAATATGTGAAAAGTATAAAAAGCGGGACAATTGACATTAGTTAGTTAGTTTTTGAAGTATTATACAGTGAGGACGTTGGAATAAATTCAATATTTTTCTGTCTAAAGCTATTATAACAAAACGCTTGGACAGGTCAATTTTTAATTTCAATTGCGCATCGTACTCTATCAATAGAGTACGAATGACGTCACCACTTTCGCGTACATGACATCATTGTTATATTTTTTAAACAGAACAACATATTTTTGAATTCCACAACAATAGACGATTACAAAAATGTATAATAATTATAGTCCAAAGCATTGGTTTGTGAATTAGAGACAAATGTTGTATCGGAAATTTTTATTTATAAATAAATTTTTAGTTGTTATTATTTTAAATAATCAAAAAAATACGTTCAAAAATTAAATTAAATGTTCAAAGTGCATGCCGTTGGCTACCTGGCAATAACCTAGACGGTTCCTAAATTCCTCCAGCACTTTATTTAATGTTTCCCGGCGAATGAGTCTCACCTCATTAAAAATTCTCTCTATTAAATCTTCTATATTATCAGGCCCATTAAATTACACTTTGGATTCAAAAGTGAAAATCAAGGGGGGCTACATCAGGAGATCTTGCTGGCCACTCTATAAATCCTCTCTTACCTATCCACCTGTTGGGAAAAATAGTATCTAAATAATCACGCATAATGTGGTGGTGTTGGAACCATATCAAATTACTAGGCATGCGTGGATTTTCGTTATCTGGATATATCGCGGCAATGGCTGGAATCACTTTGTAGCATTTATAAATATTTTTCAGCAGTCAACGTTCCTTCAATGAAAAATGGTCCCAAAGTGTTGTTACCAACAATTCCAGCACAAACATTAACTTTTTCAGGATACTTAGTGTGGGCCTCCATCCTCCAATAAGGATTAGTGTCTGACCAGTATCTACAGTTACTACATGGATCATAGATAGAGAAAAATATATTGTTCTATTTAAGAAAATTACTATGATATCATGTACGCAAAAGTGGTGACGTCATTCGTACATCCAATGATAGAGTACGATGCGCAATTGAAAATAAAAATTGACCTGTGCAAGCGTTTTGTTAAAGTAGCTTTAAACAAAAAAATATTGAATTTATTCCAACCTAAACGTCCTCACTGTAGAGTTGAGTTCTGGGTTCTGATAGTAAGACGTTATTAGTATTGAATTGTTAAAGTTAAAGTTGTAGAAATAAAGAAAGTTTAAGAAAGTGGAAGGAGTAATAATATATTACTCGACCGGTTTCTCAAATAAAATTTGCATAGTCGAGTCCGTCCCTGTGTTAAATACAGCTGCAAACAAAGGATACTGACCATTTCGTTCAACTGCTATAAATGTCGTTGGATCTTATTGGTTTTTGCATGAAATAAAATCAGTGTTTTCCTACGAAGCGTATTTTGAATCACAACACGATACAAATAACGAGATAAATGTCTGTACAACTCTACCGATCTAGTACTTTAGTACTCAAGAAAGGAGTTATTTGAAAAATTATCATTTTGGTGGAATTATAAAATGAATGAATATTAAAAAAGTTGGTTGTCTGTTG
This sequence comes from Lochmaea crataegi, assembly GCA_947563755.1. Lineage (NCBI taxonomy): Eukaryota > Metazoa > Arthropoda > Insecta > Coleoptera > Chrysomelidae > Lochmaea > Lochmaea crataegi. The sequence goes on along the minus strand of OX387429.1, from coordinate 11,351,641 downwards.
GATTTATGATCAATATAGGCATGTTTTTTTATTCTCCGGTAGATCCGCCAATTCACCAACCGCGTTTTTATATTCATTGGTGGATTTCAGATTGAAGAAATGACGCTTCCATTTATTACTGTTGCATCAATTGCTGTGTTCTTTTTACATCATTCTGTTCAGCTCTGTTGAGATAATTTTCAATCCGAGCGGGTGACCAAAGTGACCAGGAAATCCTAAAAAGAATGCGCAAAAATAATGAGAAAAGGAAAGAGCATCAAAAATTTTAGGTTAGCGTCAATTATCTCTGGTTAGCTTATCGTTTATTATTTAGTGTATATAATAGAAATATGCAAGTAGAAGATAATTTGGAGGATATCGTTATATATATATAATTTTGAATTTACACGATGTCAATAGTAAAATGATGACTGTAGGACTTGCTCCATAATGATGATTCTTTTGAAGAGGACTTCGAAAAAATGGTAGAAATGATGAGTGACTCCAGTAGTTCTTTCGATGAATGTAACGAAGATGATAGTTTTGACTACTAAGAATATTGGCCACATTTTGCCAAACTTTTTTTCTCTTACGAGGATCATTTAATTCATGAATCTACTGTAATAATTAACGCAGTTAAGCTTTCAAAGTTCCAATATCTCGTCATTTTGGTTGGGTCGATAATGCTCTTTACAATGTTCCAACAGTTTTTTGAAAAAATCAATGTCTAAAATAACTATATTATGTATTACTTGAGTAAAATAAAAAATTTTGTTCACTTTAACCGTTTCTGACCTTTTTTGATCTTCTGAACCAAGAGCAATATCATAGGATAAGTTTGTTTCATTATCCTTTATCCTGATTGTAATGAAATTATTAGTGTTGCCATATAAGTACTCACACATTTTGAAACCACTCACACATTGTGTTCGTTATGGTTTGAGGTTATGATCAACTAAACGGAGCAAATAATCGGAACCGAACCCCCTCTAGTGGTAGTGCAGTTAGGGGTAAGGGGGGAAGCGATAGTACAGCTCTGTTCAAAGCGAGCGCTTAAAAAGAATACGCCAAAGCATTTAAGTGAACAGAGCAACTGATCTGCTCGAGCAAATACCGTAAAAAGAACACAACAATTGGTGGTTTACAAAATGACAGTTTAACCTCAAAAAAGTAAAGATTTTAAGCGGTTATAGCGAATTATTAAAGAAATGGACGAATAAATAGAAATCAATTTAGAATGTGATAATAAAGTATTGACTGTACTATTAACAGCATCAGAAATTGAAGAAATTTCATGTGGTATCGATTGTTAGTTGACAGATATAATGATGTAAACAACAACAACTGCGTTTTTTTATGTGCCATTGGTGACTCTAACATGTCGGATGATGTGGGGCATGTGTTTAGATGCTGGAGGAACGAGGAAGTGCTGAAGAAGTTGGAGAGGAAACTAGGGGAGGCGGTGAATTGGGAGAACATGGTGGAGATAATGTTGAGGGGGAGGAGGAATGGATGGAAGTAAGTGACGTAGTGGAGAGCATGATTAGGGGAAGAGAAGGACTCGATATGGCATGAGAGCTAGGAGTGATAGGTAGGGAGAAGACGATGGTGTTAGCGGAGAATGTGCGAGGGTCCGCCGCCCATCTCGAAGTATACTAGGGTAGTGATTCCGAGGCGGAGGCAATGGAGAGTTTGACGTGGGTTTGGTTGGTAAGCATCATCTTGGGGATGAATCCAACACTGTTTGGGATCTGGATAGGACCCATTCGAACATGAGTTTCCCATATCCACCCGCAAAAAAAATGTCGGTGCAGCGGAGACTGACGTCAGTCAACCAATGGTAAATCAATGATTTAAACTCTTGTGTCCTTGCCAGCAGCATTTTCAAAATTCTTTATAAATAACCATAACTTTAAATATTCAAATATCTACCTGATCTTTGATGAGATCCTCCTACATGATGACTTCTTGCACTCCTTCCACTACTGCTAGAAATGGCCCCTGGAGAATCTGGAGTAAGTTGCCTGGATGGTGAACTAATTAATGATCTAGGATAAGCTGGTGTCAATATGGGTAAAACTGGAGGTAACCACATATCTTCTAGCGTTACTTTACCCCGAGACTCCACCAAACCAGGAGTTGATTGACTTCTACCCATAGCAGCTGTAAAATGTTAAGTAATGAAACCTTTCGAACTGACCATTATCATTTGAACGAATGTCGTGATTTTTACACTTTTTTATTTTGTAAAATTTTCGAAAACCAAAGATTTACCAATGTCCACGCCGATTAAATAAATAATTCACACAACAATATATCAGTATTATATTTTTGTATACCTTTTTCTAAAGGTGCCCTTTTATATTTCTCCAATCTTTTAACAGCGATCGCTTCCAATCGCACTCTAGCAGCAGGATATTCCTTGAGGACGTCCCACATATCTTTTTTACTGAGGACAAAAAGGTCGCTGTATCCAACAGATCTGACACTCGCCGTCCTCCTGTTTCCTGTAACATTAATCAGAGAAAAAACGATATATTCACGTTCGATTTCGAATGCTTAGCACTTAATAAGAATTGGATAGTCAACTGAAAAAGAAAATATTGAGGAACCATTTAGCAATTCAACTCTTTCTACACTAATGCTTTACAGTGTGTTTAAAAAAAACATGCATATACATTTTTTTGTTTTATTTGATTTTATAATAACATCGCACCAGGGTAATGGTAAATTGGAGTTAGATAGATTTTACTGAATATATGATAAATCATAATTGATGTCATTGCTTTCAAAAGTCTCCATACTGATATACAATTTCGCTTCTAGAGGAATCGTGAAGACACAGCTTTTGGGATTGCCCTTCTTCCCCACAGTGCTTTTCCTTTCCATTTTGTCCTCTTAGATCTCCTCTATTTCTTTCAACCACTTAGAGCGGGTAATACGGCCGTTGATGCAACATCAGTTGAAATGACAACAAATTTTATGCTGTTGTAAAAAATAGGATGTCTTCGATTTAGTGGACTGGAATTCTATAGGAGGCTGGTTTTTCGCATAAATAATAACTGTATTTCGTTAACAATTCAGTGAACTTTAATAAACTATAACGTCGAAAATACATACAGATGAAACGATGAATATAGACAAGCCTTTCAGTATGAAATAGTAATTATTGGAACGATGTTACTCTTTCCTTTGTAGTTTTTAAAGCACTATTCACTTGAAATATAACTTTTCTTCGGGTTGAATCACTATACAAACTTTAACTTTATAGACTTATTATGCAGGAAATAAAGGAATTAACTTAATTACTATGAAACTTGACCCATTTGGTCTGAAAATATCGGTTTTATACCGGTACAGGAGTGGTAGGTCTTATTTGGGAGACCGATCGGGTTGGAAACTCAACATCGACTCTACTAACTGAGCTAGCCTCGAAAAACCAGGGAGATAATGAATTTAGGCGCGAAGTGAGCGTTTGGTCACGCCTACTTCAACTGCCGAAGAATAATAGTAAATATTGCAAGGCGCCGGTCAGTCGCCACGGATTTTGAACAAAGGTAGAAGTATTTTGGAGGCAGTGGCGCACCGGTAGAACTTCGAATGAAAATAAAAGGACTAAAATATAACTCTACATGAATATACAAAGGAACTGAAATATAAATATACAAATTGTTGAACGTGTGGTTTCAACAGCGGGGATTTCTCCACCTCTTACTTCCTTTTTGGTATTGAAAAAGTTTTTGCCTCTACGTCTATATTTATCTTCGTCAACTTTAACTTGTCCTTGGTCTTTCTCTTCCATTTTTTCCTCTTAGATCTTCTTAAAAATTCCTCGAATTCTTTCAACTACATAGAGTTGGAACCTCTCCACCTCTTACTTCTCTTTTTTGCATTTAAAAAGTTTTTCTATCGGGATCTTCATATAGCTTAAATGTTCTTCTTTAACTTTCTCATCGCTTATGTCAGCTTGTCTTTTTCTTTATTCTTTATTGCTATTTTTCCTGCCTTATACATCAGTAACTGCCTCATCTATATTCTATTGATATGACAAACGGGATCTTAAAACTTTATAGTTTATGAAGAAACCTGTATATCTATAGGCCTATGGGGTTGACAAGAAAATTCTTTGATTTAAGACGAGTTTTTCGTTATTTTTTAAAAAGAATACGAACGCACTGTATATTTAAATAAATACTTGCAAGTGTCAAAAACAGAATTTAGGAGAATGCTTAGTGAAAAAGGACCAGACGTAAACACGTTTTACAATATTTCCAACAAATCATGTCAAAAATACCATTATATTAATTACATTCTAATGGATATGTCGGATTTACAATTTGATCAAACTAATGTTCCGAGCGTTTAATTTGTTTTTGGGTTAAAAGTGCTGTTAACCAAATTCGTTGTCAACACGTAAATTATATTTTGGTATTTAACACCATCATATATTTTTTTAAACTTTGTTTTCAGTCGGAAAATTGAGGGTATTGAGTGGTTTCAATTTTGATGACATTATAATTGTTCTTGTTGAGTTGTTTTTGGAGAAAAGTTCCTACTTCTAAAAGAAAGACAGGATAATATTTAGAAAACATGAGGAACGACATAGCTTACCTATGTCTTTTGATAAAAGTTACAACTTTGTACAAGAAGGGCAGGATAATATTTAGAAAATATGAACAACTACATACCTTGCCTATGTATTTTGATAATTGTTATATTTCATAGTTCTAGCGTATTATATTTATTAGACAAGACCCATTAATTAATATGTCACCTTACTTTATTTATTAGACAAAACCCATTAACAATTCAACAATTGAATGTTGAACTGAGCTTTGTTTATCTTATCTCTTGTAACATATACACATGGCCAAGGGTTTGAGAGGTCTGAAAAGGGAAGTGATCTGGAATGTTTAGTCTATACATAGCCGTCCCGTCGTATTAAAAAGAATAAATTCAGATAGTTGTATTTTATCGAGTTTTATTATACTTTATCCTTTTTGAGTGTTACATAATAGTAACAACTTTGTAAAAGAGAGTCTGGATAATATTTAGAAAATATGAAAAACGACATTTATTGAAATAAGTTCCAACCTAAATGAGTTACACAAATCTACGAAGCTTGATATATTATGTACAAATAGATTGTATTGTAAGCTGAAATTGTACAAAAACATGCTGAAGGGATAAAATCTGACAAGTCATTGACACGAAACCCAATTTAGTTAAACGACACGATAGTTCAATCTGAGGTACTTCCTCGACTTAAATTGAGTTACGGCTTCTTGACTGATGAGGTAAAAAGGCACAGGTACTACTAATATACAGGGTATTACAATAATACAAACATTGCGATCTGGAAATTTTTTTTTCTACAAATTAAGGGTTCTAAAACATACTATTATTATTATTAAAATTTCATTTGCATGTTAGTAGTAACTTTTACTTCAGACTTGTTATTTAAAAGATGTAGATTAATTTTATAGGTAAATATTAATATTTAAAAGCGGTTTTAATTTATTAGTTGATTATATGGAACTCGCAAATTGAATAATATAAATTTGTTTTGTAATTAATAGGGGAACAAAGATTTAATTAGTAAACATCATTATTGTTGTTCGTTAGCTTAAAAAACAATTTTCCCCTTTCATTGTTTGCTCGTATTTTATTTTAAAAAAGTATGCTAGCGTCACATTGAAAATCTGACAACGTTGATAACTCGTCTGACGTATCATTAAATCATTTCTCATTGTATCGTCGCTAATTAGTAGAAAAATTATCAGTATAGAAAATGTTGACAGAAATAACAAACATTCACAAGAATTTAAAAAAAAATTTGACTACAAACAAAAAAAACAATATCAATGATCCGCCGGTTCCACTGTTGTCAGATATATTTCATTTCTACCAACTGAGATGAAAAATTTATCACTTGAATCTAGTGATCAATTGAATTAATTTTTAATATATATCAATTAATTTGTGAGTTCCTTCATATACAGAGTGTGCCACGACAAGGTTTAACTATTATTGTATTGAAAAATACGGGACGTTCCAGGAGCTCGTACTAATAACTTGAGCCCCACGTTGGGCGCCAATGTAAAAAATCTACTACAAAATTTAAGCTCGCCGTGATGCACCCTGTATTTACTGGTTAAATTTATTGAAAGTAGAGGGGATTTGACAAATACAAGCCAGGCAGGGTTGTCTTCATAACGTAGGTATCAAATCGGGTTTAATCATGCATATATAAGTGTAAAAATTTTAGAATTAAAAGGGATAAAAAAATAACGACAAATATTATAAAAACACCCAAAATATATTTGTTTCTTTTTGGGCCTGCCTGCTGATATTTACCAAGGTGTTTACCTGCCGTGCCCATATTTAAAATAGAAATTTCTCCAAAATAACTGCCAGCTTTTAATGTGGCTAAGACGGTCCTACCGTTATCGGCGACAACTTGAAGTCGGCCTCGATTTACTATATACATTTCTTTACCGACTTCACCTGTAACAAAAAAAAATATTTACAAAGTACCACACAATGAGGATTAGGTGGTTAGATTATTTATAGCAGTAAAAAGCAACGGTATATTTTCAACTCCTTCGCTTACGACTGAACTAAAATGTACATATGATAATAGACTTGTTTATGATTTTAAAATTCTATCTTCCATTCCACTTGCCTAATTTTCCTCTGCATTTAAGAACCCCTTTCTTTAAGTATTATAAAGTCAATAGAGCTTTTTTTAGAAGTGCTCATCTGAAAAAATCCCGATAACTTTCAACTAAAATCAGCAGTTGTTTGAAATTCAAAGGGAATTCTCAGGCTTTTTAATAAAACGATTTTCTTTGCAAAATTGAACGATATAAGTATTTTGAGGTAAATATAGTCTGAAAACAATTACTTTAAAAGCCTCTACAGGGTAAGGAAGTTTTCAGTTTTCATGTTTGTTTCATGCAGGATTCTTTGTTTGTTCAATTAGGGTTTGTTTGCACTTTGAAAACATTTATCATACCAATAGAGTAACACTTAAGTGGGTCCCGGGGGCACAAGGGTATTTAGGCAATGAAACTGCATTCACTATTCCTGGATTCGAACAAAACATCAGACGTACTGGAGCTACGTGCCAAAGCAGGAACACAGAAAACTCCTGGTCAAAAAACCCTCGGAGGAAGCACATGTATACAATTGGCATATATAGGGATGTGATGTGAAGCACTGTCTCATTGGAGATATAGACTCCTAGGACTAGAGCACCCAAGGGATGATTTCTCCAAGAAGGATCTAATGAAAAGACTTTTGAGCCTGATAAGGGATGCTGGTTTCTTCCCATAAACGGTACAACCAAGAGCACAAAAAGCATAAAGGCTGAGGTGTCGAGGTCTCGAAGCCTCTGAGCAAGTGAGACCTCTGTCATAAACTTGAACTGGAAGTGATATATTAAGTCAAAACAAACTTAGCTGCTGTCCCTGGGATCTTTCTACCGGGAAGTTTACCTAAAATTTCAACACTTGGCGTTGGTCCAGCTTTCAATTTGATTCAGGCAATTCAACCATTAAATGGTAACTAATTAAGCTATCAAACTAAAGTGATGATCAAAAAAGTTCCTACTATAATTCAAGCTATTCCTTAAGAATATTGTTAAGAAGATTTTTAAGATCTTTATAAAGATGAAGTCGAAAGTATAATTAAATTTACAGCCCCGAGAAATGTCCGAGAGCTAAGAAGGTTTTTGGGAGTCGCATCCTGGTATAGGCAAAAGGTGGCCCCGTTAACGAAATTACTCCACAAGTATCAGCGATGGAAGTGGGCTGAAGAGCAAGAAACCGCTTTTCGTTAAGAATAAAACATGTCTGACAGAAGCACCCGTTTTGAGCTGTCCTGATTCCACCGTAACGTTCTCTCTACAGACCGATGCCTCCGAATATGGGTTGGGAATAGCCCTTACCCAACAGAAAGATGGTCATGAGCATGTGGTAGTGTATGCAAGTCGCACCCTGAGTCCTACCAAGAAGAATTATTCCGTCACTGATAACGACTGTCTTGTTTGGGGGATTGAAAAGATGCGTCCTTATTTAGAGGGCTACCATTTCACGGTTGTTACCGATCATCAGTTTCTTAGATGGTCACATTCCATAGCTAGCCCGTCCGGACGTTTAGCTCGATGGAGTATCTTTCTGCATCAATATGACCACCGAGACCGATTCACCATCTTTACTCTGTCTAACCGACCTAACCGCCGAATGTTCGTGGAACCGTAACAAGAAGGAAGAGTTTCTGAAGGATCCAGAGAAGTTTCCGGACTACTGCATCAGAAGAGACCCATTGTACCGTCATTTCTGGGATATCAATGACTTCAGAGATGTCTGATCCCTGGAAACTCTGCGTAGCAAAGCCATAGAGAATCCGCATCCTGGAAGGGAACCATAATGCTCCGAGTGCTGGTCATCTGGGAATTGCTGAAACCATCACCCGTATTTGCAAGACTGTACTATTGGCCAGGAATGTTTAGGTAAAGATTTTTAGGAAGGCTTTAATGAAGGCCTAAAACAATAGGTTTTGTTGAAGTGATTATCTCATATAAGAGATAGGTAAGATTACAGATAAGCTTGTGGCCTTTACTGAAGAGGGAAGTGGGGGTGATGGTGAAGGGAAGGAGAATTCGTATGGAGGAGTCTGTGAAATACCTAGGGGTTTCGTTGGATAGTCAATTATCCTTCAGAATATACATGTTAAAGGCGGCAGAGAAAGGGAACGTGAGGGCAGCATGACTGGGGAGATTGATGTGTAATGTGAAAGGGCCGGGAGAGTGGAAGAGGAGGGTAATTGGTAGGATAGTATGCTGTACGGTGCGAAGGTGTAGGGTGAAAGAGCGGGAGTGAATGCGAGGGTTAGGACACTCCTGCGGATGTGGAGAGGGATACTGCTGAGGGTGGTGCAGGGGTACTGGACAGTGGATGGACTGGCAGCAGCGGTCCTGGCAAGGACCTACCCATTGGATGTGATGGCTAGAGCCAGGAAAAAACGCTGGAGGGGTGCGACCAGAGAGGAAGTCCAGGAAAAGATGGAGGAGGAAATAGAGAGAAGGTGGTAGGAGTATGATGGTGCGCTAAAAGGAGCGATTGGGAATAGGAGAGATTGGATGGACCGGGAATTCGTGGAGGTGAACTACTTCTTGACACAGATGTTCTTTGGACATGGGTTGAGAGTAGGGTACCTCCACAAGATTGGAAAAAGAGAGACTGGAGTGTGCGAGAGGTGTGAAGTGGAGGATGATGTGGGGCATGTGTTTAGATGCTGGAGGAACGAGGAAGTGCTGAAGAGGTTGGAGAGGAAGCTAGGGGAGGCGGTGTATTGGGAGAACAAGGTGGAGATAATGTTGTGGGGGAAGGATGTAAGAGGCGTAGTAGAAAGCATGGTTAGGGGGAGAGAAGGACTCGATATGACATGAGAGGTAGGAGCGAAAGTTAGGGAGAAGACGATGGTGTGAGCGGAGAGTGTGCGAGGGACCGCCGCCCGTCTCGAAGTATGCTAGGGTAGTGATTCCGAGGCGGGGCTAACGGCGAGTTTGAGGTAGGTTTGGTTGGTAGGCACCCCCTTGGGGATAAGTCCAACACTGTTTGGGTCCTGGACCCATTCGAACATGAGCTTCCCATCTCGAACCCCCAAAAAATGTGGCCTTTACTGTGGCTTCGAACACGAAGGATATTATTAATGAAATTATTTGGGCTACAAAAATAAGAGATATATCCACTTAGTAAGTGATTCTGTACCTTAGACTGGAACTCTATTTAATATTTCCCAAAAATTTAAGAATTAAAATCCGCCAAAGGCGTATCACGTTCTTGAACAAAATTGCTTTCTACACACAAAAAATACCTTTTTTTTCTATGACCTCTGACCTGATGCCTGTGGTTAACCTTGAAGACTTTATTTACTAAGGTCAAGGTTGTTAAGGAAATAAAAGAAGATATTTCTGACAGCTGATTGATTGCTGACACTTTCTGGTTCTTTTTACATTTTGTAAGTTTCAATGAAGCTGATTATAAAAATTGAAATAAGGTGATTTATATTGAAATTAAAATAAGGCTTTGTTCATTTGAGAATTTTTTTTTATATGCAGGTGGTGAAGGCTTGGGAAACCAAGACCTGTAGAGGATTTAAATAATTATTATTTGTTGAGGTAAGCTGTAAAATAAACCCTTAACAAAATCCTACAAAGTAAATATTATAAAGAGTTCAATATATCAATATCGAACGAAGTACAGTTCAATACATCACGAGCTGCTCGTAATCCTAAACTAAAAATATGCGAATTAGAAACTTTATGCAGTTAAAAATTTCCCGTTTTTATTTTTATTTTTAATTAACAAAAATCCAAAGTTACATTCAACTGTGAGGTTTATTAAAAAGAAAGCACTATATTTACGTTATTATTATGCTCTAATTTGGAGCGAAAGGGAGCATTTTCCAAGTAGTTTCTTGAATATATACGAAAGCTTATAGCCGACCGTGCCAGAAGGGAATACCGCAGAGATTTTTTTCCAAAGAGTTCCATAAAATCTTTTTCACCTCTTTCTTTACTCAACGCCTCTATTATTCAGGCAAGTTTATCCTTCCTCTGCACTCTGCATAATTTTCAAGTTGATGTTGAACGTATATTCCGCAAAACTCCATTACTCAGTCTTCGCATAGGCATCGCGTAGGTAAGTAACTCTTACGCGCACATATTTTATCCGATAGGAGATACAATTTTACTGCTCTAAACATATTTTTTGAATTATTACAAGTCTTCAATCACATATTGAATTGAAGCATTATGCTTAGAAATAAAAGAAGTCGGTACAATTTTACGTAAAAACAGTTAAGAGCTGTTCAAGTTTTATTTTATTATATAGTGTGTACCGAAACTAAGGGGTAGAGGCACTAGAGATTTCTGAAGCAAAACTGAAATTCAGCGTCCCCTATTTTGATTCCAATGAGGTTAGGAAGCTACAAAAAACTTTAACAGTATTAAACCAATTTTTGTTGCCATAATTCAATGGTTTTGGCGCCCGGGCAGTTGCTCTTGATGCCCCACCTTGACACTGTATCTGACTCCTATGAAATAGTAATATTGTGGGAAATGTTGGATAGAAAAATATTGCACTTCTGTGTGAATGTTTGAATGGTCGCCTATTTCTAATCCACGTGCTTATTTTGTACCTTTTTTCTTGGAGTATCAATCAAAATTATATTATCATGTAATTCTCGCTACCTGTGAACCAAAAACGGGGTAACAAATTGTTTAAAAAATAGCTTTCAACAGTAACCATAAAAACATGATTTTTATAAAACCCACACATTCGCCATTACATATTCCACACTAGATTCATCTATGTTATTTATATTTTATAATAAAGCCTGATGCATTATTACATGGTCAACATTCATAGAACATGAACAATACATTAACAGAAAACAGGATTACGCTATATACAAGGATTGATTCGACATGAAAATTATTTGGTTCAATAACCAAGCGAGCTAATTTTATAAGAGGCTTTGTTAAATATTGACCAAATGTTAATTATTTGTTGAAAATACATTATTGATGTATTTGTCTTTATTTTTAAAAGTTGTCATTTGAAACCTTTCATTAAAGGACTTAGTTGTTATCTAAGAAGTCTGCTGTATTATAAGCAAGCAAGTACTTTTTATTATTATTTATATGTCGGTGGCTTCTCATCGCCCAGTACAATAAACCGCACATTCGCCAGACAGTTACACTGGCATAAGATGTGCTCTTCAGTTCCCTCCTCTAGGTGGCAGAATCTGCACATGGCTTCGTCTGTCGACTCCATTAGCTTTGCGTGCCAGTTATATGAACATACTCGCACACCCAGTATAAAAACTAGCCGACGCTGCAAGTTACCCGAAGGCAATGCCGAGCTTATCTTATTTCTATTTGTCATTCTTGTTACTGTCGATGTCTATGCACAATCTATAATTATTGTAAAATAAATTATTTTTAAAAACTTAAACTTTAGATAAATTTATTTAATTGGCGCAGTCAGTCGGCTAGTTTTTATACTGGGTGTGCGAGTATGTTCATATAACTTGCCTGTTAAGCTTACAGAGCCCTATTAACATAACTACTAAGATTTTGACAGTTATCTTTGCTTATTAGGTCTGCTGTAAAGGTTGGCGAATGTCCTCTGTCTCTGTCCTGGTAAGATTACCCACCATTCTAGAGATTTTTGTGCTATCCACTTCCTTGTGGCCATATTTATTATCGACTTTGCGGTTCCAGTCCCATGAATGGTGTCGATGAACCATGACCTTGGAATAGTCTCCAAGTTAGGGTTGATCTCTATGGAATCGAGTGCCTTCAGTGCAGCTTGGCTGACTGTGAGAGTAGCAACTGAACGGTTTGGCCTTTCCTGCCTTTTAATTAACGCCATAGTGAATCGCCGTCACGAAAATAAGAAAACGTTGTACCCCCACACCCCGTATTACTTGAACGCCCCCTAAAATACTATAAATTCCAGATGTATGTGTCAAGTACATCTGAAAAATTGAATACTTCCGAAAGAATAAATGACAGACTATAATAACTAATCCTTTAAATATTTTACTTTCTTTCCGTTATTAACCCACCATTACAAACCATATTAACGGTGCGAACGATGTTCTCGGATCAGTTTACAGAAACTCCGACCGTTCTAGTCGGTAAGCGTCATTTAAGCTGGAAAACTCTCTAACTATATCTTAAACTCAATTATGTTTGCTCAAAGTAAAGTTTTATCTAAATGGTTTAAAAGCACACCTTAACGACTTCGACAGTTTTAACCACCTTTTCACTCTCTCATATGTAGACGAGGTTTTGGTCTTATTTTGTTCGACTTTCGCGGTCAGACGAACGACTACAAGGTTTTCTGGATAAACCACATTCAGAAAAATAGTTTTGACTCCCGCTTTGGAGTCATTATCAAAAGATGTGAAAGGAAGGATAGGAAGGATCAGTACGATTACGTCGTCTTAACCTGTCTACTCCTCTTCAGAGGAATGCTCCAGAAAACCTAGCAGTCAAATATGTATATTATATTTATTTAGGAGAGTATTAATGAAATTGTTTTACCTTTTCTACAAATGTAGTCGCCAGGCGAGAACAGAACCGGCCTAAGCCTCAGCACCAATTCACACAGGAATCCAGCCTCAGTGTTTTGAAATATTTCCACCCTTTTCAAGGTGTCCAGATGAACGTTAATAGCTATTTCCGCTTTGAGTTTATCCGGTAGACAAGAAACTGCTTTTTCTTCGTCTGAACACTTTTGGGTGAGCCATAAGTAATCAAACCATTTTATTACTTTGACCTGAAGATGGTTGGGTACTCTACGCATCCTCATGTACGTCTTAACTCCGTCCAGTTTCGCTGAAACAAAATCAAGTTATGAAAATTGTTATTTTATTCTTGAGAATGTTTCATCTGTCTTACAGCTCATTAAAGTACGAGAAATTAAGGCTAATATTTTCATTATTTATAATTGTACGATGCTTTGGGACACCCCGTATAAAATAAACAAATTAACTAGCTAGTTAGAATAAATAAAAAAGAATTTCTCGAGCATAATTATTGTCGAAGTGGGTGGATATTTGCGAATTGCACCTGTCTCCTTACTCTGCATCGTTCTATCCTGATCACCGCGCCATAGACACCAAGAGCAGGAACGCAAGAGAAAAGGAACAGGAGTGGGGAGGTTACTGAAATAGCTGCAACTCCTCTTTCCCCTGCGATCGATGGCACCGTCCGGGCTATTTTTAGACCGTCGTGTCCCACATACGGTCCCGCATATCCCCGGAAAGTGGGTTACCCGATGACATTGACTCTAGGACTCCCTGTGGAACAGTGACGGGGCTTAGGGGAAAGCAAAACAGGTTTTGGATGTTACGAGAGTTGCACTCGGGAACGTAGAAGGAAGCGTTACGAATAAAATATTGGTCAGTTGGGGTGCGACAGTCATCATCGTAAGGTCTAATGGATTTCCAGGACGAGAAAGTGAAAACTGTAGTAACAGGATACTTAAAAAAAAAATAACGCTGGAGTTAATATTAAATTTATACGAGGAGGTAATATTTAAAGATATATATCAAATGGCAGCCATAAGTTAATTGTTCTTAGTTATAACTTTCACATCACATTTGGAAAATTATTTAAGAAAAAGTATCGCCGTAAAATCTATGCCACTAAAGTTTTTAACATCTACTAAGATAACAAAATCTAAACTCTCTTCGGCATACATAAGTTAATTTTTCTAGTTTCGTGAAAATTCTAAAATTTCCAATGTCCAATGAAGCGTCGATTATCCAGCTTGGGTCATGGGGAATATCCTCATTCTAATTAAATCCTCAAAATTAAACAATTCAGGTGTTTATAAATTAAAATGTGGTAACGACAACTGTGACAAAATTTATATAGGTAGAACTTTTAGAATTTCAGAACATAAATGTAGCTATGACAACAACAAATTAGATTCCAACTATTCAAATCATCTATTAACAAACTAACACACTTTCGACTCAAATTTTGAAATTTTGCATGTAGAAAACCCAACTCCTTAAAATTAAATCTTTTAGAAGCCCTTGAGATTAATAAAAACTAATATTCAGGTAATCTTCTTAACGACCAAATAGATATCAATCATTCTCCCTTATTAAATCTTTTTACCCAGAAGAAAATTCAGTTGTGATGGTTGTGAATAAATTTCCAGGTAGACTTTTTCAATACCTTTGTTGATATTCGTAAAATTCCGTATTTAGGCACTTTTTGTACTTTATTTCCATTTAAACATATTATAATACTTTTGTCAATATCTTAGAATTCCGTATTAAGGCACTATATAAATTGAAAGTTTTTCATTATCTCTTCACTAGTTTGATAAAGCTACTGTGTAGCGAAACGCGTCACTAATTTTAAATTGAACATCAGTTCAAAATAAAATGGAGATTTAAACAAATTAAATTGTTTTATTTCATCGTTTAAACAAAAAAACACGGCAAGATTAAAGTTGATAAAAATACATACCAAAAATTGGATAGAAGATCATACGAGATAATCAGAAATAGGGCATATGCAACATACGAAAAGAAAAAAAAATGACTGGCTAAATGGAAGATTGAAAGAAATAGAGGACGATAGGCTCAAACAATTCTACAAAAAAATAAGAGCACCGGCCAAATATTCCAATAAAACAAGGGGAATAAAAAATGAAAATGGCGTAACAGTACAAGAAAGCACGGAAATGATAAAAATATGGGAAAAGTATTATAGCAGAATGCTTTATGAAGATGATACTGAGGACCCCATGATAGCAGAAGACTTAGTAGTAGATCCAGAAAACGAAATCACGTTAAACTGACCCTCTGAAAAAGAAATAGCGACAGAAATAAAGAGAACTGTCAACGGAAAAGTCACAGGAGAAGACAAAATAGCAGCAGAGATGTCGAAGTATGGCGGGGAACCGTTTCAGAAGACAATATCCAAACTGATACAACAAATTTGGGGGGGGGGAATAAAATGTCAAACGAATGGAACACTGGAATAATATCACCCATCCACAAAAAAGGAGATAAGGAAGTCTGCAAAAATCAATAACCCTACTTAATACCACCTACAAAATACTTGGTTTAGATCAGGAAAATCAACAGTAAAGGCAATACACACCATCGAGCAAATCCTTGAAAAATCCCTGGAATACAATAATAATCTACACGTCATATTTATAGACTTTAGGATCGCATTTGACCCGTCCAAAGCCTTAATGTGCAGGTGGACACTTTTTAAACACGATGGGTATATCCGTCTTCATCATATTCAGCCTATGTGGGCTTCCCGTATACAAAGAAAAACAAAGATGCAAATCTATAAGAATTTGATCAGACCAATCATTTCTTGCTCACTAGAAACAATAACTATAAAGAAAAAAAAGAAGAAGTTCTAAGAATAATAGAATGGAATATATTGAGAACATAACCAAACATAACAAGTGATGGAGAGAGAAGATTAAAAATAAACATAGAAATAGAAAAATAGAAATAGAAGAGGAAACAGGTGGAGGAAAGATAGTCCGATATATAAAAGCAAGGAGACTGGAATGGATGGGACACATTATGAGAAAAGCACCAACAGAAATATTAAAGATGGTGGGAACAAGTAGAGGAAGATTTAAAGGCATTGAAAATCAGAGACTGGAAAACAAAATGCAGAGACAGAAGAAAATGGGAAACTATAACAAAAGAGACCAGGACAGACAAAAGATTATAGTTTCACTGATATAAGAGAAGTAATCCACCTCGTCAATAGGATTCAAACACAGCTCTATTGAGCTAGTCATAATCCCTCGGGATTGAACGGCCATGATGATCATGATTGATTGAGTTGAAAATTTTTTTTTTTTTATTAACCTCATTTTAAACTTTAAAAGAATCCTAATTCCCACTATATTTCTAAATATCATATATTTTGGGTCCAAAATCTAATTTATTTCCCCATTTCTTCAATACATTTTTCTTTATTTAATTCACCCGACGATATTCACGTTTCTGATCACGTACGTTTGAAAAAATTATTTTTTTGGAGCTGTCGTACGCACACGGAAACATTTAAAAGTTTGTATATTATAATATGAAAGAAGGAAAAGGCAGACGGGACTTATAGAAGAAAAACTTTGTTTTTTCACGCTCAAATAAAACCGTAACTGTAAAAGAAATCATTAAAACTTTCTTACCAAAGTTCCAAATACAAATTTGGTTTTTTTCCCTTTCAATTTATATGCATGAATTTGTACAGTCTGGAAAAAATCGATGCATAATTTTTGAAAAGCATTTTATATATTTTCGTTGCTGTGATTTTCAAGGTAAACTTTGATTGAATCGAGAAATGAGGTTGTTAGTTGTGGCTAGTTATTACTGGGGAGGCAGTATCCAGATTTCGAGCACAAAGATACACTTTTACTAGTGGAGTAGACAGATTGAAAGAAACCAAAAATCGCACCGAACTCTATCCTTGATTATACAACTGTTTTTCAGGCGGAAATTTACGCCATTGTATTTGGAAAGATTGAAGGTTACTGCTATAAAGAGAATGTTCTTTAGCCTTGGTCGTTACACGTCTGTGTTTCAAGCAAAGACGATTGCCGCTATAGCTTGTATTGACAGTAATCCAACAACTAGGTCTAGACTGGTAAAAAACTACAAAGAATCCCTTAACATGCTGGCAAGAGACAACAAAGTGTCTCTAATATGGGTGCTGGCACATGAGGGGATTGCGGGTAATGAAATGGCGGACTAGTTAGCTAAAGAAGGCTCTAAAGGAGACTTCATAGCTCCGAAATCGTTTTGTGGAATCACAAAAGATTGCATAAGAGAGGAAATCCGGAACTGGCTAGATAAAGAACACCAATTAAACAGAGGTTGACAGAATGTCAAGATGAATAAGGAACTCTCAACCAGGTCACTAAAACTGGGTAAGAACCTGTTACCGACCTGGTCACTCGATAATGTATCTTGATGTGAACTTATGTACGGAAATTGTGAACTTATTAACTTCTGTATGTTTACTGCTAAAAGTGTACCAATAGCCATTTTAATTTAGTTGTGGGTATGACGAGTTGCTTAAAATTTTTGTTATTTCAAATAACTTCTTTATAAACAACAAACCAACTTCTTAACATACCTATTTGTGACAAAGCCAAGAATATATTTAAATAGTTAAAGTTACGAAGAACAGTTTGCACAGTTGATATTTATGTTACGTTTCTAAATTTCAATCTACTCTGTCTAATTGTTACAAAATTAAGCATGTTTGATAACTTTCTACTGTTATTTGTGCACCAAGCTTCTGGCGTAAACATCGCCTTTGTAATTGACACAACTTGCTCCAAACACGAGAAACCGAAGCATCCATTTCAGGGTCTATTAATCATTCAGTGCAACGGTTGGTTTCGATGCTTTGTTTCGAAGGTGGCGACAAAAAACACTTAAATCGTAATTTTAAGTTAAAGGTTCAGTGGATAAAAAAAGTGTGATAATCACATATTTTATTTAACGGACCTAATGTACATCGTACAAATTATTGAAAGTGTAAGATAAACTACCACTGCTTTTGAAGGAACATACTTCTATGGGAAGAAGAAGAAGTGTTATAGTTTTGTTTGATTGAATAACTGAGTACTCGCTGACGCTTGTGAGTTCGTTCAAGTTCAGGGAAACTTGGTCGGGCGCTAGGCAGTTGTCACTAATCACTATATAGCACTTCGGCAGCACAACTTCATATCTCCTCCTCTCTTTCACACCCTTACCTTCGTATGGCAAATAACATTGCGGGTGCGAAGTGGTGTTAATTTTTTTCATTTCCAATTTCCAATTTCCTTTCGTATACCTCCTGCGGCTATGACCTCTTCTGACCCTTCCACGCGCAGTGAGTTCTATCAAAGTTTCTTAAAATAACATAACCACTGAAAAAATAAACGAAAATGGAAAGTTTTTGTCGGAATATCTCAGCATCTTGGCATCATTGTGCTGCTCCTTGAATTGTGCAGCTTTTGTTCCATTCAACCAATTGCGTATCTTTTACGATTTAGGAGATTCCTATAGTGTCTTACCCCTCTCTTTTAAATTGATTTTCCAATGTTTGATAAATTCCCGATCAATATTTGCTTACGGGATGTAATAAGTTCGAATACTATACAAAACAATGTTTAACATTGTGTGAAAGCTGTCAGGCATCGAAAGATATTGGATAAAGTATTTTTTTTATATCGAAAAAGTTTTTTTTTATCAAAGTGGATAGAATGTGCGAATTCTGAATTAGATTATTAAAAATTGAACGATTTAAAGCATGGGATGTTCGAATAAATCGAACAAAAGGGAATGTAATAAAAAGAATAAATTTTAATATTTTTTTACACGATTTATGCAGAATAGGGTTAAGCTTTTGGTACAACGAGCACATTAACTACGCATTAAATAACAAAAGGGTGAGCTACCCTTCATCATATTAACTCACATTTAATGGTAATGACAAACCGAGGATTTGTGCTTGTACATTTTTATTTCTGCCCCAAATTTTTTTACTACCAAGGACCTCAAGACCCGGGCAAATACAGGACTTTTCACTACAATATTCGGTAATAAATAAGGTATTTTAAGTAAACCCTATGGAACGACTTTAGCAAGTTTTTCCTGTGACTGGAGTCTCTGAACGAATAATCTTTCGATATAGAGAAGAAAGTAAAAATAGCCTTAAGAAAAAATACGACGAAGGAATTGTCTCTAGAATAGGTGGAGTAATAAACGGTTTTTACATTCCTCTAACCCTTCTAACAGTAGGGTTAAATGATCAAGGCATATGGACCAAACTAGTTAATTTTACGAATAGAAGAGTTCTCCCGCAAGGTAGAGTACTGATGTTTGGAGAAGAAATAGAAATATCTAAAGAAGTTAATTATCTGGGAGTGACTCTTGATTCCAAACTGAATTAGAAGGCACACTTGGAAAAAATTACTACCAGGGCAACACTAGGGCACCTTCATACAAAGAGTTTAGAACAAGGTAGACAAGGAACTCTCAACCAGGCCACTGAAACTGGGTAAGAGCCAGTTACCGACCTGGTATCTTGATGTGAACTTATGTACGGAAATTGTGAACTTATTAACTTCTGTTACAGACCTGGTGCACATTGAGGAAACATCTGTACAAAATGAGCAAAGTTAGTGTACCTATGTGAACTTGATGATGAAACACCTTCTGGAATGGAAGTAGATAACATGGGAAATGGTACAAAGATTCAGTTCAAGTGCCTGGGCTGATGAGCACAATCCAAATATATGAATGAATGAACCCTTCTAACAGAAAGTAAAATTCTTATAAAATGTACAACTTCGCCTTCTCATGTCCCATAGCTAACGAAGCTATTTGAGACAATCACATTATTTGAACGCCAGCTACGCGTTCCATTCTGTATTCCCCAGTGTATTTCAACAATATAAAATTTATGAACAGAGTCCGATAAACCGGAAAACTTTTTTTCTAATAATATGTGGATTACATTCCTTTTTTTTTTTCAACTGATTGCCTTTACGATCCCCACTGTCCTACTTAGGAAATGTCTGTTAAAAATTTATAACTGGAATAAGGCTCGCATTTATTTCTTTCTGTTTTTTTTTGTTCCGTAACGAATTATACGTTTCCTTGGGGAAGTTGCCTTTGTTAGTTTTGTTAAAGTTAAATATTAGAAAAATATGAAATATAAAGTAAACAATGCGAGGTTGAACTGGTGGGTTGATCAACTAGGAAAAGTTGGGTAAGTTGCAAACGTCAGAAGGATCAATTGTGGGTAAATAAATGATGTTTGTAAAGTGAAACTTTCATTACATCGTCCATCTATCGCATGTCGCGTTACACCGTTACAGCCGGCAGCGGAGTGGGGGTAAAGTGAAAGGCGCAAGGCCACCGTACATAAACAATGACTTTATACAGTGTAAACAAATAAAAATTGCGAAAAAGACCTCAAGACTCTTTCATGCTCGCAAATCCAAGAAGTCTTGTCTTCTAGGTATCGGTCTTACATACGTAAGCACACTGTAGATACAAATGAAAATTATACAGATTTTATGGTTTATACAAGCACTGAAACGGCTCTGCTCACAAATACTTAGTCTAATATTAGATATAAACTGACATGAAACTAAAAGTGTTCGTGTTAGACAACTAGGCTCTATAAATCCTTTACAAGCGACGCGACAGTTGTGAACAAAACTGATAAAATTGCTCATTCGTAGTTTTCTTGACACCTGTCGAATACACGACCAGTAAAACTTTGAACAGATCGAAAAATCCAACAAGTGGATGAATATATATGATCGTCTGTACAGAAAATGTCACTAGTCAATACAGCTGGGAGAAGACCGAAATAGATTGAAGTGACGACAAGAGTGGAAAATTTACTTGTTGTCAAAGAAGTGAATTTGTGCTAAATGGAGAGGAAACTTTTTAAAAGTCAAAGCGTTTGAGACGGGGGGAATTTTTTTTATTTGTAGAAAGTTTTTAGCTTTACTTTGTAAACATCATTTAGAATGAATAAATAGTTATACAGTGTAAACAAATAAAAATGGCGAAAAAGACCTCCAGACTCTTTCATGCTGCAAGTTCAAGAAGTCTGGTCTTGAAATACTAGGTATTGGTCTCACATAAATCTTTTTTCACTACTTGGTATTGTTCTTGCAGCTGGTCTTGCTTTTTCTGTCAGACTAAAACCATCAGTAAATTGGGTAAAACTATACAAAAAAAAATTCTTTTTGCAATATTTTTTTTAAATTCAACCAAAATTTACTGGTCTATTTAATACCCATGCTACTTTAGCTGAAAAGTTATTTGCAAATACCGCACGTTGGATATTTGGATTTAGGCAAATAGAGCATCCCTCAAAGTATCTACTTAAGAATTTATTTCCTTTTCCAAAACTACGTTTTATACGTCATTCCTGGAAAAAGCTCAATAATGTATCTATATTCGCGGGTCCACTTTTAAAATTTCACATTGCGAACGATAAACAGTTTAGAAAAGTCAGGATTTTTACGTTGTCGAACTAAAAACGAAATATCTCATTCTCAAATGTAGCATACGAAAAATTTCGATAGACACATTGGTATAGAGCAGTCGACAACTTCATGTCAACAGACTTGACAGATTCAGTCAACTGTGATTTGAAGATTAGAATTTTGTTTCGAATAATGCCTAGGCGTAAACTTATAAACGGATGAACCTAGTAAGGCTATTGCTATGATTGAGGCGACCTAGAAGTGGACGACCAAAGGTTACTACTCTCGCACCAGATCGTTATCTGTCTGTAAATACACGAAGATAATCTCTTACTTGTCGGATCATACAACATGCTTTTGCTTTGCTCTTGTTCGACCGCATCGTGCAAGAGCAGTCGAAGACTCTTTGGACTTCCATGGTATACCGCATTTAGCACTGCCCCCTCGATTGCCCGAGCTCAATCCCTTCGAGCATGCTGAGGACCAGCTACAGAGAACCTTGAATTCCCATGAACCACCCCCACAGTCACTCCAAGAATTTAGACAGATTTTACCCCAACTTTGGAGACAAATCGATCAAGGCTACTTAGAGGACACCATACTCGTTGTTAACGTATTTACTTTAATTTTTAATAAAATTAAAAAGGTACACAACCTCAAATTGTAGTTTTTGTCGTTGAAAACTGCAAACGTATGTAATAATTGATTTTTAAGACTATGTTACAATTTCTAATCTGTAGAACATAGTATTAACTGTTCGTTTGCGGTTTAATACGAACTATCTAGGTTTATGTTCTGAACTGATGGAGCACATACGGTACAGACCTTTAAAATACAATATACCTAAAACTCGAAACTTCCAATCTGACCGCACATGAAGTTTTCGTATATGTTATACAATTTGTATACGTTATACAATGTGAAATAGACAACAATGTATCAAATTTTATACTATACTTACAAAAAATGAAACTAGGACAATATTTATGTACTTTTTTTGTTTTATAATATGAATTATGACAGTTTTTTAATAATGAACAATAAATGTGATATAATTATCTATAACTAAAAAGCAAGTTTTTGGAAAATTAGTTCGAAGATACTTAAAATATAAAGTGGCGCAGTCAGTAGGATACTAAATAGTCAGCGAATTATTCAAGAATGTGGACAAATAACCCCAGAAATGTTACATAATGTTCGAAACTCATTTAAGGCTTGATTGTATCATTGTATGGAAACCGATGGAAGTCAATTTGAGCACGTTATAAAATAATTTAGTATTGTTCTGCTGATTTGTTACGAATGAAAATGTTACTATTAGTAAATTGGAATTATCCGTAACTCCCAACTGATTGACTTTTCACTTATTTATTATACATTTTTGTAATCCTCTTGTAGAGAAGAATCCAACAATGCAATAATGTATAGGGTGTTCCATTTAAAAAATTGATAGTGGTGACCATAAGGGGGAGAGGGTTAAAGTTATAACGTCTACATATAAGCAAAAAGACGTCCCCCTTTATATGATTTTTGACGTGATTTTTAATTTTTTCACAAAAGTGATGCCTTCAGAATTATGTGGGGTGGATAGTTTTCATTGAAATGCTCTGTATAATAGAATTATTTATAATTAAAAAAGATATAGTTCGAAGATATTTAAAATATAAAGTGGCGCAGTCAGTAGGATACTAAATAGTATTTCTGTGCTAGATATAATTTAACAAAAAATATACTTTTCTAATTTAAGATATGATGACAACTCTTCGGAACTCTCTCCTTTCATTTATAAAATGATGACTAGAGGAGCCTGTAATTGTAAGATGGGATAAAAGAGGAATTCATTACTTTTTATCAAATGTATCACAACCATAACCCATAAATTACATCATTCCCCTCAAATCCTGACTTTTATGTGTGAAATGTGAATGTGAAATTTAGCATGCTCACTATTAAATAAGAAGGAATAAAAAAACTACGGTATGAAATCTTTATTTATCGGCCTATTACTCACTAAGACTTTACTATAAATCAAAGAATCCTGTGTACGACATAAACAACTTCACTGAACGTACCCGCTTTTCAGAAACTTGGCAATAACTTGTGATTGTCAATGCAATCTTCGTACGATCCATTATATGCCGAACTAAATAAATTTTTCAAAAGAGACCACATTTAAAAGGCCGACAAAATCAGTAACCGGAAACCGAAGTGTACAGTTATCAGAAAAATCACTCAACAATAGAAAACAAATGGAAAACAAGACAAGAGAAATAGACCGGTTATAAAGAAATTTATAAAACATTTTCAGAATATGGAACAATATTCCCTTATTGGCCTTCTTCATTTGGAACTTCTTGAAAAGGCGGAGGTGATGATGGAAATTCTTAGGCCTGTCGCATATTGAACCCAGCAGAGCCGAAATATAACAGAGGAAAACTCTTCCTATGCTCTGCCTCTGCCTCTGATTGCATAAGAGAAGAAATTCGGAACTGGCTAGATAAAGAAAACCAATTAAATGAAGGACAAAATGTCAAAGTGTCCCTGATCACTGGATACTGTATCCTGATGTCAACTTATGTACGGAAATTGTGATGCACCCAGGTAATCCTGGAAACATCATCTGGTTCACCGATGGTTCTAAAACAAACCATAGCACTGGGACTGGTAAAAACAGACCCAGAAAGAGCCTTCGTCGATATACGTCTGTATTTCAAGCAGAGACGATTGCCGCTATAGGCTGTATTGATGAAAACATCAGAAGAGGATATACCGAACAAAGAATTAAAATAATTTCTGATAGCCAGGATCTGCTTAAAGCCATCAGCTAACCACTAAGTCTAGACTGGTGAAAGACTGTAAATAATCACTTAATAGACTGGCAAGAGATAATATAGTATTTCTAGTTTTGGTGGCCGGGACCAGTTAGCTAAAAAGAAGGCTCTGAGGGATTGCATAAGAGGGGAAATCCGGAACTGGCTAGATAAAGAAAACCAATTAAATGAAGGTTGACAAAATGTCAAGGTGTCAGTTACCGACCTAATCACTGGATACTGTATCTTGATGTCAACTTATGTACGGAAATTGTGGTGCACCCAGGTAATCCTGGAAACATCATCTGGTTCACCGATGGTTCTAAAAAAAACCATAGCACTAGGACTGGTGAAAACAGACCCAGAAAGAGCCTTCGTCGATATACGTCTGTATTTCAAGCAGAGACGATTGCCGCTATAGGCTGTATTGATGAAAACATCAGAAGAGGATATACCAAACAAAGAATTAAAATAATTACTGATAGCCAGGCTCTTCTTAAAGTCATTACCTAACCACTAAGTCTAGACTGGTGAAAGTCTGTAAATAGACTTAATAGACTGGTAAGAGATAATATAGTATTTCTAGTTTGGGTGGCCTGGATCAGTTACCTAAAAAGAAGGCCTTGAAGGATTGATAAAGAACACCAATTAAATGGAGGTTGACAGAATGTCAAGGTAGACAAGGAACTCCCAACCAAGCTATTGAAACTGGGTAAGAGCCAGTTACCGACCTGATCACTGGATACTGTATCATGATGTGAACTTATGTACGGAAATTGTGAATTTATTAACTTCTGTATTTTTACTGGCCTATCTGTTGAAGAAAAGAGAAAAGGAAACGATGTTCTAAATGATGGTCGAGAAACCGCTTGCTTTGATTGATTGTTTTGTAACACATTTGTCCTCGCAAAAAATTCCTTTTTCTTCTTCAAACAGAGTATTAACTGTAGTATCTACAGTTTGTTTTCATTTCGTCAAAAAAAGTGTTCATTTTGCAGGTTCATAAAGGTTTTATCTTTTTGTTTTACGAAAAAATTTAACGCTTATAGAAGTATATTACACGAATTTCAATTAAAAGGTACAAGTTAGCTCAAAATGATTTTCTTGTTTTTACATTGACTTTAGAAAGAATATATCACGTCAAAAGTATTTAAATACCGTTATTTGCAATAAAGTTTCATCTTATTAGACCGGTATCCCATGACACATCCAGTTTGGGTATTGGGGAATAGCCATATTCCACTTGTTTTTCACATGTAATTCGATAGTGAAAATGGCCTCCATTCGATATAATGAAGCCTACATGTGTCAAGAGCTACCAGTATAAAAGTGTTTGTATGATTACATTTTATAAACATCCACGCCCATGGTCGACTTTTTTGATGGTTCAATAGATCAGTCAGTGATCGCAGTTGAGTTTGTACTGTTCATTTTTGCAGCTAGATAATAAAAATAGCCATTTTACCTTGGCACGCTTTAATTTATATATAGCTGAAACAAAAACATATTTTTCGTTTCTAAAAAAAAATCTTAATTGGCATTTTCCATTTTCCATTACTTTCAAAACCTATTAATATCACGGTGTATCGACATTTTCTGAAAAGGGAAGTTATTTTCAGTGGATAAACACTTGAAAGGCTGAGTTAGCTAAAAAGAAAGCCTTGGAGGATTGCATAAGTGGGGAAATCCGGAACTGGCTAGATAAAGAGCACCAATTAAATGGAGGTTGACAGAATGTCAAGGTAAACAAGGAACTCTCAACCAAGCTATTGAAACTGGGTAAGAGCCAGTTACCGACCTGATCACTGGATACTGTATCATGATGTGAACTTATGTACGGAAATTGTGAATTTATTAACTTCTGTATTTTTACTGGCCTATCTGTTGAAGAAAAGAGAATAGGAAACGATGTTCTAAATGATGGTCGAGAAACCGCTTGCTTTGATTGATAGTTTTGTAACACATTTGTCCTCGCAAAAAATTCCTTTTTCTTCTTCAAACAGAGTATTAACTGTAGTATCTACAGTTTGTTTTCATTTCGTCGAAAAAAGTGTTCATTTTGCCGGTTCATAAAGGTTTTATCTTTTTGTTTTACGAAAAAATTTAACGCTTATAGAAGTATATTACACGAATTTCAATTAAAAGGTACAAGTTAGCTCAAAATGATTTTCTTGTTTTTACATTGACTTTAGAAATAATATATCACGTCAAATGTATTTAAATACCGTTATTCGCAATAAAGTTTCATCTTATTAGACCGGTATCCCATGACACATCCAGTTTGGGTATTGGGGAATATCCATATTCTATTTGTTTTTCACATAGAGTTCGATGGTGAAAATGGCCAATGTGTCATGAGCTACCAATATAAAAGTTAAAAGTGTTTGTATGATTACATTTCATTAACATCCACGCCCATGGTCGACTTTTTTGCTGGTTCAATAGATCGGTCAGTGATCGCAGTTGAGTTTGTACTGTTCATTTTTGCAGCTAGATAATAACCTTAGCACGCTTTAATTTATATATAGCTGAAACAAAAACATATTTTTCGTTTCTAAAAAAAATCTTAATTGGCATTTTCCATTACTTTCAAAACCTATTAATATCACGGTGTATCGACATTTTCTGAAAAGGGAAGTTATTTTCAGTGGATAAACACTTGAAAGGCCTCTGTCTCTTATCATCTCTTCTTCTTTTTTTATCTTTTTACCCTCGTCAATTCATCAAAGTTTTCTAAAGTGTCATCGATTGGAGGTGTTGTCATTTCGCTCTCAACTTTTATACTCCTCTCAGTTTTGTAGTAGAGGCGATTGTCGCCTATAATTACTTTAAATTAAAAAGAAAAGTGAAATAAAACATAAAAATCCAGAGATTTCAAACAATATTCAAGCCAGGCACAAATGTTTTGATGTTATATATTTTTTTAAACTTTCTGACCTCCAAAAAATGTATCTACATAAAAAAAACAAGCACACAAATTGCCCGAAGCCAACATCATATTCTAGAACCACTACAGATCGTATTATTCGAAAGTATCCAATGACTTAAATTTTTTGATTCCTCAATATATTTCCTTTAATACCTATTATAAATTAGATAAGTAAGAATAGCAATTAATTTGATAATTCACATTATGAAGTGCCTTAATTATACTATAGTTAACATTTTTAAACAGAATGTCAATTTGACTCCAGTATTTTTTAGTAAATGTGTCAACACCGCTCGTAACGTTGTCCACCAGTCGACAATGACATTTACAGTGATATGGATAGTCTAATATGGAGAGAGTGGTCGACATACATTAAAATAAGTCCTGAAAGGCTTTGAGTTAATACTCAAAATACAGACAACTCTCTTCTCCAGGATTGTAAAGGACCTTTGACCCAACGAAAAACCAGATAAAGAGAAACTAACGACACTATGAACTTGATTTTTAATCTCTTAATTTTTGGTAGCTATCAAACAATATCCTCTACTAACGTGACCATCCAGGGGGAGCACTTAATACTTTCTTTGTGACCTTTTTCGAAAGTCATTTACCTCCTTAGACGCCACTTAATTTCTTAATACCTTATTTTCCTTATACAACCGTTCACGTCTCTTTTTGTTTCAAGAGAAATACCTCTCGATACTCCAAGGAAATTTTAAAATACAAATATAAACGTAGCTTTTTTCCACAGAGACGTACCGGTATGGGATTTTTTTTTATTCGTAATTTAGAAAAATTGTGATAATTTTGGTATTTTCTTTTTTCTAATTATAAAGATAGTGTGTGGCTATTCTTAAAGATAATCACGGCAGAGTAGATATCATTGTTCTAGTTAAGGTGGCGTCCAACTAAAAACCAGACAGTACAATAGACACAAAGACTGACCTGTCTCTTCTGCGTCCTATAAACTAACTAACTAAAACTTTTGGCCCAATTCTTTATACATTATATTACTTCTTTGCTTTATAATTCCTACCCTTCCTTCCGACTTCTTTGGAATCCTGGATAGTGAACAGAACAATTGTGCTGCTTTTTTTGGAAGGCTGTTCTTTGTATATGTTGTTTCGTGTGTAATGTTGTCGTTTGTGTTGTTGCCTATTGTGTAATGTTGTGGTTTGTGCGTGTCCATGTGTGTTGTTGCTGTGTGTAACTTGGTTTTTATATATGTGTTGTTGTTTTATGTATACTGTTGTTGCTTGTTGTGCGTGTAATTTAGATATGTTATTGCTTTTTGTCTAATATTGTTTAAGCGAGTATGTGTAGTTGTTTGTGCTTGTACGTGTGTTAATTTCGTTCACTTTACTTTTCTCTATTTAATTAATAATAAATTATCGTATGGGCGGCGAATAGCCAGTCCTTTCTCATACCCAACACCGAGAAATGTTTCGAGGCTGAATGTATTTACTGTCGACAAGAGTCGAAATCAACGTTTTCATACGGGCCGAACGAGTTCCGTCTGTCGTGAAAATATCCACTGCTATTTGTTATTCCCACTTCGACCTCGTTCTTATCTCTTCTTCTACCAATTATTAATTAAATGTGAATTAAGAATTCACTATTGAAATGTAAATTCCTTTCCTGGTCAAAGCGTCTGAGCTTGACATGAACACGAGACGTAAGTCTGTTCTCTTTCATATGATATCATGTATTTAAACCGTGGCAGAGAGGTTTCATTCTTCTTTCCTGTGAACATGTGCTATTGAAGCAAAATTTTACTGTATCTTATCTTATCTTTAAAAAGTGCATTCTTGTGAATGGTCAGTTATTTCGCTTTAATGTGTGTTAACTATTTTTTCTTAGCAGTTTCCACTTTCCTATTTTTATTACGTAGCAATGTCGTTCCAGTTCCAGGAGTATATATCGATATGATTTTTTTTTGTTCTTTCATATTTCTTTCATATTTTCTTTGAATATATTTCAAACCTTTTTAAAATATATGTATATTTAAAATATGTCTGTATTTACCGGTATAGGATCAATTATTCGATTTTATTGTTTTTTATTTGCTTTCTTTTATTATTTCTTTTATCTAAAATACAGGATGTATGAACCACGTTGTTAAATGATTTCTTTAACATTTTAATATCAAATTCATACTTCAGACACCCTGGATTTTGTTAAATTGGATAAATTTGTTCTGATACTATTATTGTTCCTTAGCATTTTACCTGGGACACTCTACCTGGGAATCCTACCTGGGACATGAACGTTACCTGGGACAAGAACTTTACCTGGAACTTCAACAAGGACTTCATCTGACAAGAACTTTATCTGGAATCAGGACTCTATCACTCCAGGAAAGTAACATCTATATATTTCATCGCTTCTTCAACTCTTCAACATAGAACAACCCAATGAAAACCTAGTGATTCTTGTTTTTCCTGTTTATTGTTTAAAAAAAAAAGTCAATAAACAACTTGTAAATTTAATAACGTTGTTCATAAAGTTTATTTTCCCTTCCAATATTCCAGGATTTGTCGCTATAATGCTCATGTGAGTAACAAATAAACTAGTATTATTCAGGGTGGCGCCAACTTACCTTTCTTAACTTAACTTAACTTAATTTTTCTTTAATTAATTTCAGTAACTTGATTAATAATTAACTTCCTTCAGTACCTTAATTAAAATAAATTTCAAGTAGGATTACCCGAGAACCGGTAAGACTACTCTCTGAATTTTTACTAGTTTGGTCTCAGAATCTACACCTGAGGTGCTCTCTAAACTGAGTAGCCGTTTCAGTGTATACGTCGTTGTTGTTGTTGTTTCGTGTGTAATTTTGTTGTTTCTTCTTATGCGTTTATGTTGTTTTTGCTTATTCTGTAATGTTGTGATTTGTCCGTATCCATGTGTGTTCTAGCACTTGGTTTTTATACATGTGTGAGTAGGAGTGTTGTTGTTTCATGTGTAATGTTGCTGCTTGATCTGTGACTGTGTATGTTATTGTTTAAGCGTGTATATGTTGTTGTTAGCATTTGTACGTGTGTAAACGTAGTTGTTGTTTCGTGTGTAATATTGTTGTTTCCTCGAATACGTTTATGCTGTTGTAATGTTGTGGATTGTACGTTTGTTGTTGTTTTGTGTGGACTGATGTTGTTTGTTATGTGTTATAATCCTGAATCTGTCCTAATTATTCCTATTTTTTCTTCTTCTCACTGCTATTTGAATTATGCACCATCACAAATTGTAAATATGGCGAATCGGCTATGAAATCTTTTTAAGGCATATAACGTTTTTCACGGGTCATAAACATGGAAGTGTCGCTAAAGCTCGCCTTAACTTCACAGTCTTCCCTGGGAAACCGAATTTTATGACGTTGAAGTCTCAGGTGGCTGAAAGGCAGTCAAACAAATTGAAAGAAAATAACTAAAGATTGGTAATTTCGCATTGACGTAACGAAATTTAAATTGAATTTTCCAGGAAATTTTTTAAATGAATAAAAGTAGAAATAAAAAGTTGCGACAGAAAAAGTATTTTAAAAATAATCTAATCAATTTAAAAGTTTTGTAGTGAAATAAAGTATGGGTTTAAACTTTTTATTTATGTTTCATTTTCTCTCTCTACATTGTGTTATTCTTCAAAATCGATTGTTTTTTTTAAACCATCAATAACAACAATAAAACAATTTGTCGATAAAGTTTAGAACTATAGTCATAAAAAGGACTTGAATTAGTACAGAAAATATCCATTATTTGGGATCACATATAAAAAATCTAATTATTAACAAAAAGAACAATTCACAAAGAAATACATAAATAGAATAGATAATACAAATTCAAATCCAAATTTAGACACTGGATCATCGATAGCATTAAATGGTTTGTTCAAAATTCGCATTGATGGTCACATTCAGTAAGATTATAGATGACAGAGTTTCACTACAGTACATTAAGCTTAACGCTCTAATATGGCATTTGGAAACGATAAAGGTAAACGGCATCGTTCTGCTAAAATCTATACGTACCAGGATCGGTGCTAGAACAACAAATTTCGATACGTATTTTTCTATATCTGTAGAAAATTATTATTATTTCATAATTTTAAGTGAAAAAACAAATAGTGTAGTGTTCACTTCAATACCATGCATACCTCTAAGGAAGTATTGGACCGAGCCATTAAAATTACAATATCAAGTACTCTTATAAAGAAGTATTAGACCGATTCATTCAAATGTACAATGTCATGTACCCTTCTAAGGAACTATTGGACCGATTCCCTCATATTACAATGCCATGTAAAATAAGGAAGTATTGGACCGATTCATTCAAATTACAATATCATGTACTCCTCCAAGGAAGTATTGGACCGATTCATTCAAATTACAATATCATGTACTCCTCCAAGGAAGTATTGGACCAATTCATTCAAATTACAATGCCATGTACTCCTCCAAGGAAGTATTGGACCGATTCATTCAAATTACAATGCCATGTAAAATAAGGAAGTATTGGACCAATTCATTCAAATTACAATGCCATGTACTCCTCCAAGGAAGTATTGGACCGATTCATTCAAATTACAATGTCATGTACCCTTCTAAGGAACTATTGGACCGATTCCCTCATATTACAATGCCATGTAAAATAAGGAAGTATTGGACCAATTCATTCAAATTACATTGCCATGTACTCCTCCAAGGAAGTATTGGACCGATTCATTCAAATTACAATGTCATGTACCCTTCTAAGGAACTATTGGACCGATTCCCTCATATTACAATGCCATGTAAAATAAGGAAGTATTGGACCGATTCATTCAAATTACAATATCATGTACTCCTCCAAGGAAGTATTGGACCAATTCATTCAAATTACAATGCCACGTACTCCTCCAAGAAAGTATTGGACCGATTCATTCAAATTACAATGTCATGTACCCTTCTAAGGAACTATTGGACCGATTCCCTCATATTAAAATGCCATGTAAAATAAGGAAGTATTGGACCAATTCATTCAAATTACAATGCCATGTAAAATAAGGAAGTATTGGACCAATTCATTCAAATTACAATGCCATGTACTCCTCCAAGGAAGTATTGGACCGATTCATTCAAATTACAATGTCATGTACCCTTCTAAGGAACTATTGGACCGATTCCCTCATATTACAATGCCATGTAAAATAAGGAAGTATTGGACCAATTCATTCAAATTACATTGCCATGTACTCCTCCAAGGAAGTATTGGACCGATTCATTCAAATTACAATGTCATGTACCCTTCTAAGGAACTATTGGACCGATTCCCTCATATTACAATGCCATGTAAAATAAGGAAGTATTGGACCGATTCATTCAAATTACAATATCATGTACTCCTCCAAGGAAGTATTGGACCAATTCATTCAAATTACAATGCCACGTACTCCTCCAAGAAAGTATTGGACCGATTCATTCAAATTACAATGTCATGTACCCTTCTAAGGAACTATTGGACCGATTCCCTCATATTAAAATGCCATGTAAAATAAGGAAGTATTGGACCAATTCATTCAAATTACAATGCCATGTAAAATAAGGAAGTATTGGACCAATTCATTCAAATTACAATGCCATGTACTCCTCCAAGGAAGTATTGGACCGATTCATTCAAATTACAATGTCATGTACCCTTCTAAGGAACTATTGGACCGATTCCCTCATATTACAATGCCATGTAAAATAAGGAAGTATTGGACCGATTCATTCAAATTACAATATCATGTACTCCTCCAAGGAAGTATTGGACCAATTCATTCAAATTACAATGCCATGTACTCCTCCAAGAAAGTATTGGACCGATTCATTCAAATTACAATGTCATGTACCCTTCTAAGGAACTATTGGACCGATTCCCTCATATTAAAATGCCATGTAAAATAAGGAAGTATTGGACCAATTCATTCAAATTACAATGCCATGTAAAATAAGGAAGTATTGGACCAATTCATTCAAATTACAATGCCATGTACTCCTCCAAGGAAGTATTGGACCGATTCATTCAAATTACAATGTCATGTACCCTTCTAAGGAACTATTGGACCGATTCCCTCATATTACAATGCCATGTAAAATAAGGAAGTATTGGACCGATTCATTCAAATTACAATATCATGTACTCCTCCAAGGAAGTATTGGACCAATTCATTCAAATTACAATGGCATGTACTCCTCCAAGGAAGTATTGGACCGATTCATTCAAATTACAATGTCATGTACCCTTCTAAGGAACTATTGGACCGATTCCCTCATATTACAATGCCATGTAAAATAAGGAAGTATTGGACCAATTCATTCAAATTACAATGCCATGTAAAATAAGGGAGTATTAGACCAATTCATTCAAATTACAATGCCATGTACTCCTCCAAGGAAGTATTGGACCGATTCATTCAAATTACAATGTCATGTACCCTTCTAAGGAACTATTGGACCGATTCCCTCATATTACAATGCCATGTAAAATAAGGAAGTATTGGACCAATTCATTCAAATTACTTTGCCATGTACTCCTCCAAGGAAGTATTGGACCGATTCATTCAAATTACAATGTCATGTACCCTTCTAAGGAACTATTGGACCGATTCCCTCATATTACTATGCCATGTAAAATAAGGAAGTATTGGACCAATTCATTCAAATTACAATGCCATGTAAAATAAGGAAGTATTAGACCAATTCATTCAAATTACAATGTCATGTACCCTTCTAAGGAACTATTGGACCGATTACCTCATATTACAATGCCCTGTAAAATAAGGAAGTATTGGACCAATTCATTCAAATTACATTGCCATGTACTCCTCCAAGGAAGTATTGGACCGATTCATTCAAATTACAATGTCATGTACCCTTCTAAGGAACTATTGGACCGATTCCCTCATATTACAATGCCATGTAAAATGAGGAAGTACTGGACCGATTCATTCAAATTACAATATCATGTACTTCTCCAAGGAAGTATTGGACCGATTCATTCAAATTACAATGTCATGTACCCCTCTAAGGAAGTATTGGACCGATTCATTCAAATTACAATCCCATGTAGGCTAAGGAAGTATTGGACCGATTCATTCAAATTACAATATCATGTACTCCTCCAAGGAAGTATTGGACCGATTCATTCAAATTACAATATCATGTACTCCTCCAAGGAAGTATTAGACCGATTCATTCAAATTACAATACCATGTAGGCTAAGGAAGTATTGGACCGATTCATTCAAATTACAATGCCATGCTGGCTAAGGAAGTATTGAACCGATTCATTCAAATTACAATGCCATGTAGGCTAAGGAAGTATTGGACCGATTCATTCAAATTACAATATCATGTACTCCTCCAAGGAAGTATTGGACCGATTCATTCAAATTACAATATTATGTACTCCTCCAAGGAAGTATTAGACCGATTCATTCAAATTACAATACCATGTAGGCTAAGGAAGTATTGGACCGATTCATTCAAATTACAATGCCATGTTGGCTAAGGAAGTATTGGACCGATTCATTCAAATTACAATGCCATGTAGGCTAAGGAAGTATTGGACCGATTCATTCAAATTACAATATCATGTACTCCTCCAAGGAAGTATTGGACCGATTCATTCAAATAATAATTAGAATATTTTGCAAGTGGTTAGTTAGTTAATTATGAGAATCTTTTGATATACGGGGTGTTATAATAAAGCGCAGGTATAAATTGGAAAAATGCAGAAAAGTTTTTGTTTTTACTTTTGGAGCCAATCCTGCTGAAAATCGATAAATAGTGCTTCGCTCTTAATAGGAATGACGGGCTATCAGATCTGTTTTACTGGATGCGAAATAGCACGTGTTGCGGATTTTGATTCATTTTCCAAAACAAACAAACCTCAATCTATTCCGAATACATGCAAATAGCAATCGAATAAATAAGCGTTCAACTTAATCTAAAACCAATTAAATTAATCATTCATAATTGATAAAAAGAAGAAAAAGTATGGCAATTTGTGGAGGATTTACAGATTTTGGAATTTAATCCTTAAAGCATGGATTTTCTATCATTACAAAATAAGATCCTCAAACATCCCAGTATTATTAAAAAATGTATCTGTCAAAAACTCGTAATTTGACAAAAAAAAACCTTAAAGTGAAACTACCAAATTCATCAAGTTGACGAATGAGATGGAACCGAGGTAAACAACCCAATGTCGGAGTTGGAATTTTCCCAAGTACAAAATACACACCGCTCAGTCATTGGGGAAATGTTTCCGCGTAATGGAAAGTTTCCAAACAATCCGCGGTATATACTTACAACGTTTACATTTTCTTGAGACTTTGGTGGCAAAACTATTTCAGACGTTTTATAGTCCCGTCGATTTCAAATTCACATAAACTAAGAGAATACAATTTTCTTTATGTTCTGCTTTTAAAGTTATATTAAACAATTTACTTTTATTGTTATTACGGTCGGAGTTTTGAATATTACAATTTCCGGCGATAAATTTTATTGGAATAACTTACATAGGCAACTTTTTTATTACCTTGGATTAGATTATTATAATTTTCATAGGTTTCTTTAATTTCTTGGAAATGTAGATTTCTATAGGTCAAAAACTTGATAAGCTTTTTACTGATAAACCGGGATATTCATTTCCATTGCCGTTGCGGCAAATAATATTTACTATTGCCCTAAGTAAATCTATTTTCTTTACAGGTAAGCGCACTCGTGAATATTTTATTTATTAACACATTATATTAATAATATTTTTGAGTGAAAAGCGAGAAGCATGTACAACTAAACTAACATAGTTTGGCCTTCAAGCAGTGGCGGCTCCTCCATTAGGTCATTGGGTCA
This sequence comes from Lochmaea crataegi, assembly GCA_947563755.1. NCBI lineage: Eukaryota > Metazoa > Arthropoda > Insecta > Coleoptera > Chrysomelidae > Lochmaea > Lochmaea crataegi. Next base: position 11,315,474 of record OX387429.1, on the reverse strand, counting down.
ATGACTTCCCATTAAAAAAATTTTAAAAAAACTCTTAAATAAAATGTACCTAAAACGTTTCAAGACCCCCGTGTAGACGTTATTCCGCATCAAGCATTAAGTACTCGGCGAAAACCAAAATTGGAAAGCGGGCTGGTGGCCACCATTGACCTCAAGGTGTTATATTGGAACGGAATTTGCCGAGCGCGGACGATCTTCACGGCTTGAGAGAGGCACGCCCGAGGTTTACATGTGATGGGCCAAAAGCCCTCTCTTCTCCCTTCCTGTTTTTTCTTCTATTCTTGCTCCTCTCCGCCTCTTACCTTCTCCTCTTCTTCCCCCTTTCTGCGTCTTTCCTTCTCCTCTTATTTCTCCTTCCTGTGTCTTCCTCCTTTATGCGTCTTTCCTTCTTTCTCTTCTTCAAAAACCAATAATTTCAATATGTGGGTACGACGAAATTTTTTCAAAGGATCAATTTTTTTGGAAAATATCCAAATCATATGGAAGTATTTTATAGGGGGTGAATTTGTCACAATTTCCCGTTTACCATATGCGTATGATATTATTTTTAAGAGGGGTCTATTTATATATAATCTAACTGCAATGGAAAGGGACGTTTTGACGTATCGTAGTGTCATTTGTCATTGTATTGTCACTAGTTAGAATTAATAACGATTCAATTTCGTTTAATTATACTCGTGTCTAGGGAAAGTTGAAGAAATAAATTTAAAACCAAATTTAATACTTACCTATGATTTAATTCTATAATATTAATACGATTTGCAGAAACGCTCTTAACACCTTTAAAATATGCAGCATTTAGTTCCCTTGATGTCAATTATTCGTAGTAATTTCTCGATATCGTCCATGCAGATTTGTGAATAATTTATTAATTTCCGATTCAACACTGGATAATTCCCAAGTTACAAATTGACAGAGTGATCCGTACTTTACACTATTTTCATACTAGATGTCGCAGCAGCGGAAAATTTGTATTTAGAAAATTGTCCGACGTGGTAGAATTGGAAAATAATTTTTACTATGTACCTACTTTTAATCAAGAAATAAACTTCATATCCATTTCTCAGTTCTACTCCCGTATCTAAATCACAAATATAACATTATAAATGAATTTGATATAAGCCACGTGCATCTCCAATTAAATTGGAAATCCAGTGCAAAGATCCTTATTCACAGCTGAAGCTCTCAACGGGGTCAAAACGAATAGATCATAGCGCAGCTGCTCGCTCTATAGAGACGGCGTCTTTTTCGTCGTCTCCGGCATCGTCAATCTGATGTTTAAAGGTCCAAGGACCACTCGAATTGTTGCATCTTATCCTTTTGATCATTCGGTGGTAAGCACTTTTTATTTTTGTAAGCGTTTATTGCTTTTCAACAATATTTATGAAAAACAAAAGTCCTTAACCACCAGAGACGGATTTGCAGGTTAAGAAAATTTCTTATTCTGGTAGTACGCCACTGGTTGGTATATCAAAATATTCTGGGAATGTTCACTATAAATTCGTCATATTCCAGAGTGTTCCCTTTGTTCTTTTTTTCTAGAAAAGACCTACAAATATAATACTGAAACTTTATACAGTTTTAAATCTGTCAAGTGCATGGGAATCACAATTTTAATTTCTCTTGTTAGCCAATTGAAGTTATCGTTTTATGTTTCCAGTATGAAAAATAGCGAGACTTAAGAGCAGGTGCAGTTGATAATCCTCCCATTTCCTATTGCTACTCTCAAAATAATATTATTTTAGGTAGAATCGTAATGTCGAAGAACCTCTTAATAGAAAATTTCATAATTCTAACTTAAGTACTTTTTGAGAAACGTCTACTGCTCGGTAGTCGCGAAAAACCCTGTATGTATACCTCTCTTTTTAACGACTGAACGTTTCCAGTTACACACGAGTTACTGGCATTTTCTCTATCAGTGGCGGCTCCTCCATTAGGTCATTGGGTCAATGACCTCCCATTCAAAAATAATTTCAAAAAATAATTAAATAAGCATTTAAAGTAATAAAATATACCTACTATACATATAGTATTCCTCTTAAATAAAATTTACCTAAAACGTTTCAAGACCCCCGTGTAAACGTTATTCCGCATCAAGCATCAATTACTCGGCGAAAACTAAAATTGGAAAGCGGGTTGATGTCCACCGTTGACCTCAAGGTGTTATATGGGAACGGAATTTGCCGAGCGCTGACGATCTTCGCGGCGTGAGAGAAACACGCCCTAAGTTTACATGTGATGGGTCAAAAGCCCGATTTATTATCGACGATGAATCGACTTACGTCGGCTGATTATTACACGCTTATAAAAGATACGAGTAGAGGGGTTGGCAGGCCGCGCTATATTTTGATTTAAAGGAAAGCATTTGAAGCGAAATAATGAGAATAATGAGCTGTGTTTTGACGTAATAAGTTGTTGCAAATACAAAAGATCGAAGCCTTCACTTACATTTTAAGAGACCATTATTTTTATATAAAACAAGCATGGCCCAAAAATTTTTTTTGTCTCTGGGGCTTTGGAACGGAACTCCACAAATTTTGCTTTTTTAATGATTTTTACGATTTTAACGACTTCTGGGCAGAAATTGGGAGTGGTTTCTCTAAAAATTACCTGGTCAGTGGCGTTCCGTATTTTAAGATTTTGGTCATATCACCCCCCTATCAATTTAACCACGTGCCGCCTCTGATCTCTATGATCCTTTTACCATATTCAAAGTACACTTTAATTTCGAACACACTCGATTGTTACAAATTCCCCAAAACACAAATAAAAATCAACCCCCATTCAATCTGTGATTGATTTCAGTGGTCGTTAGTAGTTTTCGGTTATAAATAGCAGCGTATCGTGTTACAGAAACGTTCACCAACGTCCTGTTGTGGCCACATCATATCGAATCTGATTCCAAGAGGTGCGACAATAATAATTGCGAATAGTTGTATAAAGGGAGATTGTTATATACAACCTCTAGAGTCAATAATGCGAAAGCAAGAGTCCAATTACTAACGCTAATTATAGGAAACTATATTAATGAGTTTGTAGTCGAGTGTTAGTTAATAGATGCCGAAGATAATAGTTTTATTATAACAGAGAAGCAACAACTACTTCTCGGGCTATATGCCCAGACAGACATTGGATTACATTGTGATGCCTTTTGGTCTAATATAATAATATAACAATAAAATTTAAATAAGAAATAAATTCCATTGAAACTAATTTCAATAAATCATTAGAACGTTGAAATATTACATAAATATGAATAGGAAGGTCGACAGGTACGAAGTCAAGTTCAGCACGGGAAATAAACATAAACATGTAATATTTAATATTTACTTTCGGTGAACTTGAACCGGTGTATAACCTATACCTATATATATATATAGTTAGTAATCTTAAGTAGTGTAATGTATCGTAGTACAGTAATTTAATAAATAGAACTTATGCCAGTGCCAGAAGTGGTTGTTTTATTCCATTAAGGTGGCCCTCCGGAGTGACCAGCAATACCACCAATTAAGAGGCCTATCCACACCTTGAAACCCCAACATTACAACATTCCTAAGTTGAACAGGGTTGGTATATCTGCAAGATATAACCAACCATTCTGGTTTGTAATTAGAAGGGACAGCATCACTTGTAGATCGGTTTCGGCGTATTTGCTTAGATGTCATCCGTCTAGAAGCTCGGAGAGCTTAATCATGTACTGGAGACAACGCTGAAACCACATCAATACATTAACCACAGTAAAGGAAATGCTAAGAATGCGATAACAACGACATCCCTACATCTAACCACAAACCAAAATTCTATATTGACAAAAAACGATCTCGGTTTTGTAGTTATTTACTTAATTACAGTTTCCTGTAAAAATTGTGATATTTTAGTTAAGCGTGTTATCAATAGTGATGTCGAAGATAATAGTTTTATACTATTATTACGCCTTACAAAGTTTTTGTACTGATGAGGCGCAAATACGCCGAAATCGGTCTACGAGTGATGTTGTCCCTACTAATTACAAACCAGAATGGTTGGTTATATCTTGCAAATATACCAACCCCTGTTCAACTTAGAAGTGTGATTCAATGTCTATCGGGGCATATAGCCCGAGAAGTAGTTGTTGCTTCTTTGAAAAATATTTTTCAAAAACTTTGTAAAGCGTTTTAATAGTATTAAACTATTATTTTCGACATCTACTGATAACAGGCTTTACTAAAATATGACAATCTTTACAGGAAACTGTAATTAAGTAACCGAGTGTTAAATTGATAATTCTTTTGTTTGAGGCTATGAAAGGGTTTTACGGTAGGAGTTTTTTACCTATAATGGCTACTAAAACGATAAATACTTTCCTACAACATCGCAAATAATTGACTAATGATCATGTACTCTGGAAACTCGTGCTGCGAGTGCGCACTGTCACCCTTCACTTGTCACTTGTCCGAGGCTATGTTTCGCATTAACTGTCGATCACTTCAACATACTACATAGATATACAGTGCGTCTTATTATTATCTTCGTCTCCTCTTTGATCGGTGCTTCGTAGCCTCCCCACTCTGGTATGTATTATTATGAAATAATAATTTTGCGTTTGATAATTTGTTTAAGTTGTTTGATTTATGTCAAATATTTTTTTATGATAGTTGTATACGTGTTGGGTTCGTTTTATTTGTCTAATAGAATTCTATACTTTTGCCACAGCTTCTCAAAAAGAGATTCGACTACTTACCTCAAGGTCGTGTTTCAAGGATACTATAGATGTCGGTTCGTAGATGGGGTTCCAATCTAATTATTTAATTTATGTTCACTTGTTCGTAAGAAATGAAATAGTGATATACTCTGATTCTGATTTAATAAATAATTTAAAAAAAAATTAATATGGAATTAAACAATGAAATAAATTATTACAAGCAGCAGTATAACATAACAATTTGTCATGTTGACAATAATAAAACTGTGAAATACTCTTACCACTAATATTCGCACCACTTCGAATTACGGAACGTAAAATGTTCGCTCCGATTAAAAAGCTGATCAATTTTCCTCACAGAAATGTGAGGACGTAACCTTAATCAAATATTAATTCAGTATCATGCGAATATTAGAAAATTTGATATCAAATTTAACGTAAGTATGCAATAATGAATGCAACCTAAAACTAAATGCCTTATTTATACACTCTTAATCACTTTCAATGCGTCAGTTCTTCTATTATAACCTCAAATTCGTGAAGCAAACAAATTGTTGTAAATAAGAACCGTAACAGTTTTTATTTTCTTTCAGCTCCTGGCCACAGCATTCAACTCCTCCAAATATTTATTATTTAATCAATTATGATATATAGCTCGAACAAAATTTACTGGATCGCAAATTCAATATATTAATATATTATTATCTCACCATATGCATGAATAGGTTGTCCTAATATGGACAGATATACCACAACTTGCTCGTAGACCTCGTTCTGGCACTTAATACACAACTCTTTCCTTCTGGTTTTTTCTACCAGGAAAGAAATTTACACCAAACCGGAATTATCTGACGCTTCCTGCCTTCCCCGTCAACAACCTCCTAGCTTCCCCTTAGCAACCTCCTCATTCATTTTTTTAATTTCCACTTCTTTTTTAAAACATCTTACCAACCAATATTTCATATTTCGACTAAGTACTTAAATTTTTACTTTGACATTTTCTTGACATATTTCTATAAAATATTTATAATATTACCATCTAAAATTCACAAATTATACAAAATCAGAGTATCATTACCACTGGTTAATAACTTTATAAAATTTATTATTCAAACTTATATGATTTACAATAAATAGTCACATATAAACATTACCTTCCGATTGTATACCCTATTGATATTATACTCCAAATAATTATTATAATGAATCAGCCTTTAGATATGAAATGTTGACATCCGTCCTTACACAAAATATGTATACAGGATGTATCAAAATTGTTAAAAGTGATTATAAATTTTATTGTTAATATAAAATACGTGATCTTAAATTTAATTTGATACAATCGTATCACGATTCCATAAAATCCATTCCAAACAGTATGTTTGTCTGAAGGTTTAACGGTGTTTTAATTTGTCCAAACTGAGGCCAAAATTAAGCCTCAAAAACAAAAAAAGATACACTAAATTACGGTTATCAATTTTTTAGTCCAATTTAGTCCAATAGAGTTAGAAATTAAGGTTTTTTTCTTTGGCTGACTGAATTCCAGACTACCAAATCTCAGTCAGGAACAACAATTTACGCTTGATAAATTATAGAAATCGTTAAACTCTAGTGCACAAATGGAACTATGTAGTTGGTTTCAGACGACTCCATTAGGAAATCAACAACTAGCAACGAGAGGTGAGTTAAAATTAATCCAAAACCCTCAATTCCACCGAGAATTATTCCACTATGAGAAAACCAACGGGTGCATTCAGTTTTCCATGACAGTTACAAAAGAACGATCATTGTTTTCGTGGACACCTTTATTCCTCGGGGCCTAAGGAAATTATTCAACTCAGACGTTCGTATGTCTTGGTTGCTGAAAAACCACGAAACGTTAAGAAAAAAACTTTTAATCCCTTTCAATGTAAAGGGGTTATAATGAAACCAATGGAAGATAGTTGATAATAATTACGCTCGAAGCATATTTTAATTGAAATTTAATTGAATTAAAGTGAATCAGTGTTGTTTTCAAACGTTAATGAAAGTATCAGTGCCGCAGAAAATATCCATCTACCATGAGCGTACAAGTGAATTTCTCCAAGGGGTCAATTAAATAGGAAAAAATTCTATACAATGGGCGCACTATAAATTTTTAAAAGGGGTTTAATTATAACACTTATAAAAAGTGTTTGATGTAGCTATTTAAAATGAATTTTCTCTCGTCTTAGTGTTTTGAACTGTACGTAGGTCGATTTTCTGAACCAAGTATGTTGTCTTTCAACATTTCCGACAATGTATATGCATCACGTGTCGGTTAAAGATAACGATATTCGAAGTCAATTTTCCGGAAAATTATTCTGTCATTAAAATACGGACGGAGTAAGCTTTGGGGGCACGCATCATCTTGTTGAAACTAATATAGAGGAAACTTTCAGATTTCGTGCACGACCGGAGCTCTTGATATACCTTGCAAAATGGGGTTTAGTTGTTAACGATAACTTTCTGCAGTATACGGAATAGAGACTGTAGAATAACTATAGTTAATACGGATGGTGTTATTGATGGAAGTAACTATACTGCTCAAAAATTGAAGTGGATAATTATAACTTTTGCAAATATTTTATTTAAAAACGTTGTCAAAGCGATCACACTGTATGCTGTGTATGGCCATTTATCTACGCAAAAGTTGGTTTTGACCATAGCACCCCACCTGATTTTTTTTTCAGCATTTTAATTTTTTCCTGTGACCTAAGGATCTAAACTATGAGAGAAATGCATCGACCGTTATTATATAAAACATATAAGTGACCGTAAGCGACCATTTTCCAAAAAACTAATTTTGTGTCATTGTGCCCCATGCCTGGGGTACATGATAACGGGACTTAGGTACCTTGAAACAGCTGAAAAAACGCCAAAATTTGCAAAAAAAAATTTATTTTTGGAATTAAAAATGGCAAGGAAAGGCATTAAAAAAAGAGGTATTTGGAATGTGAAATAAGTTCAATATTGATTTTAAGAAGGCACAAACACGAAATCTTTTCACTTTTAGCCAATGTTCAAAAGATCAAAATCACTTTGAATGAGATGAACCCTTTTTGGCTTTTAGTACCCTGAACCACAGAAGGATTTTCCAGTAACATCTTTATGTCTTTGTCATCAACCGTGGCTATGTCATCCACAAGAGGTTCGACAAAGGTGTTGCATTTTCGGTATCATAGGAATGTAACCTCATAGTCCCCCTCATCGACTTGCATCTTGGTGATTTGACCAACATAGAATTTAGATTGGCATTTAAGCTTGAACTCGATCAAAACATAGTCTCCTAAAACAGGAAGACGGTTCAATTCTGCGAAATATTCGGGCTCAACAGCAAAAATCTCCTCGTCTATATCCATGTCGTCGTCCGTGTCTACATATTCAACGTCTCCATCGTCTTCTTCGTCGTCCTCTGATGATGAATGAGTTGGAGCTTGTTCACTAGATTCTTTCTTCTTCGGTTTCGGTTGATTTACGAACACCTCCCTTTTCACTGACAATATTCTGGAAGTTTGAATCGGCTTCTTCTTCTCTGCAATGGCTTTCATTTCTGGAGTGCTCGTGGCTATCATACCCTTCCCTTTTTCCCACTGCTTTCGATCAGTTTTTAGTTCTCCTGCTTTTGGATAGCCACGAAAATCTTCAGGGGATAGGAAAGCATGACTTGGACCAGCTCGTGGATCGAGGACACCGATGACTGTATGGTTTGCACCTGTTCCTTCTTCTAAAGAAACTGCTCCTTCTTCTAGGGAAGCTGCACCTTCTTCTAGCAAAGCTGCACCTTCTTCTAGCAAAGCTGCTCCTTCTTCTACTTGAAGGAGGGAACCGTTAAGCGAATCACTTGGCACAGCATAACTATTGGTCTGAGGTGGTTGAGCATCCACAACGGTAGGAGTCAGTCACATAATTGCATAAGAAGTCTGCTTCGGTAAAAACATCTCGATCGAATAGCTGTATCCCACTTTTTTTGAAACCTGCAATTATGTTGGAAGGTGTATTGCTTTTCTGATGAGCTATGTTCACGAAGGAAGCTGTATTATAAATTGACGCAATTTTGTCAGGGTTTTGCATCATCCAAGAGTCAAGAGCTGCATTATAATAAGTTTTAAACGGCCCGAAAACAGCAACATCTAGGGGCTGCATTTTGTTGGATGAATGGGGAGGTTAAGTCAAAACACCATCCTCCTTGCACATTATAAGAGCTTCCAGGGACCAATGACTTTCTACATTGTCATGGATTAATAGAGTGGGGTTCTCTCTAGAACTACAAGTGTGGCGAATTAAATGCTTAATAACTTCCACAAAAAGTTCTGATGTCATCCAACCGCTAGGGGTGGCTAAGCTGGAGGTGCTCCTTGAGTCATGTGGTCTTTGACATGAACACGTGGAAAAATCAGGACTGGCGGAATAGTGTTGCCAGACGCAGAAATTATGGACACTGTGGTGACGTTAGTGCCTTTTTCTTCACTTGTAGCTTTGCACACTTGCTTCAAGCTTTTTTCATTCGTTGGGGTTTTTGTACAGTTGATGTGGCTGTTTCATCCAAATTGAACACTCTAGTCCCATCTCCAAACTCTGGGTGCTGTTGATACAGTATTTCCAAGTTATTGAAGAAAACATCTATATTTGCTTTGGTGAACGAAGTAGCACGATACAAGTTGCAAGGCTCAGGGATCTTTTGGCTGAGTTTGGGGTGCCTTTTCAGAAAACCGTAAAACCAATCAATGCCAACAATTTTCTTCTTCCCCCATGATATAGGGCATGGTATTTTGTTCATCACTACCATTTCGTATGCAACTCGTCTGCAATCTTCAACTGGTAGGCCAAAAAACATCTTAGAGCACATAATGAGGTAGTTTTTCAATTTATCCTCCTGCTCTAGTGTGGAGACCATCTTAGCTGAGTAGTTAGGTGCATATTTTATATTTTCTTCCCCACCCTCACCATATTCTTTTCTTTTCTTCACATATCTTGATAAAGTGACATAACTCACGTCCTTCAATGCAGCAGCACGTCTTAAACTGTTTCCATTCATGACCATTTCCACTGCTGCCGTCATGTCATCTTCCAAGAAGAGCCACTTGCTAGTTTTGCGCTGTCGATTTCGCACTATTTCTGAATCAAAAAGAAAAAACAATACTTACAGCACAATAAAAAACACATGGGGCACAATGTAACACTCATGGGGCTCCGTGAAATGTCTCATTTCGCCCCAATCTCTTCTGTTTCAAGGAACCCCAAACACGCCATTTCGGTTTCCCTCACTGTCTACCACGAACATGGAGCAATAGAAATGCAAAAGTCGGGCAAAAACTTAAGGGATACATGTACAATGAAATGCCATAAGAACTTATTGAATTAAAAAATCACGAAGGCGAAGATCCGTTGGTGGAGATTTTTTACTTTCACTACGAAAAACAGCACCTCACCTCGTCAAGTCTGGCACGTAACTGCTGAGGAGGAGACAATTAGCTGGCTTTGTTGGTAGTGGCGCGCAGCGCTTCCTGCTGGAATTTCGTTGCACTAGAACCTTCTGTACGTCCGATACACGAACTGTTTTACTGTGCCCCGTGTTCCATTGTGCCCTACCCTCCCCTACGTCTGATGGTCGAATTTCAGTCTGGAGAGAAAGAGGACAGCGGCATAAAGCAAATTTAATGGCACCAACCACTCTTTTCGGTGGAGGATTAGTTTGTGTGTGGGGCGGTATTTGTTATCATGGCTGCACTGTGCTGCTGGTCTTGATTCAGCAAACAATGACTGCTGTAAGGTATCGCGACAAGGTTATTGAGCCTATAGTCGTACCGTTTCCTGGCGCAAGATATGTTTTTATTGATGATAATGCTCGTCCTCACCGAGCAAGACTTGTGAACGACCGAGTATAACATCATGGGTTTACTAGGATGGAGTGGCCACGCTTTTGCCATTCCTCGGAAGTGATTTGATCAAACTCGTGCTCCGCCAGTTTCCTTACATCTTCCAAAATAGTTATTTTTGAAATTTATTGAATGTTACCTGTAGCGAGAGATGTTTTATTTTTCACATTTGACAACGTATCCGACTCACATTTGACACTTTGAAAATAATTGAACACTTTAAAAATTATTTCACGTACATGACTCTTGATAACTGGTTTTTTGTTAGGCGATGACATTTTTTCAGAAACAACACAAAAATTATTCAGACAATGCCAAACGCCTACAGAATTGGACGACAACTAATGATACGCCTCTGTACAGAGCATTTATATGTCTTGCAAGAGCTATACTGGGAGGTAACATTGAAAATGAGTTTGTGCGCATGGTGGCGGGCTCGCCATCACGTTTGGCGCTTGATGTACAAAGAAAATTCAGAAATTTTTATCCACTTCAATTGTTGGAGACTATGTGAAGAACAGGATTTTCTTTTTCCTTTGCTGGCGTCTCTGATATTATTATTACGGTTATCACTACGACAGTAGTCTGTTTAATGATATTTATATCAAATGATCCAAACAACGAAATCGACAAAAAGAGCTTTAGATGGAATTGAATTTGAACCAATCAAGTAATCTGGAAAATCTCCCGCTGATCGATGTAAAGATAATTATTTTTAAAAACAGGCGTGAAGCATAATACCTATAGAAAAAGCAATAAATAACGTTCTGCCGTCGGCGTTTCCGTATAATCTGCATTTATAGCTTATCAATCAATTGTTGGTTAATCTTCTCTCCAACGTACCTTTAGGATAAATGAAAATCCATAGTAGCTGAAGCATAATAAATCACTGTGTTTGTTATGTAATACCCTTTGGCAGATTTTTTTTTGCAAAAGTTACTTAGTTTCTTAGTAATCGACTAAAACAATGCAAGGAAACTGTTTTCTTTAGAAGGATATTTTTCGTCGACCTTTACAAAAAATGACATTTTACGTACTAATTTCCGGATGAAAAATCGTCTAAAACACTTTTCGTCCGCTGTGGTCGATATGATACGGCACGGTGCGAGAATGGCTGTGACAATAACTGTCATTTGCTGTTGTCAAATTAATAAAAGATCGACGAAAAAATATAATATGCACCTCGGCGAATAACTGTCTATTGTCTCGACTATAATAGACAATTTTCCGCCCTTGGTAAATAAATAACTATTTCCAACCTCACTTTCAGATGTAAAAAGTCAATGCCCTCAAATTTACCCGCGAAGGATGGGGATAGTTGGATAGTCAATAATCCTTCAGACCACAGATGTTAAAGGCGACACAGAAGAAGAAAGTAAAGGCAGCATGACTGGGGAGATTGATGTGTATGTGACAGGGTCGGAGGTGTGGGGTGAAAGAGCGGGGGTGATTGCGTGGGTTAGGCCACTCCTGCGGGTGCAGAGAGAGACACTCCTGATGGAGGTGCAGGGGTACAGGACAGTGGGTGGACTGACAGCAGCGGTTCTGTCAAGGTCATACCCATTGGACGCGGTGCTAGAGCCCAGAAGAAACGCAGGAGGGGTGCGACCAGAAAGGAAGTACAGGAATGGATGGAGAGGGTGGGAGGGGTATAAGGGCGTGCTAAAAGGAGCGATTGGGAGTAGGAGAGATTGGATGGACTGGGAATTCGGGAGGTGAATTACTTCTTGAAACAGGTGCTCACTGGTCATGATGTGGAGGATGATATGGGGCATTCGTTTAAATGCTGGAAGAACGAGGAAGTGATGAAGAAGCTGGAAAGGAAACTAGGGGAGGCGGTGTATTGGGTGAACATGGTGGAGATAATGTTGAGGGGGTATGAGGAATGGATGGAGGTAAGTGGCGTAGTGGAGAACATGATTAGGGGGAGAGAAGGACTCGATATGGCATGATAGGTAGGGAGAAGATGACAGTGTGAGCGCAGAGTCTGCGACGGACCGCCGCCCGTCTCGTAGTATGATAGGATAGTGATTCCGAGGCGGGGGTAACGGCGAGTTTGAGATAATTCCAACACTGTTTGGGTCCTGGATAGGACCCATTCGAACATGAGTTTCCCATCTTGACCCGAAAAAAAACGTGATCATTCAATTCCTCGACAATATCAAAAAATAAAGATACGAAAAGTGAATTTAAATAATAGTGCGAAGAAGTTTTTGAAGTCAAATAATCTATCAATAAGTATTCGAACAAACTACTTCATCCTCTAAGCGACCATTGTCTCAATATCAAATCTCAAGATATTAACTGCAGATTCTAATAGCTCCGAAACTCCAAAGACTTTCCCATTTGCTTAAAAACTTTCCATCACTTAAAAGCACAAGTTCAAAACTATTTTTCGTTTTAACCCGCCACCGATTATTCCCAAGTTTAACAATTTGTTCCGAAAGTCTGTTCTCAAGAAACAGAGAGAAGACTATTCAACGCCTCTCGGTTGCCGTATTATTTGTTCTTGTTTTGCTCGAATATTTTTAAGATAATGAGGCACCCGCTTGCCAATGCAATCTACAAACTAAGCTGGTACGTTTCCCTCGGGCAAATGTGGTTGTAGTACGGAAGAGACGTAATCAAATTGGATTTTTGTAGTTAACAGGGTTTTCTTTTATCTTTTGTCGATCTATTTCTAACTTACCTATTTTTGTAGTCGGTCCACATTCACAGGGTTAGCAAACTGATTTGTTAGGGTTAGGGATTTGGTTAATTCTTTGGAAACAGATCCGGATATATACAGTGCTGCTGAAAAGTCTCGCACCAAAGGGATTATCTTTGAAACGAAGTGCTCAAAATTATGGCCCATTGTTTATCGACAATGATACAATCTCTCTCCGAAGCTACTAATAGAATCGTTGATCATTTGTGGAGTTCAAGCTAGTGGGTCTGTTAACATAAACGCGGTCTTTCAGGTAGCCTCAGAGAAAAAAATCGAGTGGTGTAAAGTCGGGGGATCTTGCCAGCCACTCAATTGCACCTCTTCGACCAATCCTTTGGTGCTACACTTTTTTTCAGCAGCGCTATATAAACTTTATATGTTCACACGGAATCTGAAAATAGCCGTACAGTGTATAAAACCTTGAACATTGCTTATCAACATATTTATTTTCACTCTCTTGAGAATAATCTTCCTTACCAAATTTGGATTAATGAATTTTAGGATTACATAGCAGGTGTTTCAAATGTCAGTTTAATGTCAAATCGAATTCTCCACGCCTATATCATTTATTTCTATGGTTGTAACCACAGAACTAATGTTTAGTTTAGGGAAAGAAACGATAACTTATTCCTTGGACTGATAATCGTTGGTGCTATTCCCAAATTCCCAGCTTTTGTCAGTAATAGTTGTTATATGTCATCAATTATTGTTTTCCATCGAGCGACAGAGTTAAAGATTATTTTTGTAGCTAGAACTATCGTATTAATTAGTTTTGTGGTTCTGTAGAGAGCTAAACATTATTTCTGTGGTTAGAACCATCGAAATAGATAAAGATGGACGCGAAAAATTAAATGAACAAACCGGAAATTCGATTTGACATAAAACTGACATTTTGAACAATAACTTGTGCAGCATAAATAATAATTATGATACAAGATAATTCAGTATTTTTACAGTATTATCGAGCATTTAATAAATTTATTACACTATCTATTTTCTATCATTTACATCGTATTAAATATTTTAAATATCCATGCCTATCGATCAAAAAGGGATGAGATTCAAAACTAAAAAGCAAATACGGGAATCATTTTAAAAGCCAGAAGTAAAAAGCATTAAAAACATTTTATTTACACACATTTATTTTAAAATTTTATACAAAATAGAGTGAATGAAGTGGTACAGCCTCAAGAATTCAAATATTATTTTAAATAATAGAATATCAACATAATATTCCACTGTAATTTGAAAGATCCAATGTAATTCCAATAAATAATTTATTGTCGGCATGCGGTAAAATTATTACAAATCATAGTTATTCTTCCAATAACAAATGAAACATTTCATTAGGTATCATTAACATGAAATTTGTTGGGCTAGAGATCATTTCAAAATACAGTTGCATACAATGTATAAATATCGTTAAATCATCCAATTATCTCTATTAGACCATTCCAGAATGACGTCACTGACAGGTCGGCCATATTCTTCTGCAGGACCCATGTCATATTCTATTTAGTTTTCATTGTTTACTGGTAAACATCGGATAATACTTAAAACTTGGCGTGTGAGTTTGTATTGTATGTCGGTAATGCGGAGTTCCACAGGGACTAGTGGAAGCCCGGGTCCTGATGGAATACTCTACTTACGGAAACTACAGTATTCACTGGGATGAGCTTTATTGTATACTTAACTATTTACACTAGTTTTACATATGTGTTACTTAAGATGATCATGTTACTGGTATAACATAGTTTTAGATCTGATATCGATGTACTACATTTAAATATAACTAAATATATCTGAATGTATGTGAAAAGGTCTGACTGTTCCTTATGAATTATGAATTATTCTGAATTGTTCGCTTATCTACTTCATCAGCATATATACGTACTGCCCTAGGTCAACTATCCAGTTACGTGATAGTTCTCTGGCCTTTCACTGTCACGTTCGTGACCTCGCGTGATATAACAAATAACTAAATAGATTGTTTTTATAAACATAAATCTTAAATGAATTAATTAATAATAGATAATTTCAATGACTTTAATTCTTTATGTAATGCCCAAAATACATCACAAGTTCTCGACTTTTTATCGAAAGTTAGTTAGTAACTTAGATGGAAGTATGCATCCTGTCTGGATTCCTACCCAAAATACCACCACTAGCGGTAAACCGGATGAGTCTGCAACTTCAAGAAATGAGAGATTTGAAAGAAGAAAATGGAAAAAAGTTGCAATAGAGGTAGGTATTATATTTAAAAATTAGTGTTTGCACCTGAATCTGTTGCCTTTGACTTATTTAATTCAATTCAAATTCAAAGACAGTTTACTGACTGCGCCATGTGTTATTTGTAAAGTTTTTATTATTTAAATAAAATATATTAGATTGACATTTTTCTACAAAATCCGTATGACAACCAACTGACTTACAGCACATGTCAATACACACAAGCTTGAACTCCAACTAATCGGTAGTCCTCTAGAACAATATGGCCGACCTGTCAGTGACGTAATTCTGGAATGGTCTATTATGTTTACAAAAACTATGAAATGTGAGGTTAAATATTGAATTACCTCGTCGTCTTCTTTTTTTATTTCGGTTCCTAAACTTCAACACACCTTTTGGTACTTGAATACGCGGCAACACTGTGCCCCCTTATTGTATTCTCCCTGACACTCTACAGCGTTTAAGAATACGACATTTTTGTTCCCGAGTGGACTAGTTTTCCCGGGAACGCTCCCTTCCCAGATAGTCAAGAAAACGGGTCCTTTATTAGTTCTGATGATGTCAATAAGGCTACGAAACATGGTATTATATTTGTTAGTTTACAATTTCAGTTGAGGTTTGATACTGAGTATATATGTGTGCAGAGATAGTATAATACAGAAATTCTAAGAGGATTCTTCATGTCCTTATAAGTTCATTAGACTCAGATTAATTAAATTCAGCTTTATAGTTCAGAATTGGATGGTTCAACTTTGGAACAATGAAATTTGATTAGGAAAGCTCGTCTTTTATAACACCCTACTTATTACGCTAAATTAAATTCATACTAAACCAAATTAATTTAAAAAAAAGCTGCATTGTGATTACCAATGTGATATACAGGGATTGGAGAGAGAGAAAGGGCTGAATATTATTGTTAAGAGACGGAGGCTGGAGTGCCCCAGGGCTTGGTTCTGGGACCAACGCTCTAGGAGCGTTTGTTTGATGAGGTTTATGGGATATTATGTGAAGAGGGATGTGGGATTACGGTGTATTCGGACGATGTGTGTCTGGTATGTACAAAGGGAAAGGCGGAGAGGAGAGGGTTGTTTAGGAAGATTGTGAAGAAGATAGAGCGGTACGGACTGGAATTGGCAGAAGATAAGACGGTGAGGTTGCTAGTGAAGGGACGGAGAAAGACTAGGGCAGTAGAGGTGATGGTGAAGGGAAGGAGAATTCGTATGGAGGTGTCTGTTGGATAGTCAATAATTCTTCAGAACACACATGTTAAAGGCGGCACCGAAGAAGAAAGTAAAGGCAGCATGGCTGGGGAGATTGATGTGTAATGTTAAAGGGCCGGGAGAGTGGAAGAGGGGGTAATTGGTAGGACGGTAGAGCAGAGTATGATGTACGGTGCGGAGGTGTGGGGTGAAATAGCGGGGTTGAATGCGAGGGGTTAGGCCACTCCCGCGGGTGGTGCAGGGATAGTGGGTGGACTGGCAAGGACCTACTCTTTGGACGCGATGGCTAGAGCCAAGAACAAACGGTGGAGGGGTGCGACCAGAGAGGAAGTACAGGAATGGATGGAGTAGGAAATGAAGGTAGGAGGAGTATGAGGGCGCGCTAAAAGGAGCGATTTGGAATAGGAGAGATTGGATAGACCGGAAATTCGGGGAGGTGAACTACTTCTTGACACAGGTACTCACTGGACATGGGACGAGAGTAGGGTACCTCCACAAGATTGGGAAAAGAGAGACTGGAGTGTGCGAGATGTGTAAAGTGAAGGATGATGTCTTTAGATGATGGAAGAACGAGGAAGTGCTGAAGAAGTTGGAGAGGAAACTAGGGGAGGCGATGTATTGGGAGAACATGGTGAATATAATGTTGAGGGGGGAGGAGGAATGGATGGAGGTGGGTGACGTAGTGGAGAGCATTATTAGAGGGAGAGAAGGACTAAATATGGCATGAGAGATAGGAGTGATAGGTAGAGAGAAGATGACGGTTTGAGCGGAGAGTATGCTAGGGAAGTGATTCCGAGGCAGGGGTAACGGCGACTTTGAGGTGGTAGGGATTCCCTTGGGGATAAGTCCTGGACAGGACCCATTCGAAAATAAATTTCCCATCTTGACCCGAAAAAAAAGTTCCTTCCTCCTCTAATAGACAGCGTTATGAAAGTGTGTGGCCAACTTCCATTTTTATTTGCCGACCCGGTACAATAAGAAGGAGCTCTACAAACTCTACAAATGTGCAGAGTTATAGAAAGAATAAGGGTTTTGAAAAAAAATATATTTGAGTGTCTTTTTATCGATTTATAAGAGTTATTGTTATCAACGTCATGATAAATTGAGGGAAAATGACAACTCTTACAAGTAATCCTGCTTGTTATGCCCATTTTGTACGAAGAATACAGTGAGACGTATTAATCCTGAAACATCAAATTTTTGTTGTTTTGAGAATTTTCGTTTCGATTAATTTTGATTTCGATATAAATATGTCACAAAACGTATTAGTTAGATGGTTTAAAAAATATTTCCCATCGATTCTCGGTATTATTTTCAATAGAGTTCTAATTTTAGCAGGAATAATCCACTTAAAACACAAAGGGTTAACAATAAGCTCCTAAAATGACTATTAAAGGTAATTAGGTATAAAAAACAAACTTTCCGTCATAAAAATATAGTCGTAAGAGATAAGCATTAGCAATTACCACCTCATTTAGTTGAGAAAACATCTTTTGAAATCGAAATAAATCCCGTAGAATAACATTCCATCTTATCCAGTGGCTGGAAAAACCTATTTTTTTTCTCAATCCTGTACCACCTCATTCACTTTGGTCCATGGAAAATTAAAAGTACAATAAATAAAAAAGGCCATCCACTAGCTACTGAGTTATACGTAATGAAAAAGAGAGAAAATCGTTCAGTTTCAGGGTAAAGCATCAAAGCTCATGATCTAGTAGTTTTTCATTTGGAAAGGGTAACGAAAACACATTTTCAAAAGTGATTATCTCATTTGATTTTTATAATTTCTGTTGTGAATTGTAGGTCAATTTTTTCTGTAACAATTCTGTGCTAGAACATTTGAGGTAAAGTTAAATTTGGAAATATACGGGGTGCATAAATGTGAAGATGCATTTTACCCAAAATTTGAAACACCCTATAGGCTGCAGCTACAATAGAATGGTGCCAAAACGTATCACTATGAATTATGAACATTTTGGTTTTTTATTCAAATTATTATCTTTGTTATTAAAGCTTTTAAATGAAATCATTCAAACAGTTGGCTTGAAAACAATGTTTTTTTGTAATAACTGAGATAATAACGTGAATGAAAAACCAAAATGTTCATGAAGCGTGTTGCTACAGTTGATACCTTTTTCCTATAGGGTGTTTCAAATTTCGGGTAAAGAACATTTTCTCATTTATGCACCCGGTATATTTTCAAATTTAACTGTACATCAAAATTTCAACCACAGTGTAACTACAAAAGAATTGACCTACAATTCACAAAAAAGATCAACTAAATACAATAAGTAGTTCAAGAGATAACCACTTTTGAAAATGTGTCAAATTTTTGATGGCCGCATTCTTTGACGGTCGCTTTATTTTGAAAATATGCATGTAGTTTAAGTATGATTCAATTTATGACAGTGACAGGTGTGTAAATTGAGTGTTTAATGAAGATTCCATCTTTCTTTTCCGTTCTTTATTTTTCTAAGCCAAATTATCCGTTGTAGCAAAATATCAGCACTGGCAACATCGCTTACAAATTTACGCATAATATTCGTCCTTGTTTATTCTGATGAATGAATTATTCATTCGCGACGTTGCCGGAAAGTAGCTATCGTTTTGGATTATGGTAGTTTTGACATTTTGTAGTGACATTTGTCACACTTAAATACAAAAATAGAAAATCCGAGCTCCGATCGAAGTAATAAGTAGGATGCGGTTAAAACCTTAATACTTATTGATCAATTATGGCTCGTGGTTGTGTAGTTTGCGGATCTTTAATTCCTTGGTAAGTGCTGTACGATAAAAATAGTATCATACTACTGGAGACGGAAAATCACAAACTACAATGTTGCCGATCATCCTTCACTCTCATACATTTATGTTCATAACAATGCTTACCATTTGTTGAAGGTACTTTATCTCTAAATATTATTTTGGTAATTTAACACTAACTGAAAAGATGTTGAAAGTAAGAAGAAAACTAGTAAATCAAAAATATTAAAAATTACATGCTTATTCGTTACTGAGAACATTCGTTCGATTTTGGGCGACCTTCCAAATAGTAAAAAAAATGTTACTAGATCATGAAGCCTACCAAGCGTGGCAATCGGTCGCAGAGGAGGGGGCTGTGGTAAAATACAAGAATAGAGAAAATGGCCATTATGTGGAAATTGGGAAACTGTATCGGGGAAAAACAAAAGCCTACTCACATATTGCCGGATTGTTTGCTGCGAACATTACAGAAAAATGGCGGTGAAATTATGTGTATGAATGTTTGGCATTTGCGAAAGATTCTCTATCAATTGGCTTTTTAATCAATTCATGTGCTAATTTGTTTACATCTTCCACCGTTATTGTCAAATGTGCTATTTGTAAATCAACGACGGCCGTCAATTTGATGTTTTACTTGGTTCGAGCTATAAAAAAGTGTGCCTGACAGTATTTTGCATCAAATTTCTCTGATCTAGACGTCATTTTCTGGCTTGAATTTGCCTTCTGACCATCTGACTGTCTGACATGATATGGCCTCTTTTTTTTCAGAATACTCTCGTCTTAGTTCAATTTGCAGTTTTAGACCCCTCCCTAATGGTACTGAGTTCTTTGTCAGTCATTCCTATCTATTAAAGGAGTATCGTATGGTTGTGTAGTCTGATCTCATGCTCAGCACGAGTATTTCTCAGATCCCCATGATAACCAGACACGTGAGTCTTTGTATCATGCGTGACCATTGCCTTGCACCATACCGAAGAAGCGGCGGGTGTTACCACCATGTTGTATAGCCGATGTCAGGTTTTAGCCCCCATTTTTTCCCAAAGGAGCATTACTGTGGTCTCCGCATTCCTCATTACTCTTTCCAAATGTTGGTTCTAGGTAAGTTCTGAGTCAACTAATAGTTCAAGTATCTTCATTAATTTCCACAATTTCTCTTCGTAGTCCTAGAGATCCTAGTCCTTTACTCCCATATGTCTAATGTGAGAAAGCGTCATCTAGCAAACGTTAATCGAGCTACTGCGCTATGTTTAATAAAAACTTCAGCCTAGCCAATCTTAGTGAGTTTAGGTTACAAATAATTTTTTAAAGACCATTCCAGAACACGTGATTTTGACAGGTTGGCCATATTGTGCTGGAGGGCAACCGAATCGATTAGTTGGAGTTAAACCTTGTGTGTTTTCGCATGTGCTGTAAAGTATTTTTAAAAAATCTAGCTTGTAGTGAAGTCAGTTGGTTGTCAGACTTTGTCGAGCATCGCTTTGTTAAAACAGCCGGAAATCGAAAAAAAATTTCTCACCTCTTTCTACCCGCATTCCACTCTAAACAACACTACCAAACGTTGGCAGTTTAGATACCTTTAAGAACTAATTGTCTAACCATTATCCGTTATTTACCAGTAAACAATGAAAACTAAATGTGTGCCCTCCAGCACAATATGGCCGAACTGTCAGTGACGTCATTCTGGAATGGTCTATTGTAGAAACCTTGAGTGACTGAGGTCATTGATAGAGAATCTCTAGATAGCTTTGCTTATAATGACTTTATCATTAAGTATAATGTAAACAACAATAATTTTTCCTATAAATTTTACAGGTGTTAACGGTTCAATGTGAATAATATAAAATAACTTTTGTTAACAAACAGATTTGTGGTTATTTTATAGCCTAAAAGTGCGTAAGGGTTGCGAACACCACTACGAACATCGTCAAAGATAAATTCTTGAATATGGAGCAGAAAGCGTGAGTTTATATGAACATATCGTCGAATGTAGTGATTTGAGTAGACTGTTGAGTGTTAGTCGATTGATGTACAAATTTAACTATTATCATTAGTTGGGGCAAATCTTTTGCGCTTTCATTCTTGTTGATTTTGTGTATTATAGTTTATTTCAGAAAGGTATAGAGTAATAAAATCTCATTAGGTATGCAAAGGGAGCACAGAGTGACCCAACGAATATTTAAGCCACTTTCATAGTTTGGCATTAATTTCATTGTAAAATTCTTTCTTTTTATCAAGTGCAGGTAGTACCACCCGGGTTGGGGTCAATATATGGGTTTAGCCTATTGTTATCCATTCACAAACACTGAAAATAGTGTGCCAAAGGCGTGCCGGTAGGATACTCGTAAAAAGGAAAGAATTTTATTTTAACTGAATAAAAATTATGCATTATGTACATAGTATTAGGTACACTTATTTTTTATTGAACATTATACAAAAAATACAGTATACAGAAATTAAATTATAAAAAATCATAATATTCTTCGTCATCTGAAATTTTAATATTACAAACAATACTATTTCAAGACCTACGCCTATGGCCGACACCGAAATTGAGCCGAACTGGACGGAATTCCCCATTTTATTACTCTATACCTTTCTGAAATAGACTATAACATTTCGTGTTAAACAGGCACATGCTGTTTGTGCCGTCAACAGTGAAATAACAAAAAGTGGATGTACACGAAATTGAAGTAAAAAATAACGGATGTGAGAGTGTATAGTTTGTTCAAAATCAATTGCAAAAGCTAAAGCAAGTGTTCGTCTCCTTTTGCCGACTTTTCGCTTTGATCAGCACATGCGGCCATATGTTTATCAAAGGAAAAAGTCGGCAAAGGAGAGGAACACGTACTTTAGCCTTTGCGACGCATATTTAGCTGCTATCGTCTTACATTTAAGGTTTACAAAAAAATAGTCTTTTTCAAATGCAAATATGGTCAATTAAAAAAAACACCCTTTACCTTCTATCTTATGTGGAAGCCGAAAATGTGTCATATGCAGTGGTTTAATTGAAAAATGGGTGAGTTATTTGGTTTTTATCACGCTTTTTAAATGACTTCTAGAAAAGGAGGCTACCAACAGTTGGAAAGTCATTCTTGTAAATACCAAGTTACAGCCACTGAACTTGGTTATATTGAAGTTGAAATTGAAGATTTAAATTAATCAATGAATAGTATTCTTTTATATTTAGTTATGAATTACGTCAGATATATCTGATTCAATATAAATTTGGACTGGACATTTTTTTTATATAAAACATTAATTCATTCCAATAAATATGCGTAATAAATTCTATCCAATCGTCATAGTGATAAAAGTGATTATTTCTCGATAAAACTTTTCGGAAGAATCATCTTTCCAAGTGATACAATTTGAACAAAAATATATTTTTTTTCATTTCCAATATTGAAAAACTTTTTACGGGATGAAAGCACTCAAACAAATCATCTGGTTCTACTGTTGTTTTTCATATTTTGCCGAGTATTTTTTATGGAGAATACGAATAAATTTGGAAAATTCAAAAAGCTCATTGGACTTCGGAGGAAGACATTCTAATAATAAACAAATCATAAAACAATTATTTTCCATCTGACGACCTTAATTTTTAGACAGAAAAAATCGGAAGTAAGTCTTTTCCAACACTTTTATATATGGAAACCTACTAATTGGACCCAGTAGATTACGAAAATTACCATAAAATTTTTCTAAAGTCCAAAATGAAAAAAACATTTCTTGCGAAATTTTGATTCCCTCTATTTCAGGTGTCCCTGTATACCCCTGTATACAAAATATTATAAATATATTTTTGTTGATTTTTTTCCATAATTGTTCACCATCTGTGAGTGTGTATTTCAGCATGATATTCCCATTGTTATGGCCTTTAATTTTGATTCCCTCACTTTCGGGTACTCCTGTATACCCAACTCTCCCAGTCAAACTAGTGACCTTTATAGAAGACACGAAGCTTCTGGAATGAAAGTAGATAATATGGAAAATGGTACAAAGATATTTAAAATGAATGAATGTGTTTTTTCCTTTAGTCAAATCTGGAATAAAAGCAATTCTTTCCGAACGCCACTGACTCAATGTCGATGTACTCGGTGATTTTCTTCTTTTTCTGTTCATATTACGCTTTTGTGACAACAAGTATGAATGCGTCGCGCCAACGAGACTTTCTCAGTATGCATAATAGAAACGATACCGCCATTTATCTATTTCTTGCTTTTGCCAGAGGTTTTTTCAACAGAAAGAACCGTCAATTCTTTTGAGGGCATTAGAAAGAGGTACAAGTTCGACTTTGATGAATACTTATAAAAAAATTCCTGAAAACATGAGGATTTTTCATATAAAAGTAGCAGAAAAAAGTTTTATTAGATCAGATTTATTTGAATTATTGACCAAAACATTTTAATACTTTTCTTAGAAGCTTGCTTCTTATGCACCTGACCATTTTTCGTGAATTTTTCACCATTTTTGACAGTTTTTGACGAATTTTGACAATTATTGACCGACTTTGACAAATATTGACCATTTTTGACAATTTTTCAAAAATTTTAACATATTTGGCAATTATTGATCATTTTTTCAAAATTTTGACAATTTTTGACAATTTTTTCAAATTTTAATAATTATTGACCATTTTTGACAATTATTGACCAATTTTGACAGTTTTGACAATTATTGATCATTTTTGACAATTTTTCAAAAATTTTGACCATTTTAGACCATTTTTCCAAATTTTAACAATTATTGACCATTTTTGAGCATTTTTGACAGGTTCTGACAATTATTGACCATTTTTGACAATTTTTCAAAAATTTTGATAATTACTGACCATTTTTGACAGTTTTTTTATAATTATTGACCATTTTTTGAAAATTTTGACAATTTTTGACCATTTTTGACAATTTTTCGAAAAATTTGACCATTTTTCAAAAATTTTGACAATTATTGACCATTTTTGACAGTCTTTGACGAATGTTGACAACTATTGACTGTCTTTGACAATTATTGACCATTTTTGACAATTTTTCAAAAACTTCAACATATTTGGCAATTATTGACCATTTTTTCAAAATTTTGACAATTTTTCAGAATTTTAACAATTATTGATCCTTTTGGACCATTTTTGACAATTTTTGACGAATTTTGATTGGTTTTGACAATTATATTTACCGTCTTTGACAATTATTGACCATTTTTGTTTACTCTCTAAATACACACATAATTTTTTCTACAGTCGCCCTTTTAATAATTAAAACAGTTTTTTTATATTATCTTAGGTTATAATAGGAGTGCTAGAATAATCGTCATTTTCGCTATTCATCATTATTAACCTTAAAAAGATCTACTGACTAGGGATGTTAAAAAATAATCGATTATTATTTTCTTATAATCGATTATTATTTTCTTATAATCGATTTTTATAGTAATATTAATCGATTTTTAGTAAATAGATTTTATAAATTACGTGTTTAAATCGATTTTCGGAAACGGCTCGTATTATTTATTGACTATTTTCAAAAATTTTGACAACTTTTGACAATTATTGACCATTTTTTTAAATTTTAACAATTTTTGACCATTTTTCAAAATCTTAACAATTATTGACCATTTTTGACAGTTATTGACCATTTTGACTGTTTTTCAAATTAGTGAACATTTTTCCAAATTTTTGAAAATTTTTGACCATTTTTCAAAAACTTTAACAATTTTTGACAATTATCAACTATTTTTCGAAATTTTAACTATTTTTAACAATAATTGTCCATTTTTGACCTTTTTTGACAATTTTTCAAAAATTTTGAGAATTTTTTAAACATTTTATCAATTTTTCTAAATTTTTGACCATTTTTCAAAATTATTGACCATTTTTGATACTTTTTGTCAATTATCGACCATTTTTTAAAGTTTTAACAATTTTTGACAATTATTGACCAATTTTGATAATAATTGTCCATTTTTGACAGTTTTTAAAAATAATTGACAATTTTTAACAATTTTTCAAAATTCTAGACCATTTTTCAAAATTATTGACCATTTTTGACCATATTTCAAAAACTTTAACAATTTTTGACAATTACCAACTATTTTTCAACATTTTGACAAGTTTCAACAATAATTGTCTATTTTTGATAGTTTTTGACAATTATTGGCCATTTTTGACAATTTTTCAAAATTATTGACCATTTTTGATAGTTTTTGACAATTATCGACCACTTTTGACAATAATTGTCCATTTTTGACAGTTTTTAAAAATAATTAACAATTTTTGATAGTTTTTGACAATTTTTCAAAATTTTAGACCACTTTTCAAAATTATTGACCATTTTTGATAATTATTGACAATTGTTGACAATTATGGACCATTTTTCCAAATTTTTGACCATTTTTGACAATTATTAACCATTTTTGATCATATTTCAAAAACTTCAACAATTTTTGACAATTACCAACTATTTTTCAAAATTTTGACAATTTTTAACAATAATTGTCCATTTTTGATAGATTTTGACAATTATTGACCATTTTTGACAAATTTTGAAAATTTTGGAACATTTTTCAAATTTTTTTAAAAGTTTTTGACAATTATTGACCATTTTTGACAGTTTTTGATAAAAATTGTCCATTTTTAACAGTTTTTGACAATAATTGACAATTTTTGACAATTATTGACCATTTTTGACCATATTTCAAATTTTTTGACAATTTTCATATAAATTTATCTAATTTTATTTAATTTTTAATCTGATAAATTGTTAATTATTCACCAATTGAGTTAATTCGGAGGGCGTGGTTTGATTAAATAAGCGAGCGAAAATGATTCCTTTTTTAAAATTTTAAACATTTTTCAAAATTTTTGACAATCATTGACCATTTTTGACAATTTTTGAAAATGTTTGGCAATTATTAACTATTTTTTCAAAATTTTGACAGTTTTTGACAATTTTTGATCATTTTTCCAGATTTTTGACATTTTTTGACCATATTTAAAAATTTTTGACAATTTTTCAGAAATTTTAACATATTTGGCAATTATTAACCATTTTTTCAAAATTTTGACAATTTTTCACACGAGCTCTGCGAGCTCAGTGCGGCAAGAGAGATTGCGCACAGTCGCTTGAAAGAGTTATCGCGTGACGAACGCTTTTTCGTAACATCACACGTTTCACGAGTTCACTAGCCTTCCCAAAAGTCCTATGTCGTGCAATAAGAAGCAAGCTTCAATTTAAATTTCATTGGATTATTGGACTATTCAGAAATCTGGCAACACTGTTGCGTGACGTTCTTTTCGTAACGGTTACAGGTTACACGTTTTACGAGTTCACTAGCCTTCTCAAAAGTCCTATGTCGTGCAAGCTTCAAAAAGAAGATGTGATATTACAAATATTGAAGCTTAGGTATTATTAGCCTTGTGGGGATATCATGGATATCTTTTTTCCATTTAAGATCAGTATAACTGTGCAATGATATAGAAAACCAAGGGAAACTAGGTACTTTAAGCAAACCGTAAAATTTTCTGCGTATCCGTAACCGTATACCTTAACGTATTGATTTACGTTCCACGCAAATTATCCTTTAAAGCAACACCAATCAACCGATACGTATACGAAACAGATGACGTTAGGCTTTCTAACCTCAAATTTTTTTCAATTTTGCTTATAAAAATTGTTTTCAACCTCCTGGGCAACCGAGCAGCTCTATATGGAAATTTCTACCTTGCCTTGTATAATTTCCAAAAAACTCTGCACTAAATGAAATAAAACTTCGAAAAGTTAGGTTATTTTAATGACAAAATTGACATTATTGACAACTGACATGTCGGTTAGGATACGTTTACGGATACGAAGGTAGGTCCGTAACGATACGGGCAACTTAACGCACCGAAACCACCGTATATATTCTGCGCATGCGCTGATCGATGCGGATACGGATACGTAAATTTTCAACATGCTTAAAGTGTCTAATATCTGCTGATCTTCTCAATTGTTACTTAAGGAGACAATTTAATAGTGGGGAGCTCCCTAGATTTTTCTGTTCATTGACGACTTCATATTGTGGATCTCTTAAGTATCCCATAATTTCTAATTATTCAAGGAAAACTAGTTCATGTTTCTTATCACAAATATGCAGAACTTCTAGTTCTGTGTTAGGTGTTAATGAATGTTTAGTGTCAAGTAGATGTTTTTCATAATGGGATTTATCAGGTTGTTTTAATCTGTATGTATTGAGTGTTCATTGTGTCTAATTTCAAAATTTCGAATTGTTTGACCAATATAAGTAGATTCTAAAAAATAAGTAATACAACGTCTCGATAACGCCATCTTAAGGCTGCATGTAAAAACGCAAAAGTGGATTTCTTTGCAATTCCGCTTTAATCTCCCTTTGCGTAAACTCATTCACTTTGTATCAGGCTCAGCAAATCCTTCCCATCTTTGAAAAATCCTAACGACATTTTCTTCAATGTAGAAACACGTATCTCTTGATAAATACAGTTTCCTCTCCCTTCTCTTGAAGTATTGAGGTGTCATGTGAAAGCATTTTTATTAATCTCAATGTTCAACCATGTATAAAAAGGAATATATTCATGTTCAAAAAATTTAATTTCCGACTTTTTTGTAAGGGGGAAGCTAGCGAGCTTTTTCAAAAAAAATTGAATTAGCTGCTTTCTTTCGAACGTTTGGATTTCGAGAGAAATAAGGTAGAAATAGAGAGGTAAGAAAAGCTTCAGGTTATCATAATTCAGTAGAATAATGTCAAGAAGGATTTTTTTTTCAAAAAATAACTGAGATAGACGAAGTAACTATGAAAATAAGAATATTTAATAAAATGTTATAAAAGTATCCTAGATAACTCACAGACTGGTAGAGAAGATCAATTCCACAATTTGCAAAAATAATTTGCCAAGAATTTTCTTAATATTTACAGTGGTGGCTCGCCAGGATGGAGAGGGTTAGCAGAGCCCATCCTATGAGGATTCAAAAAGGAACAATAAAAAATTATGGTGGGATCCAGTCGTTTCGGCTGCAACTATTCCATTGTCAAGGGAAGCGAGAGGAAGACCTGAGTACTCTTCCCGTCGAAATTGAATTTTCATTTTGAGATGACACTGACGTAATGTTGACTTCTAGATTTGTTGGAATGTTCGGGAAGACTTCCGTGGTCAGAAGTTTTCTGGATAAACTGCGTTCAGAAAAATAATTTTCCCGACGTTTCGATTCCTGCTTTGGAGTCATTATCAAGACATAGGAAAGGTAGGTTGGGGAGGATGGAGTCGTACTGTACTTGGTCCAAATCTGCCTACTCCTCACAGGAACGGGTCACTTACTTATAGGAACAGAAGCGGAGGAAGGTGATAGTGGGAAAACGATGGGCAGGATATTGATTGGAGGTAAATGGTTGGCTATCATCTCTTTTGTTCATACAATTTAGACGTTTCTCAATTTCTATGGCCTCTCTAATAGTATGGGATTTCAGAGATCGAATTGGGGCCAAGGTTTTGGTTTTTGAGAAATTGATAAATTCACCTGTTTCAATTCTATTTTTGGCTAATGCATTGTTGGAATTTTTGACGTAAAAGGAATGTTCGGAAATTCTATGCTGGACACGACGATTTGTTTGATGTATGTAACTACAGGAGGAAACCTTGATTTCCGTTTAGTGCTTCATATTCGAAGGTAGTGTGTGAGGCGGTTTCCTCCTCTTCCATACACATTTTTGCAGTTTCCTTGCCTACAAAAACCCTTGTGCCGCGGTACCCTTCAAGAGTTATTCTATTATGGTTTGCCAGGGTTAAGATGCAATCCCAGACCAGTCTAGATCTGATCTGGAGACATGCTAAATATTTCAGTGCTGTCTGACTATCTAAGGATCTTTTAGCCTCTATACCCCTTTTGTATGCTCATTTGCAAACACGTGTCGATGGAATACGGATGCAAGCTTCCCCAACGATGTGTGGACATTGCATCTGGATCTAGCACCTATGCCAGTTTCAGATCAGTCTGTGTACCACACCAACTTTCCTTTCTGACTGCGTGCTTCCAACCCATCCCAGTGTAGCTGGATATGGTATGGTTGGTTGTTGCTAATTGTGGCCAGAATGTAACAAATAACTGGTTATAGAATAGACATTTCCAGAACTCATTTTATCGAAGAGGAGGAGCACCGATGAAGAATAGATCTGATTATTTTGGTTTATGAAGTTTTTTGACAACGATTTCTGAATGTAATCACGTAATTATTTGAATTTTACACCTCGCGTTTCTGCTCTCCTGATACAAGTGAAAAATCGCCAAATTGAACGAAATTTCTTAAAATCCCAATAACTTCTCTTGAAAACAAGCTTTTGGAAGTCGACTTTGTATTAGGAGAGCAGAAACGCGAGGAAATTTAGCTACTCCTGATATTTTTTACACCTTCTCGCGTTTCTGCTTTCCTGACACACGTGAAAAATCACCAAATTGAACGACATTTCTTACAATCTCAATAATTTTTTTTGGAAACGAGCTTTTGGAAGTCGACTTTGTATTAGGAGAGCAGAAACGCGAGGAAATTTAGCTACTCTTGATGTTTTGTAAACCTCCTCGCGTTTCTGCTCTCCTGATACAATTGAAAAATCACCAAATTGAACGAAATTTCTTAAAATCTCAATAACTTCTCTTGGAAACGAGCTTTTGAAAGTCGACTTTGCATTAGGAGAGCCGAAAAGCGAGGAAATTCAGCTACACTTGATATTTTGTACACCTCCTCGCGTTCCTGCTTTCCTGATACAAGTGAAAAATCACCAAATTGAACGAAATTTCTTAAAATCTCAATAACTCCTCTGGGAAACGAACTTTTGGAAGTCGACTTTGTATTAGGAGAGAGGAAACGCGAGGAAATTTAGCTACTCTTGACATTTTGTACACCTCCTCGCGTTTCTGCTCTCCTAATACAAGTGAAAAATCACCAAATTGAAGGAAATTTCATACAATCTCAATAACTCCTCTTGGAAACGAGCTTTTGGAAATCGACTTTGTATTAGGAGAGCAGAAACGCGAGGAAATTTAGCTACTCTTGATATTTTGTACACCTCCTCGCGTTTCTGCTCTCCTGATACAAGATACCAAATTGAACGAAATTTCTCAAAATCTCAATAACTTCTATTGGAAACGAGCTTTTGGAAGTCGACTTTGTATTAGGAGAGCCGAAACGCGAGGAAATTTAGCTACTCCTGATATTTTTTACACCTTCTCGCGTTTCTGCTTTCCTGACACACGTGAAAAATCACCAAATTGAACGACATTTCTTACAATCTCAATAATTTCTTTTGGAAACGAGCTTTTGGAAGTCGACTAGGAGAGCAGAAACGCGAGGAAATTCAGCTACTCTTGATATTTTGTACACCTCCTCGCGTTTCTGCTCTCCTGATACAATTGAAAAATCACCAAATTGAACGAAATTTCTTAAAATCTCAATAACTCCTCTGGGAAACGAACTTTTGGAACTCGACTTTGTATTAGGAGAGAAGAAACGCGAGGAAATTTAGCTACTCTTGACATTTTGTACACCTCCTCGCGTTTCTGCTCTCCTGATACAAGTGAAAAATCACCAAATTGAAGGAAATTTCTTACAATCTCAATAACTCCTCTTGGAAACGAGCTTTTGGAAGTCGACTTTGTATTAGGAGAGCAGAAACGCGAGGAAATTTAGCTACTATTGATATTTTGTACACCTCCTCGCGTTTCTGCTCTCCTGATACAATTGAAAAATCACCAAATTTAACGAAATTTTTTAAATTTCAATAACTTCTCTTGGAAACGAGCTTTTGGAAGTCGACTTTGTATTGGGAGAGCAGAAACGCGAGGAGGTGTAAAAAATATCAGGAGTAGCTAAATTTCCTAATACAAAGTCGACTTCCAAAAGCTCGTTTCCAAGAGAAGTATTGAGATTTTAAGAAATCTCGTTAAATTTGGTGATTTTTCACTTGTATCAGGAGAGCAGAAACGCGAGGAGGAGTACAAAATATCAAGAGTAGCTAAATTTCCTCGCGCTTCCGCTCTCCTAATACAAAGTCGACTTCCAAAAGCTCGTTTCCAAAAGAAATTATTGAGATTTTAAGAAATTTCGTTCAATTTGATGATTTTTCACCTGTATCAGGAGAGCAGAAACGCGAGGAAGTCTACAAAATATCAGGAGTTGCTAAATTTCCTGGCGTTTCTGCTCTCCTAATACAAAGTCGACTTCCAAAAGCTCGTTTCCAAGAGAAGTTATTGAGATTTTAAGGAATTTCGTTCAATTTGATGATTTTTCAACTGTATCAGAAGAGCAGAAGCGCGTGGAGGTGTACAAAATATCAAGGGTAGCTAAATTTC
This sequence comes from Lochmaea crataegi, assembly GCA_947563755.1. Classification (NCBI taxonomy): domain Eukaryota; kingdom Metazoa; phylum Arthropoda; class Insecta; order Coleoptera; family Chrysomelidae; genus Lochmaea; species Lochmaea crataegi. Next base: position 11,283,627 of record OX387429.1, on the reverse strand, counting down.
TTCGCGTTTCGGCTCTCCTAATACAAAGTCGACTTCCAAAAGCTCGTTTCCAAGAGAAGTTATTGGGATTTTAAGAAATTTTGTTGAATTTGGTATCTTGTATCAGGAGAGCAGAAAAGCGAGGAGGTTTAAAAAAATACGTAGCAATTGTGAATATAGTTAAACATTAGTTTTAACATTGTCTCATTAATAGTTTTATTTAGTTTTGCGAACCCTAGGCGAATTTCAATTTAATAGAATGTCGGGTAGGTACCTAATTTATTAGTCTCATTTATAAGTCACTGTTAAATAACTAATGCGGAAAATGATGAGGGTTATAATGTGCTTCGAGCATATTAAATCGACTTGACATTTTAGTGAGATTATTCGTACCTTTTTCTAACGAATTTAATTCATATTCTTTTTTATATAAATCGCTTTATTTTCACTTGTAAAGTCGAGGGTAAAAATGAATAGGGAAATACAAAACTTTTATATTTTTGACTTTGATGTAGAGTCGTTAAAAATAAATTCTTGTATTGAGATAGTAAAGCACAATTTATAAAAAAAACGTTTTAAGCGAAATAATATAAGGTTACACAAAGCCACAACTATCACCTTCCTACTTACAGCAATTATACAGGGTATCGGAAAAGAGATACACAAAAAGAAGGGCCGTACTTTAGTCTGGGCACTTTCCCAAGAATAGTTGCGGGAATAAGGAAGAGAGTCATGAAAGGAAGGACCTTAAATTATTGCAGAAATGGGATGCTACACAGATGGTTCCAAAAACGAGGAAGGTGTAGGAGGAGGAATAAATATATATATATATATATATATATATATATATATATATATATATATATTTATATACAAACAGACAAATATAATATATATATAGCCAAACCAATGACAAGAGTCTCAATTTGCTTAGGCAAATGCGTGACGATATTCCAGGCAGAAGTTGCAGCAATACAGCACTGTACAGGAGAGCTTTTAAGACAAGAGTTTGAGGAAAAAACTTGGCAAGATAATAGTGGATTAACATTCAATTCATATTCACAATAATGATCAGAGCACAGCTATGGTCGTCCTAATTCTTATGATCGCTTCCTACTGTATGTATGTTCGTATGAAACAATTTTTTTTAGATTTTTTCAGTAATCGGTTATTACTTTTTGAACTTACTTTTTATTTGACGTAGCAAAAACACTTTCGTTGATTTATCGCCAAAACGTAAACGAAATTATACCTAATCAATTTCCCATCTCATATGTAGCCCATTACATCATACAAGATGAAATTCTAACCTAAATTCTAATCACTCAATTATTCGAATGTCATTTTAGAAATGTTGACAGCCTAATTGAGATCACTTAATCAAGTTAGTCTAGAAAGAGAAAGGAATGGCGGCGGAAACGCTGCGACGCCCGCGACGAGACGACGTCGGCATCTTCATCTTATTTCCTCTAATAGGCGATATAATTTCTACGACCAAGTTATTGCTACATGAACGTACAGGGTGCGGTAGGTATACCGTCGATTAGAGAGTAATCAGGAGTTAAAAGTTTCTGAAAAGTGAAAAATCGTATGGTTGATCGATCATTTCAATCCAAAATATGAATAGCAACAGCAGCAGTCTATTTAAATTATCAAAGCTAGTGTATTTAAAATAAATCAATGCTGTACAATATTGTCGAAAAAAATTAGAATGAATATAACATCATATTTTAAAAAATTGACTAAATAAATCTAACAAATACAATTCTCGTACAAGCGTTGATTGCGTGTTTAACTGGCGAAAATTGAAAAGCAGGGTTCTGGTTTAGCCCGATATGTTTCTATATTGGCCTACTTCATCAATATACTGAAGTGGAGAGGTTTGAAAATCGGTAATCATTATACCACTTGCCCTGGGGGAAGTTGAAATTGAAAATGTACGGTTAATGTAGGTAGTTAATTCTCGATCGAACAGAGAGCATTTTAGAAAATAATACGTGAAGCTGCGTTAGTTTAATATGTAGGTAAAAGTTAATTTTGTAACAGGTTGTTATTGTTAAATTCGTCTCAGGAGTTTGTAACAAAAATTTTTTCCCCACGTTGGGCGCCAATTAAATTTTTTTGAAAGAATACCATTCATTGAATTAATTTTCTCAATAAAAATGATTGAGCTTCGTGCAGTTTGCTGTGACTTCATACTAACACTATACAAAAAATCGCTAAAGCTCCAGAATAATATTTTACAACACAAAAAGTATGTTTTCCATTCAATCCCGAATGAAATTATATTTTTATTAACTCAGATATGCAATATTGGATATTACCGGATTGAAATCGTACGGTATGGATCTTTGGCATTATTTTTCATCATTATACGCTGACTGACCGTTCTCGTTTACCCACTTCTTCTTTGTTACAGTTGAGAAACTCAAGAAGCAAAATACTCGGGTCTTCTAAAAACTTCTAAAAACACGACTTTAATACGAAAAGTTCTGGTCTCATCTGAACTTTATTTAAGTTTCATACAAAAATTTCATTTGAATACAGAGATAGTTTCATCAACCTAGCAACGTGGTATTTCAATATATAGTGTGTATCTTATATTTGAAGCTTTGAAATAAGGAAAAAATTGAATAAAATGCACAATAATTATGAATTATAATACATTGTTTCAGTTAAAAAAACCGTAATGTATAAATTATGCAAAACTTACCCTGAAATTCTTTTCTTGCCGCCGACACTGATGTGACAATATTAGCTACATGGCCCAACACTGTAGCAAACAGCAATAATCCAAAAAGCAGCTGAAAGATCACAAAAAGATATTCCCCTTTATTTCTCGGTCTCGGTAAATCTCCGATAGTCGTTAGCGCCAACGTACACCAATAGTAACTCTGTAAATAAGCTTTCACATAGTCTGTACTTTCTGAATCACTGTACACCCAGTTTTTAGAACCAAAACCGTCATTTTTTAATATTATATGGAACAGACAACCGTTCCAGTGGAAGATCACTAGGAGGTAGTGGATAAGACTGCTCGATCTGAAGAGGTTTGGATAATTGGTGTGACGCTCTGTACGGTCCATGAAAGCCCAAAATCTGTAGATCTTGACCTTGGAACATAAAAATGATACCCATTAGCAATAGTTTCAACAAAATTGAAGACATCAAAAATAATCACTGAAAAATATTTACAGTCATTTATATTTTATTCCTCCACGTCAACATCCAAAATATCGCAGCGTGTGAAATCGGCCTTAGATACTATATGATCGTCGTTCGGTATTCCATATTACTTACAACTCACGATTCGTCTCTTATACGTAAATTTGGTTTTATTTTTGTGTTTTATTGAAGTAAAAAACCGTATATTTTAGAATAAATTCTATTCGACGTTGCCAAAAACCGGCAGATTCATTTGGATCGTGAATTTTTGGATCTATGCTAGAATCTTTTGTACATTCACTTTATTCTGATAAAAACCTAATCAACCACTGGACATTTGACACTTGACCATTTGTGGTTTTCTTGGAGCAGTCACTTCGATCTACTTAAAACCTGTATGGAACATTACATTCGTGCAGTGTCGATTTATGTCGATACATTTCGGTGAAAAGTTGGTTATGGACTTCCCAAAGAGTCTTCGATTGGTTGCACCAAAGCAGCACTGGTGTACACCGAAAATATCATGATCATTCGATTGACAGTCGGTTGCACCAGGGCAGCACTGGTGTACACCGAAAATATCATGAGCGTTCGATTGATAGTTTCAAGTCGCACGCGTCAAGTGGTTTCGTGTTCGATTGGACTAAAGGTTCGGCAATTTTTTCACATCTTCAGGTCCTAATGTATTGCAAAATACAATATTAAATACACACTGTTAACTTTCTTGAACCAACTGAGTTTCGTGACGTTTCGGTGCGCTCTCAGTGCATTCCAATCAATAATTGAGATTTGGTTTGACAGCTTTTTTTAATGTAATACAAAAAATAACTTACCAAACGAAATGAGCGTAAAATCGAGTTAAACCCCACGGATAGATAGAGGAAATCTAATGGTAGGAGGCACAGGCAGTCAATGTAAAATGTGGTAGAGTTCATATAGTGGTTTCGCAGCTTGATCGAATCAGTTTGAAGAACGCCATCTTCCAGGTAACCGGTCCGAAAGTGGAACATGATGTCTATCAGATACAAAAAATCCGCGAAGTAGTCCAAACAGAACCATACCAAAATTGTATTACCTGAAGAAAACATTACAATGTATCACTGGATCTAAACATGTTACATAAGTGAATTAGTATAATGATCGCCAAGATATACCGTTGAATTTATACCTGGTTTTCGGGTGAACGCTTAAAATTTCGCCTTCAACAAATCACTAAACATGTTCAAAAGAAAACCAAGCTTTTAGAAATAGAAGATGAGTACTCTAAGTATGTAGCCATATTCGTTGAACTAGGAGGCTTATTGATGACTAAATAAAAGCAGCATGGTACAACTGATCCAAATATGTTTTAGACACAAGTTGTGATACTTACCGTCTATTTCACGAAAGGCAAATCGGTATATTATGACCCAAAAGTTGTAAAGGAATGCTAACGAGACAACCATGGACCAATAGTAGCAAAGCCTGCCCGCCGGGTCGAAAACGAACGACCAATTCGATGATCCGGCTCTCAATCGCGAACTGTAAGAGTCCACACGGCGAAATCCGTAACGACTGAAACAAAAAAAATTATTAAAATAACAAGTTCATTAGGTACGAGTGGTGAGGTAGTTAAATGCATAATAAAGTACATTGAAAATGAGATTGGGTTAAGAACAAACACTTTTCTCTCTGAAATTAGCAGAGAAAGTTATGAAATTATTGATGATTTGAGAAGAAGCCAGACTAAATTATTAGGTATATTGTATGTGAATCTATCAAATCAAACTTGAGTCTTGGCTCAGCCTCATCTACTAATGCGCACAGGGGGCACTGGTCATAACTGACGGTCTACCTTCACTCCCACGCTTTGCACAGGTCCTCTTCCTTTCGAGATACAACTGGGACATTACTAGAGGAACACATATTTCACATGAGTTTTGATAGCATGACACCAGAGAATATATTCACTGTTCAGAATCACTTCACATTGAATTGTACGGAACGTTTGGTGCTAAAAAACTTCTGGTTAGAGTGTCATACACTGCCACATAATAAAGTTACCATTTATCAGGACATCCCCTGGTTGCCATGACTTCAAGCTGTACACAAATCAATCTCAATTTTGTCAAGTTCCATAATTATTACTAACGTTCAGGTTAATGTTTATAGAAAAAAAAATATATATATAATCATATCCACATGTACCACATAGTGGTGTATGGTGAAGTACATTAATGTACTTTATACATTGTAAACAATTTTAGTCCATTCCTTTTTATTTCTTGCTGTTCTTTTGGTTTCTCCCCAGATGATGCCTCTAGCCTCTAGTTACATTTATCCTACGATGCTTTAGGTCTTTCTCTTTTTTTGTTTTTACCTATTTTTGCCTCCCAAACTTTCTTAACAGGTCTTGAATCATCAATCCTCTGTAAATGACCCCACCAACTCAATTGCCTTTGTTCAATGAACTCCATAAGTGACATTATTTCAAGATCTTTTCGAATTTCCACATTAGTCATCTTATCCATCTTGGTCACACCTCTTACTCGCCTCAAATATTTCATCTCTGCAGCTTGCAATGCACTTTTTTGTTTATTTGTAAGTGTCCATGTTTCACAGCCGTACGTCAATATGGGTCTATAAATTGCTTTGTAAACATTTAGTTTTGTCTTCCTTGAGACTTCTTTTTTATTGATAAAACTACGATTCATACTGTAGTATGTTTTTAAAGCATTATTAATTCTTCTGTTGATTTCTACATCTTCATTACCTGTGTCTTCGATTTCTGTTCCAAGATATTTGAATGTATTAACTACTTTAATTTTCTGACCTTCAATTTCTATGTTCACTGTTTGTTGTTTCACTGCCATAACAGCAGACTTTTCCAAATTCATTTTCATCCCGTGTTCTTCTAGTGTTTTGTTCCAGATGTCAAAATTTTTCTGTAGATCTTGAGGGTGCTCAGCCATTAGGACTACATCATCTGCATCAGATATTCTAACGGCTTGCAAGTCTTTATATCCCACACATATTTTTTTAGATTTATTTGTGCATATATTTATTATATCATCCATAAATATATTGAAGAGCAAAGGACTCAATCCACCTCCTTGTCTTGCTCCCTCTGTCGTTATAAAAACCTCCGACCTTAAGTTTTTACTAATTACATAGTTGACATTATGGTTATACAAACTCTTAATTGCATTTCTCAGTTTTGAGTCAATTGCCCTTTTTACCAAGCTTTCCCATATTTTCTCCCTTGGAACTTTGTCAAACGCTTTTTCGATGTCGATAAATCCAAATATAACTTTTGAGTCCTGACGAATAGCTTTATCTATTACTTGTTTAATGGTGAATATATGATCTTGCACACTTCTGCCCTTACGAAATCCACTTTGAGCTTCGTTTAGTGTATTTTCTACTTTGGGTAGTAGTCTGTTATCCAGGATTTTTTCATAAACTTTCATCGATGCACACATTAAACTTATTCCTCTATAATTGTTACATTGCTTGCTATCTCCTGATTTAAAATAGGTAGCAGCATCGCTACTTCCCAGTCTTTGGGTATTTTAGCCGTATTCCAAGCAATATTACATATCTCAGTGAATAATTCTAACCCTCTATCACCCATCGTTTTTAACATTTCGGATGTTATTCTGTCACATCCCGGCGCTTTCCCATTTTTTAACCATTTAATTGCCTCTTCTTTTGTTATATTATCTTCATTTGCATCTTCAAATGCACTGCTACTGTTTTCTTCAATTTCTTCATTATTTTCATCTGTACCCATAAGTAGATTCTTAAAATGCGACTTCCATCTATCCATTATTTTTGCCTCTTCTGTTAAAATGTTTCCATCCTTATCCTTTATGTATATATCATCGTGTTTTTTGTCTTGTCTTATAGATTTGAGTATTTTATCAAATAGTTTTTGATTTCCCTTGCTGTCACTCTCTAATTTGTTACCAAAATCTGTCCAACTTTTTCTTTTGGCTTCTGCTACTATCTCTTTTACGATTTTTCTCTGATCTCTGTACTTTTCATAATTTTGCAAAATTATAGAAAAATAATTAAGTTAAATATTATAGTGTGTTTCTAATTAAATGGACTTTCATTTACGACAAACTACACCAGCGCCCTATGGTTTCGAATTGCTGGTAGCCCAGTAAATGAGCTACAACTTTCAGCTCCCTTTTAATTGTGGATTATCCATTCACTGAGCGAGTGAACCCATCTAGGGAATAGGTGATGCACCCAGGTAATTCTGGAGAAATCATCTGGTTCACCGATGGCTCCAAAACAAACCATGGCAGAGAGAATATTCTTCAGCCTTGGTCGACATACGATTGTGTTTCAAGCAGAGACGATTGCCGCTATAGCCTGTGTTGATGAAAACATCAGAAGAGGATATACCGGACAAAAAATTAAAATATTCACTGACAGCCAGGCTCTGTTTAAGGCTATCAGTAATCCAACAACTAGATTGACACAAGTTCATCTCCATACAAAGAGTTTACTGAACAAGGTAGACAAGGAAATCTCAACCAGGATACTGAAACTGGGTAAGAGACAAAATGGGCAAAGTTAGTGAACCTATGTGCAGAAAATGTGAACTTGATGATGAAACACCTACTCACATACTCTGCTTCTGCGAGAACTTACAAGAACTTAGACGGAAGCACTTTGGAGAGGAATTAATAAAATCATCACAACTATTGAAAATCCCTCCAGTTAAACTAGTGGCCTTTATAGAAGACAAGAAGCTTCTGGAATGGAAGTAGATAACATGGGAAATGGTACAAAGATTCAGTTCAAGTGCCTGCACAACCCAAATATATGAATGAATGAAATGAGGTCCTCTTCCTCAATGATCTCCCGTTATTTCCATTATTCAACACCACCAAGTCTGTATGTGAGCCGAATCTGAATTCATCTGTCTAAAGAGCTCGCTCCCAGTCCGTTTCTTCTCTCCAGTTCACATGCTATATAGCAAAGTTTAACCAGTTTAAACTGAATCATATCGAAGCGAACAAGGCTGGAAAATGACGTTTTCCTATAAATTCGCCAGTTGCTAACGAATGCGATCAAAGTAGCAGTGAAAACATTCCTGGCGAATAAGTCGTCACTGGTGCTTTTGCGACCACGAGTACTAGCGACTGGCGAATGTATAAGAAAACGTAACTTAAATGGTGCAATTTTATCATACGGTCCTTGAACATTTTTCAAAACTTTCTAGAAGCAATGAGGAATCGAATGACACTTTGTAATAATTTTTTGAAAAGACGACGTCGAATTGGACAAAACAACTCATGTAAACTATGTTACCAGAAGCACAAAGTGCCTGATAGTAGCAGGGTTGAAATCTAGACCTCAGCCAGCAATGTGTAACGGTATATTTGATCATTGTTGAAATATTTAAAATTCACGTTCACGTTGTGCAGTTCCGTCCCTGGCCTAGTTTAATTTCTTTCCCTCTAAAACGATTATTTTGTGTGAAGGCATGTAATAAGTAATGAAATAAGTATATACGTTCGAACTGTAAATTCTCTATCCTCAAGGCTACTGATTGGGTAAAGATACAGGACGTAGGTCTTGGTTTGGGTGGTATGATAGGATGAATTATTTAAGTCAAC
>OX387429.1:10562333-10674668 GCA_947563755.1 Lochmaea crataegi | reverse complement strand
CCGAACCTGTCAAAAATGCTCAAAAATTGTCAATAATTGTTAAAATTTGGAAAAATGGTCTAAAATGGTCAAAAGTTTTGAAAAATGGTCAAAAGTTTTGAAAAATTGTCAAAAATGATCAATAATTGTCAAAAATGGTCAATAATTGTTGAAATTTGAAAAAATGGTCAAAAATTTTGAAATATTTTGAAAAAATTGTCAATAATTCTAAAAATTTTGAAAAATGGTCAAAAATTGAATTTACTGTTTACATAAAATGTAACTTCCGTCATTCTGACGATAATATATCAATATCGAAATAATTATCAATAAGTATCTTAAAATTTTCATAATTTTTTCATTAAAATTTAATAGTGGAATTAATTAAAAATTTAAAAAAGTAATATGGTCAAAAATTGTCAAAAAGTTTCAAAAATGGTTAATAATTGTCAGAACCTGTCAAAAATTGTTAAATATTTAAAAAAAAAATGATCAAAAATAGGCAATAATGGTCAAAATTATAAAAAAATGGTCAATAATAATAAAAAAAACTGTCAAAAATGGTCAATAATTGTTAAAAATTGTCAAAATTTTTGAAAAATGGTCAACATTTTTGAAAAATTGTTAGAACTTGTCAAAATTGGTCAATAATTATCAAAAATGGTCAATAATTGTTAAAATTTGAAAAAATAGTCAAAAATTTTGAAATATGGTCAATAATTGTCAGAACCTGTCAAAAATGGTCACAAATTGTTAAATATTTTAAAATGGTCAAAAATTGTTAAATATTTTAAAAATGGTCAAAAATAGTCAATAATTGTTAAAATTTTGAAAAAATGCTCAATAATATAATTATAAAAAACTGTCAAAAATGATCAATAATTGTTGAAAATTGTCAAAAATTTTGAAAAATTGTCAAAAAAGGTCTAATAAGGAAAAAAAGTCTTACAATATTCCGAGGGTCGCGAACCTTACCGAATCCGTTTTAGATTCTGACAGTTTAAAATAATGATTGTAATCACATGCAATACACTTTCTTTCTTTCTCTCTCTCTCTCTCTCTCCCATATTTCTCTCTCTTCCATATCTCACTTTTTTAAACTGTTCCTTTATACAAAATAGTTTCACATCTGCAAGGCGTCCTGTGACGGCTCACACATTTTTTCATTTAAATATAATTGAGCCGACGAAAACGTTGGATTAGTAAGTCGTCCATTGTATTGTCCTGATTTGGTATCAAATGACTTCATATTGACGCCTACCGAGAATGAATAGCACAAGAATGCCGTTTTAGTAATGAAAATGTAAACAAAAGTGTCATTTTCAATGTCAGTCATCTGTGTTTGTATTTCCTTTGAGAAATATCAATTACTACTATTAAAAACAGGAAATCGAGATTTTTCTTGAAATCATTTTTCGTGGGAAATTAAATTTTTCGTAGAAAATACGGATGCTGATTTGTAGGTAAAACCCACTCAATATTTTAATAATTATTGGAATTTATCTTATTGTCTATCCTAAAACCAGGGACGGACGTACGATATAATTTTTAAAAGGGATCCAATTATTAGCAAAAATTTCAGTCTACCTGTTTTAGAAAAAATTTTGTAAGAAGTTAATATATGTAAAAATTTTCACTTCCATCTCCCATGGGCGTACTACAAAATTTTTTAAAGGGGGTTAATTTATTTGTTCAAATGCCATTTACGATATTTTTAAAAATGATGCGTTAATTAGCAAAAAGTTCCATCTACCAGGGGCGTAAGAAATTTTGTTTGCAAGGGGTTAATTTATAGGTAAAAATTTCCTATTCAACTTTTTGACTATGGCGTACAATGAAATTTTTAAAATGGGATGATTTGCAAAAAATTCCATCTACTATGGGTGTACAATATCATTTTTATAAGGGACCAATGAATTTGTAAAAATTTCTATATCACGGGCATACTACAAAATTTTTAAAGAGGTTTAATTTATTTGTTGAAATACTATTTACCAAGGGCTCACGATAACATTTTTAAATAGGATGCGTTTATTATCAACAATTTCTATCTACCGGGGGCGTGCGAAAAAAATTTTGTAAGGAGTTAATTTATATGTAAAAATTTCCTATTCAACTTTTATAGGGTATTTTGTTTGTAAAAATTTCTTCTTAACGCGTACGATAAAAATTTTTAAATGGGGTTGATTTGCAAAAATTTCCATCTACCATTGGTGTACAATTGCATTTTTATAAGGAACCAATTAATTATAAAAAATTTCTATATCGTGGGCTTACTACAAATTTTTGAAGAGGGGGTAAATTGATTTGTTAACATACCATTTACCATGGACGTACGATAAAATTTTAAAAAGGATGCATTTATGAGCAAAAATTTCCATTTACCATGAACGTAAGAAGAATTTAAAAAAGGGATTCATAAAAATTAGTTTCAACTTATTATCCATTTCTATAGTCTTTTATTCATTTCTTTCCCATTTTACTACTATTTTTAATGTTTTTTTTACATTTAAAAACGACTAAATCCAAACATTTCAGCATCCAACGAAAAAATTTACTACGTCAGAAATTTAATACAATCCCTTTTTAATTATCTTCCCTTAAATAATGTCGTGAACGTTAAAGTCACGATTTCCATTACCCAAACCTCGAGATCGTATTTCTTTCTTAAATTCGAAATGACAACGAACTGTCATTTTCTAAGGCCTTCTTAGACGATATTTAATTACTTCGTTAATTTTATTTATTAATTTCCAACGAAGAAGAAGAGAAATAAGAAGCCTCTACAAGACAACGGAGCCCGGCAATAACGGAACAATCAACTTATAATGAAGCGTAAATATAAAAAAAAATACGTGTAGGAAATAATATTTTCTTACGAGTACAAAAATTAATATTACTCCAGTTATTTTTGGTGTAACATTTCGACACCAATTGATAACCCCTGTTTTAAATTTCGAGTAAAAAATTAAAAGGTGCTACATTGATCATTTATATTTTCAATTTAACTTTATAGCACACATAGAGAGCAATACTTCAGAATGACTAAGATATATTTTTATAGGAAATTTGACGCTCTACAAAAAAGGTCTCTTATAATTTTTTGATATTTTCACTCCTTTCGCAGTTATTCAATGTTAAAATTAAATTAGTAATACATTTTGACATTTTTTTCAATTTTTCGACGCTACAATCAAGTTTATGAAAAAATGTTATAGGATATTTTTTTTAGATCGTTTTATTGGCTATAATGTATCTTTATAATTTTTTTTATGCTTTTAATGGGTCTCAAGTTATTCGCATTAAATTGAATTAAATAATATAATCAATGTCAATACAGAAAGAAATTCAACTATTTAAATGATTAATAATAGAATTATGATTATTTGATTTTAATAATTTAATGCGAAATTACGGCCCATTAGATATAAAAAAAAATTAAAAAAATAAATAAATTATAGCCAATAAAACGCTCTACGAAAAATATCCTATAAAATTTTTTTCCTAACTTGATTGTAGAGTAGAAAAATTGAAAAAATCTCAAAATTGATTACCAACTTAACTTAAAACTTGAATAACTTTGAAAGAAGTAAAAATATAAAAAAATTATAAGAGACATTTTTTGTAGTGTCAAATTTTCAGATTGCAAATATAACTATTTAAATGATTAATAATAAAATTATGATTATTTGATTTTAATAATTTAATGCGAAATTACGGCCCATAAGAGGTATAAAAAAAAATTAAAAAATAAATAAATTATAGCCAATAAAACGCTCTACAAAAAATATCCTATAACATTTTTTCCAAACTTGATTGTAGAGTAGAAAAATTGAAAAAATCTCAAAATGTATTACCAAGTTAACTTTAACCTTGAATAACTTTGAAAGGAGTGAAAATATAAAAAAATTATAAGAGACCTTTTTTGTAGAGTGTCAAATTTTCAGATTGCAAATATAACTATTTAAATGATTTATAATAAAATTATGATTATTTGATTTTAATAATTTAATGCGAAATTACAGCCCATAAGAGAAATAAAAAAAAATTAAAAAAATAAATAAATTATAGCCAATAAAACGCTCTACGAAAAATATCCTATAACATTTTTTCCAAACTTGATTGTAGAGTAGAAAAATTGAAAAAATCTCAAAATGTATTACCAAGTTAACTTTAACCTTGAATAACTTTGAAAGGAGTGAAAATATAAAAAAATTATAAGAGACCTTTTTTGTAGAGTGTCAAATTTTCAGATTGCAAATATAACTATTTAAATGATTTATAATGAAATTATGATTATTTGATTTTAATAATTTAATGCGAAATTACAGCCCATAAGAGAAATAAAAAAAAATTAAAAAAATAAATAAATTATAGCCAATAAAACGCTCTACGAAAAATATCCTATAACATTTTTTCCAAACCTTATTGTAGAGTAGAAAAATTGAAAAAATCTCAAAATGTATTACCAAGTTAACTTAAAACTTGAATAACTTTGAAAGAAGTAAAAATATCAAAAAATTATAAGAGACCTTTTTTGTAGTGTCAAATTTTCAGATTGCAAATATAACTATTTAAATGATTAATAATAAAATTATGATTATTTGATTTTAATAATTTAATGCGAAATTACGGCCCATAAGAAATATAAAAAAATTAAAAAAATAAATAAATTATAGCCAATAAAACGCTCTACAAAAAATATCCTATAACATTTTTTCCAAACCTTATTGTAGAGTAGAAAAATTGAAAAAATCTCAAAATGTATTACCAAGTTAACTTAAAACTTGAATAACTTTGAAAGAAGTAAAAATATCAAAAAATTATAAGAGACCTTTTTTGTAGTGTCAAATTTTCAGATTGCAAATATAACTATTTAAGTGATTAATAATAAAATTATGATTATTTGATTTTAATAATTTAATGCGAAATTACGGCCCATAAGAAATATAAAAAAATTAAAAAAATAAATAAATTATAGCCAATAAAACGCTCTACAAAAAATATCCTATAACATTTTTTCCAAACCTTATTGTAGAGTAGAAAAATTGAAAAAATCTCAAAATGTATTACCAAGTTAACTTAAAACTTGAATAACTTTGAAAGAAGTAAAAATATCAAAAAATTATAAGAGACCTTTTTTGTAGTGTCAAATTTTCAGATTGCAAATATAACTATTTAAGTGATTAATAATAAAATTATGATTATTTGATTTTAATAATTTAATGCGAAATTACGGCCCATAAGAGATATAAAAAAATTAAAAAAATAAATAAATTATAGCCAATAAAACGCTCTACAAAAAATATCCTATAACATTTTTTCCAAACCTTATTGTAGAGTAGAAAAATTGAAAAAATCTCAAAATTTATTACCAAGTTAACTTAAAACTTGAATAACTTTGAAAGGAGTGAAAATATGAAAAAATATAAGAGACCTTTTTTGTAGTGTCAAATTTTCTACAATTTCCATCTTAAGTCATTCCGAAGTATAGCTCCCTACGTGAGCTATAAAATTCCAAAGCACAAAAGACAAATTTGTTTTCATGTTATTTAAATAGAAAATAGAAATTATCACCTCTTAATATAAATATTAAGAAACTTTTTATTTTATTTTCATGCCCAAAAATATTTTCAGTATATTTAAGGAAAAAAAAGTAATCGATTTTTTTTTAAAGCTGTATTTTTCGAAATTTAACTCTACATCGAAATTTCAACCAGAGTATTGTTACAAAAAAATTGATTTACAATTTTCAAAAAAAAAAATCATCAAAATCAAATTAGTAGATTATGAGATAACTTTTTGGCGAGTTTTCAAACGATTTTGGGAAAAAGTTTTTAGTTTTCAAATTTCTCTCTCGACACCATCTCCATTGGCACAGCATACAAAAAAATAAACCGAATATATGCGGCTGGGATAGAACAATGTTGCGGCGAAGCTCACGTCGGGTTTTGCTCTATACATCACCCCGAAGGGGATGTTTATAGACCGCAGGGACGTTTTACTAATGCTTATTCCAACGGTTTGGATTAATTTCAATTAGGACGAAAAAGAAAAAGGAAGAGAACAACAAACGGACGTGATTCTAACGCTGTATATTCCACGGGTTTCAATTAAATCAGAAAAAAAACTTTGTATAAAAAAAAACTTCATCCAGCCCAGTATCGTACTCGTTTCTTCGAAAAGCGAAAAGATAATGCCTAATAGTATGATTATTTTACAACTGAAATGTTTGACTGGTAAAATAATATTTGAGACTATTTTTTAAATTATTTTATTATTTATTTGTGCTTCGGAAGATATATTTCCGAATTTTTATTTTTCAAGTTAAAAGTATGTGGCGTATTAGGGCAAAAAAGTGCATTTATCGCCGGATGCGAAGCGAATTGTGAAAAATGTGTTTGAATCATTGAAACATCGAGGTTATAGTATAACCGATGCAGCAAAAGAACCCCCAATATCTACAGTAAAAGACATTATTAATAATCCAAGACATAAACGAAAAATACGAAGTGACGATAATAAAACCAAACGTGTTGACCAAATGTTGTGAAACGTTCCATACAAAATGAAGAAGTCGAGCTGTTAGTTTGCATTACATAACCAGGTTGGTTGGTTCATTTCCAAAGAAAACTCCCCAACGTTAAAAACAAGGCATAACTTGTTTTATCGATGATTGAGATAGTTGTAGAAGTTTTGGTTCATATCCATGGTAATATAGTAGCCGCCAATTCAATTACTTAGATGTTCTAGACAAGTGTATTGGTTAAGCATATTCGAGCAAACGCCCAAACAGTGTAAAACACTCAGTAGCGTGCAAGCTGTAGTCGTAAGTTTATAAGATTTGTGATCAAAGTATATCTAATATTTTCTCTTTGGGAAATCCAATGATAGGAGATGAGAAGGTAAATGTGGTATGGGTGACCAAGGAAGACAGTGGAATGGAGAAAGGGATACAGAGGATGTTTAGTACCCGATGCTAGGAGGAAAATAAGAGGAAATGGAGTGGGTCAAGGAGGTACGCACTACGGAAAGGTAAGGGTAAAGACGGAGGAGTTGATGTGTCGGATGGAGGGAGATTGTAGAGATGAGAAGAATGTGTTGGAGCTGACGAAATGGGTGTTTGGGGAAGTGGGGAGCAGGGGCAGCATTGGACCCCACAAGCTTGAGCAGATAGAGGAGGAGGTGCTGAAGAAGATGGTGGCGAGGGTGAGAGGTGACGGAGAGCTGGCGGAAGTAACAATTTATTCAGATGGGGAAAAGGAAAAGGAGGGTAGGGTTGGGGCGATAATCCTGAAGGATATCGGGGAAGTCGATCACGAGGGGATCGAGAGGATTAAGAAGGGGTTGGGGGAGATGAAAGGGGAGTGGGTGGATAGACTCAGAGTCTCAAGAAATAGGGAGGTGGTTATAGAGGCAAAGAAGGGGGTTGCGGTGAGGGGAATTCTGGAGGAGGTGGAAAGGGTGACAGGAGCTAGGGCGGTGGAAGCGGGGAGGGGAACAAAAACCATAAAGATGGTGGATGAAAGTTGAAGGGGTGAGGGTGAAAATAGAGAAGTTGATTGGGAAAGAGTCAAAGATGATTAAAGTGGATTAAAGAGGAACGGGATGAAAATGGCGGTGGTGAAGGCGGAATGAGGAAAAGGGGAAGCCTTACTGGGAAAAAGGGAGATTAGATTGGGGTGGAACAGGGTAACTATTGTAGAGGGTAGAGAGGAGGGCAGATGCTTTGGATGTGGGGTGAAGGGGCACAAAGTAGCAGGGTGTAAGGTGAACGGAGTCAAGGAGAGAAGTAAGTGCTGGCTATGTAAGAGCGAGGATCACATGGCCAGAGACTGTCGGAAGGTCTTCCTTTGTAGGGTATGTGGGGAAAGGGGACATAAGCCAGGGGAGATAGAATGTAGTAGGGGAAGGAAGTGGATGAAGACGATGGAAAAGGGGAAGGAAAAAATGGGAGGGACCCTCTGGACCCCTCAGAGGGGACGAGTCTGGTCAAAAAGGAGGAAGGGGAGAGCAGTGCGCGGGAAGAAGGAACGTAGGGGATGGATGGAGGGTGTTACAGAAAAATTTGGGGAAATGCAGGATAGTGCATGATATATTGGATGAAGTGATTTTTAGGAGGGAAGTGGATTCGAGGTAAATGCTAGATAGGTGGGAAAGCAGAGATGGATTATGGACGATACAGGGGAGGCAGGAAATCCAAAACATAACGACTGGCCACAATTAGGGAAGAGGTTGACTCTCAAGTTAAAGTTTTAATAAGGAACCTCGTGTATACTAACAAATATCTATAGTAAAATTAATACCTATTTAGAGGTACCAGCCGTTTTAGTAACTTAACGTATGCGGCTTCTTGAACCATCTGACATTAACATGAAATCAAAATTTGACGTAACTTCAAAAACGTGACATCTAATAAATTAGTTACGACGTTCATTTTTGTTGGTAATTTTTTGTTTCAACCGATTTATTAATAATAAATAAGGATGGTCTTATTCTAAATGGGTATAAAATTTACTATATTTATAGTCTCTCTCGGCACGTCTACTTAGTTGTTGAAATAACTCAAGGTGATGTTTACTAATCAATTAATAATTAAGCCTTGGAATTATTAAACAAACTAATATACTGAGTGTTAAATATATTATGTTACACTATTATTTAAATCAGGAAGCAAGACTGGAGATTATCACGACGAGATGAAATGCTAATAATTACGGGAAATAGGTAGAAGAAAAACAGTAGCATACTAGGTACTATATAGTGCTTATCTTCATAGCCTAGGATACTCAAGTACTCCCCAAGGGTACTCTTAATTACTTAAAGGAGCCAGTCCAGTCCAAAAGGAAAAATTTGAAGATAAAGAAAGATGATAAAAAATCAATTGAAAAAGCCCAAACAAGTGTTCGTCGACCTTTCAGAATTTTTCCTCTGATCGGAATACTTTTTCCTTTGATCAGCATATAAAATGGCTGAAAAACATATCAAGTTACAAAAGGATAAGTCTAGTGATTGGATTGACTTTACCACGTGAGTCAGGCATCCTAAACATATTATTAGAATGATATTCAATTCCTGTGCATCTTTCAATAGAGAAAACTTCTTAATGTCTCTTCTTAAAACAGTAAAACGACGACTAACCTAACCTAACCTTTGGTGTATGACGTCCATGTAAATACCAGCGATAAATTTAAAATCAGTACAGTTTAAATTTGACACCTACAAGCCCATAACAATAAATCAGCACCTAAACGGTAAGAATCTTTTCTTTATATGTGACTTCCCCTTCGTATGAAACGTATCACCCCATAATTCGTTTCTCGTTCCTCGTTCCTCGAGGAGAGCCCGATTTATGACCGAATTTAATCCAACACTAAGATCGGTTGTTTCATGATCTTTTTCCCTCTTAGTTTCCACAAAAACCTGTTGCCATCAAACACCTTTACTCATTCATATCAATTTTTTACATAAAAACACTTTTCATATACAGGGTGTTACAAAGTAAAAGTATGTCAAATTAAAAAAAAAAGATAAAAATTAGATTTAAAACTTACTTAAAACCGCCTTTCTCTTCATCTTGTCCAACTTGACCGTTTTGCACGACCTGTTGACCGTTGCATTCTTCTTTTGGACTCTGCGGTTTATCTTTGTCTTTTTCGCATTCTTGTAGTACCAAAGCGCGCATACGTGGTTCGAGACCGCCCGGGCCACCGGGTACGCCCACCATTGTATTGTCTTTACCGGTAGGCGACGTACCTAACACGTATTCAACCATTTTTACGCCCAAACCACCGTTATCGGAACCTCGAGGCGATAAGATACTACCACCGCCACCTGTATCGCCGCCTCCTCCGCCCGCGAATCCGCCACCCGCTCGTCTGCTCATCGCCAAAGAAGCTGATACCGCGTGCTCTGAAAATTAGAAAAAAAATAACGGTTTTACAATAAATAAAATCCAATTAAATCGGTGTACTTTACATTGGTTCG
This sequence comes from Lochmaea crataegi, assembly GCA_947563755.1. Taxonomy (NCBI): domain Eukaryota; kingdom Metazoa; phylum Arthropoda; class Insecta; order Coleoptera; family Chrysomelidae; genus Lochmaea; species Lochmaea crataegi. The sequence continues at coordinate 10,664,702 of OX387429.1, read as the reverse complement.
TTCGTTCAGAAACACCCATTTCTTTTTATCACATAATAAGAGAGATTAGATTGTCAAAGTAGTAAAGGAATTTAGATAATGAAAGGGATATTACAGAAATCTATTTAAAATGGTCTTCTATAAGCTAAGCTTAGTAATAAGTGGCCACGATCTACGTACGCTACGGCCACCAACTTCGTACGCTACGGCCGCGATCTACGTACGCTACGGCCGCGATCTACGTACGCTACGGCCACGATCTACGTACGCTACGGCCGCGATCTTCGTACGCTATGGCCGCGATCCAAGTACGCAACCACTGCTGTTCTCCCCTGTAAATTGGCATCACTCGAAATAATTGCACTGAATTTAACAACAAAAAAACACTAATTAAATTGGCGTTTTTTAATGTGAGAGGTAAAAGCGCAACCTTCGAATTTCTGTGTGCAAATCCTGATACTTTTTCGGGAATTCTTTCTATCTATAAGATTCCAGAGGTTACGAACCGTCCAAAATACAAAAGAAGAGGACGGTACAAATATTTCAACTTTGCCTTTAATACGACGCCTAAGCGTTGAAACGTTATAATTTTCATCTCAATGAGAAATTAATTCAGTAGGAAGAAGTGTCATGTAAATCGAAGAGGACTATGTATACAATAACGTCTGCTTCAATTAAAATTGTTACAGAATATTTTTCCAATTTTTCAAAAGTGAGTACAGAAAAATGTGTATAATGTTCGCCAAGATATACCGTTGACTTTGTTCGTCCAGTTTGTTTAGAAGAATTATTGAGTGAATTCCCCTTTCAACTGTAAGAAAACCATCCTCAGACCACCGCTCACTAAAAGGTGGGAACCTTCAACATCTCTCAACATACCTTGGCGAGTATTATACCGAAAACGCTAAAATTAGTTATACACATCGTGGAGTAATGTTTTAGGCAGTTTTTATCGTTCCAGAACATCTGGAACTACTGAAACATTCGTCAAAAACCGTAAATCAACCAACTTTAAATTTTACGAAATAAAAAAGGTGGGCGGTCGTCGGACCGCCGACAGAAGCTTGCTTCTTATGCACAATAGAATGACCATTTTTCGAAAAATTTTAACAATTATTGACCATTTTTTCAAAATTTTTTACAATTTTTCAAATTTTAACAATTATTGACCATTTTTGACAATTATTGACCAATTTTGACAATTATTGATCATTTTTGGCAATTTTTCAAAAATTTTGACCATTTTAGACCATTTTTCCAAATTTTAACAATTATTGACCATTTTTGACAGGTTCTGACAATTATTGACAATTTTTCAATCATTGACAGTTTTTTTATAATTATTGACCATTTTTTCAAAAGTTTGACAATTTTTGACAATTTTTCGAAAATTTTGAGCATTTTTCAAAAATTTTGACAATTATTGACCATTTTTTCAAATTTTATCAAGTATTGAGCATTTTTGATAATTATTAATCAATTTTGACAGTTTTGACAATTTTGACCATTTTGACCATTTTTCAAAAAATTTGACAATTTTTAACAATTATTTACCATTTTTGACAGTTTTTTTATAATTATTGACCATTTTTTCAAAATTTTGACAATTTTTCAAAAATTTTGACAATTATTGATCATTATTTTAAATTGTCAGAATCTAAGACGAATTCGGCGAGGTTCGCGACCCTCGGAATATTGTAAGAAATTTTTTTCTTATTAGACCATTTTTGACAATTTTTCGAAAATTTTGACCATTTTTCAAAAATTTTGACCATTTTTCAAAAATTTTGACAATTATTGATCATTATTTTAAATTAACAGAAACTAAGACGGATTCGGTAAGGTTAGCGACCCTCGGAATATTGTGAGAAATTTTTTTCTTATTAGACCATTTTTGACAATTTTTCAAAAAATTTTACCATTTGTTATAATTATTGACCATTATTTCAAAATTTTTACAATTATTGACTATTCTTGACCATTTTTTTAAATATTCAACAATTTTTGACCATTTTTCAAAAAATTTGACAATTTTTAACAATTATTGACCATTTTTGACAGTTTTTTTATAATTATTGACCATTTTTTCAAAATTTTGACAATTTTTCAAAAATTTTGGCAATTATTGACCATTTTTGACAGTTTTTTTATAATTATTGACCATTTTTTCAAAATTTTAACAATTTTTGACCATTTTTCAAAATTTTAAAAATTGTTGACCATTTTTGACAGTTTCTGATAATTATTGACCATTTTTGACAACTTTCAACAATTTAACAATTTTTGACAGTTTTTGACAGATTCTGACAATTATTGACCATTTTTAACAATTATTGACCATTTTTGACAGTCTTTTATAATTATTGACCATTTTTTCAAAATTTTGACAATTTTTGACCATTTTTCAAAATTTTAACGCAGCGTTATTTCAATGCGTCTCTCTCTCTGCACTGAACGTACACTATGGCCTGCGTCTCTCTCTCTCTCTCTCTCTTTCTAATGAGTCATCGCGTGACGAACGCTTTTTCGTAACGTTTCACGAGTTCACTAGCCTTTCCAAAAGTCCTTTGTCGTGCAATAAGAAGCAAGCTTCAAAATCTTTGTTTGCATCCTCTAAAGCGAACACCCTGTACGAGCCTGGCGAAGAGAAGGAACAGCAAACAAACCCAAAAGAAAAATACATATAAATCGCTAGGCAATTTATAACACCGAGAAAGCACTACCTATGATGTCGAAAATACCCGGTAGGCGTCATCAGTGCCGGTACGCTGCCTCTTCGAAGAAGATTGATTTGTTCGATAGGGATCTCCTGTAAACCGTTGACCCACGTCACGTGGTAAAAAAGAATGTTCTTACGCGTTGTAGCGAATAAAATGGCGCAGTCGATAGGATTTTTTATGATTCATCAAGTTAATGATAAAACCCGTTCATTCTGGTATATTAAACGGTTTTTTAGTGGTCCAAGATATATTTACGTCAAAAAGTAGTTGGAGATTAGATTCTCCTCCCAACCTTATGCTTTATTTAAAAAAATGGTTAACAAAACAAGTATTTCTGTAAACTTCAACGATATGGCAAGTCTGCGTTGAAATCTGCCGGCAATCCAGCTGTCCACCGACGCATGCAAGAGATGGGCGTGTCGGGCGTCGGCACCGTCTCCATGGGCACGGCGTTCCCTGGCGTCTGTTGCCCGGGCAACTCCGGTCTACGACGCGACTCTAACCCTGAAGGCCGACGTTCCAACTTTCTTGCTTTGAGAGAAATGGGAAATGATACCGATCAAGCTGCGAGAAAGGAAAAAAAATCTCCTGGACCGGCAAGAAAAAGAAAACGCATAAAAATTATTAACCTTTAAATATTTAAAAAAAATATATTATATTAAAGGAAAAACTCTTCTCCTCCTGCATGCACGATTATATACAGGGTGTTACTATATTCGACCGACAACGCTCTACCCTATTTGATAAATTTTGATATAGGAACATTAACCATTAAAGGGCTTAGTTACCGAAATACAGGGTGTTAAAAGTTTGAAATCAAAATTCAAAATTTTCATAAATCAAAAACGCCTTGAAATATTTTTTTCAAATTTGGTGACCAATATGCTCTTTAAGAATGTTATATTGTGACATAACTTTTGAAAAATTTAACCAGTGGGGCGCTATCGGGATTAGTTAACTTTTATCCCCTTACTTTTTACGCCACTGGAACAAATTTTTTTTATATATTTTTTAATTCTTTTTCATTTTTAGTACTACCTTTTATGGAGCCAAAATGAACGATGTTGTAAAATTTGCTTCTAAACATAAGCCTGCAAGTACCTACTACCTACTTATGATTTATGGCAAAATTTTGATTTCAAACACCCTGTATTTCGGTAACTAAGCCCTTTAGGGGTTAATGTTCCTGTATCAAAATTTATCAAACAACGAGAGCTCTCTGGAGCAGAACGTTGTTGGTCGAATATACCCTGTATCTTCAGCATTCGCATGTTTTCTTGTACCGAGTTAATACAGTACTCCAAGTTTTAATATCAATTTACGACGAGCCCAAATCTAGTAACTTTTTAATAAAAAAAAGGACTTGGGGTGAAGTATTTCTCCGACTATATCACTATAATATCTGTAATTTGAAATCCAATTGTCAGGCTTAAATGTTGGTACTATCCAAAACAGTGTTGTCATATGTAAAGTATGACCAGAGATCTAAGAAGGTCGTAAATCAATATAAGCCGACGACCCTCATTATTACCTATTGTTCGAAATATAGATAAGCAATAAAAGTGTGTATCACTTAAAACATTCCCTCAAGATAACTCAAGTGATTGGTGATTTATGACCTTCTTATATTTCTGGTCGTACTTTATCAAGTAGTTGAGTATTTAATTTTTTCATGTCTTCAATGTGATTTATACAAATTTTATTTAATTTTTTTTCTGTCACTCATTGTTACGAAAGGATTGTATTTTCGAAAACAATAAATTACAAACAAATTGTATGAATATATTTATTATGTTGATAACTGAAAAAACGGATACGACGAAAACAACAAAATAAGAAATTCAATAAAAATACGAACGACTTTTTTTCATTATCGGGATATGAAGGTGAAAGGTTAAAGTCAAAAGTGAGTTCGTTTAACGTGAAGGTCGTCTCGACGCATTTACAAAAAAATGCATTTCAATATTTAGCTAGAACTGATTTTTATTGTTGAAAATTTTTGCTGTTGCTAAATATAAATATTGAGGACCCATTTTTTTAAAAATCATTATTTATAACGTTATCTCAAATAATGAAAATTATCTTGCTCTTTTTCAAAATTCCGGATATCTCAAATAGTTTTCGAGATATTTTCCAAAAAAAATCGAATCATATTTTTTGCAATTTTTGCCGGCCCAAATTTCCCAGTAAAACATTTTTTTTTACGCCATTTCTAATCGATTGCTCCTTACACTAGATTTCCTATTGCATAGGAGCACAAGCAAGGGTCGATAGCCATAAAGCGGCAATAAACCATTGGCGTTACACTTTTCGGTAAAGACTTGAATGAACTATGCGGTCACAAAGTATTCCTGGTAGTTATAAATGTAGATAGGTACTTGAATTGTGCAATCCTCAATATAATTAAATAGTTATCTTTTGGTATATATAATATATTATATCCCAACAATAAAAAACTGTAGGACCCATCCCTACTCGACAAAACCCTTAAACTGACTGAAATACACTGGCCACCAGTTTATCATATTAATGAATCCTTAACCATTGTGCCGAATTTTACGACCCTATTGTATTTGAGGCGTGACCGGACGTGTCGATTTAATTTATAGACTTTGTGATCCAGTCTATTAAGCTTTTAACCATGGACATGTATAAAAGAATATGTTCAAAGTAACTTACTGTACCTTGGTTTAAAAATACCATTAAAAAAGTCACTAATAAACCGTGTTTTCTTGTCCGTAACCACTCTGAAGAAATAGCTATTTGTACAACAAGGGAGGAAAGTGCTACTTTTCCTCCCGAGGATGAAGTTTACTGCCCGACGCGTAGCGGATCATTCAAGGGAGGAAAAGGTACTTTACTCCCATGTTATACATATGATTTTTCCGCCTTCCTCAAATAACAAGACATTTTTAAATAATTTATTTATGAAATTAAAAAAAAAATTGTCCTCGCTGGAATTCGATCCAACACCTACAGGCCTATCACGAACAGTGAGCTGTGCTCCAACACGTTGCGCTACCGAGACTCGTAGGAAAGTTTTGCGTACTCATGAACATAACGTATTGCTGAAGTCAAATTATTAATGTAAAAATCGTTAAATTAAAATAAAAATTTACTGATTTCTACCATTTTACAAAATACAGGGTGTTCTTTAATTAAACGGTAAAATTTATACTTATATAATAGAATATAGTTTAGGTCGTCAATGCCGTATAAGTTATTTCATTGATGTCGTACCATAACCCCACTTTTACTTTTCCTCCCTAGGGAGGAAAAGTACGACTTTGCTCCCTACTATGAGGCCAGGAAATGTATTCTTTGGATAGAGGTAGGCGGAAAACTCTTTTTCAACAGCTGCATAAATACCATGCTGTCAAATATTTTATTGTCTAATCACAGCAATCTTCCTCACAAATCTAATTTAAACCATTTCCGAAAAATACCCTTGGCTTGTTTATTTTCAAACCGAAATGGGAACATCCTAATCTCCAAAATATGAAGGAACCCAATGAAAGGAGACAGGAAATGTATAAAGAGAAACGAATGAATGAAGATTTTATAAGCGGAGATGTGACGAAGACAGTGGTGGCGTATGTATTTCAAAAAAAAGGCGGTGGATGAGAAAATATTTATAACTCTGTCATAGATTCAAATTTTGTTTCAGTTTACCTTCAGTCTCTGAAGAAGTATACTTGGTTATCGAAACGCGCGTAAGATAGAGTAAAGTGTTAGTGTTGGTTTAGTGGTAGTGTAAAGAGTGTTCAGTAAATCCTCAAGGCCAGATGCCGAGTCAACGAAATATTGTGAAAAATTCTTTACAAACAGGTTTTTAAGATACTTATTTCCAATCAAAATAAAATAATAGTTATTTATGCATCAAGTGCATATTGTTGTGCTTTTTTTCACGAATGGAAAAATTGAGTGAAAAAAAGACACTTTATGCATATGTTACATACACTATTTTTTCTACAATCAAGCAAAAACCAAAAAATGTGTTATTAAGGTTACTCTAAATGGACTAAAAATGGCGTCGATTTGAAAGTTTATATTTGTCATGATGACAAAACGCTAAGTAAAATGTCAGATGAGTGCAATCTGCAGAGCCATTAGCGGAAATATTTAAAATTAGCGTTAAAAAAACCACTTTTTCTCCGATCGTGGGAAAAGTGACACTATTTTGACCTGTTTTCTATGCGCAAAGCTGAACATTCCAGAAAAGTGGGCAGTTGCTAAGCAATTAGAAAATAACAGTGCTGTAATATTCTTACCGCACTGCTGTAGCGTGCGGTAATGTTACAAATGGATTATTACAATAAAATGAAACAAAGTATGGTTTTCATTTTTACAAATAATCACTATCAGTGTTCATGTATACTAATTCTTTTTTAATTCCTTATAAAATACAACGAATCAAACAAAACCAGATTGAAAATTATTGTACTTTTGTCATAACAAAGTAATTTCCATGATTACCACTTCTATATTTCAATATGAACATAGAGAAACCTATCTAAACTTACTTGATTACATCTTGAATGAAATATTTTTTAAATATAAATCAACGATCGAAGAAAAAATAGTATGTTTAATTCGTGGGAAAAGCATATTCCCAAACTCCTGTGTTACCAGACTCGTCGCTACGCTCCTCGTCTGGTAATTATCACAGTCGTTTGGGAATATTATGCTTTTCCCACTAATTATACAATATACTATTATCCCACCCTAATGTCACTTTATCTCACTCTAATGTCACTTTTTTAAACTGTTTAACAAATACAAATTTTATGTACGAAAATCGATTAAAAAAACGTCATTTTTATTAATGATTGTAGAAAAAAAAAAGTGAGTGGTCGTCGGACCGCCGACAGAAGCTTGCTTCTTATGCACAATAGAATGACCATTTTTCGTAAATTTTTGAACATTTTTCAAAAATTTTGACAATTTTTTCAAATTTTAACAATTATTGACCATTTTTGACAATTATTGGCCAATTTTGACAATTTTTCAAAAAGTTTGACAATTTTAGAGCATTTTTCTAAATTTTAACAATTATTGACCATTTTTGACAGGTTCTGACAATTATTGACCATTTTTGACAATTTTTCAAAAATTTGGACAATTTTTAACAATTATTGACCACTTTTTCAAAATTTGAACAATTTTTAATTATTGACCATTTTTTCAAAATTTTGACCATTTTTCAAAAATTTTGACAAGTATTGACCATTTTTTCAAAATTTTTGACAATTTTTTTAAATTTTAACAATTATTGACCAATTTTGACAGTTTTGACAATTTTGATCGTTTTTGACAATTTTCGAGCATTTTTGACAGGTTCTGACAATTATTGACCATTTTTGACAATTATTGACCACTTTTGACAGTTTTTTATAATTATTGACCATTTTTTCAAAATTTTGACAATTTTTGACCATTTTTCAAAATTTTAACAATTTTGACAGTTTCTGACAATTATTGAACATTTTTGACAATTTTTCAAAAATTTTGACTAGACAATTATTGACCATTTTTCACATTTTTTTATAATTATTGACAATTTTTTCAAAATTTCAACAATTTTTGACCATTTTTTTAAATTTTAACAATTATTGACTATTTTCGACTATTTTTTTAAATTTTAACAATTATTGACTATTTTCGACCATTTTTTAAAATATTTAACAATTTTTGACGGATTCTGACAATTATTGACCATTTTCGACAAATTTCCATAAATTTTCACCATTTTTCTAAAATTTTGACAATTTTTAACAATTATTGACCATTTTTGACAGTTTCTGACAATTATTGACCATTTTTAACAGTTTCTGACAATTATTGACCATTTTTGACAATTTTTCAAAAATTTTGACTAGACAATTATTGACCATTTTTCACATTTTTTTATAATTATTGACAATTTTTTCAAAATTTCAACAATTTTTGACCATTTTTTAAAATTTTAACAATTATTGACTATTTTCGACCATTTTTTAAAATATTTAACAATTTTTGACGGATTCTGACAATTATTGACCATTTTCGACAAATTTCCATAAATTTTCAGCATTTTTCAAAAATTTTGACAATTTTTAACAATTATTGACCATTTTTGACAATTTTTCAAAAATTTTGACAATTTTTCAAAAATTTTGACTCGACAATTATTGACCATTTTTCACATTTTTTTATAATTATTGACAATTTTTTCAAAATTTCAACAATTTTTGACCATTTTTTTAAATTTTAACAATTATTGACTATTTTCGACCATTTTTTAAAATATTTAAGAATTTTTGACAAATTCTGACAATTATTGACCATTTTCGACAAATTTCCATAAATTTTTACCATTTTTCAAAAATTTTGACAATTTTCAACAATTATTGACCATTTTTGACAGTCTTTTATAATTAATGACCATTTTTCCAAATTTTTGACCATTCCAAAATTTTTGACAATTTTTCAAAAATTTCAACATATTTGGCAATTAGAGAGAGAGGGAGATGCGGGATTCTCTCTCTCTCTCTCTTCCGACCGTTTGGGAATCCCTCGTGCCGGCGAGTATGAGAGAGAAAGCGAGAGAGAGGCGTGCCGCTGTGTAGCCTACGAAAGAGAGAAGAAGAAGGCGGCTGAGGAAGAGAAGAAAAGAGAGGAGAGAGTTAGCGCAGCGGGCGCTGAGAAAGAGACGAAGAATGAGTCATCGCGTAACGAACGCTTTTTCGTAACATCACACGTTTCACGAGTTTACTAGCCTTCCCAAAAGTCCTATGTCGTGCAATAAGAAGCAAGCTTCAAAAATGTATTAACCTCGACGTACGAAAGATTAATGATCGACAGATAAAAAGAAAATCTACAAAACAAATTCGTGCTCATCATTTACTGAATTTTCACCAAGTGGATATGTTATACAGTCGGTTTGGTGACACATTTTCCATGAAATGCATCAGATAAATGGAGTTTTCCTGAGAGGAACTTAAACGAAAACCACGACGTGATTTCTTTTCAAACAGCTCCATCCATTCTGAAGCTTTTTGACGGAAAAAGTGTCTCCAAAACCGAGTGTACTTTCCATTACTTATATATATATCCAAGGGAAAATTTCCGAGGATCAGGCTATGAAATCATCCCGTCCTAAAACAACATGACGCTTATCCACGATCCCATTAAAATTTCATGAATTGACTTACGTAAATTTAGTTAGACTAGCGTTTATCAGTAGACGAAGGGTAACGGAAAAATAGTCAGTTCCTACCAAATCTATTCCTTGAGCAATACATCCAACTGACTAACTGCATAGACCAGGAAAGGAGGGCTAAAAGAAAATTCTCTTTCTGGCTCGGATTATACCAGCCCAAGTGCCATGGTTTGTCTTGGAACCATCGGTGAACCAGATGATGCCTCCTGGATTATTACTTTGTATTGTATCAATGACATCATTTTTTATAGAAAATTATGCCGTATTTTCGTCGATTTTTCTAAATTTTTCAATAACTCGCTACCTATTTTCGTTATTGTTTCCAACGTTTCAATTATTACATCTGAATCTGTATCTGTAGAGTAGGGAGGATGAGTTTAGGCCCACAGCACTTAGACCACATGTGACCCATTGTACGTCCTCCCGAGGAGTTTTCCTCCTAGATCATCGTCCATCCTGTCCTTTCCAGAAAGGTGGACAGATCACTAGGAGACATCTACTTTGTATCGGCAGGTGTAGGCCAAAACTCACCAAACACACACTCTTCCTGTTCACACATCCTACAAAGAGGTGTGTCCACTAGTCCAATTGTATGCAGGTGTTTCCTTAGCTGACAGTTTCCAGTCAAAAATCCTACTGTTGAACGTGGTCTTCGCCAAATATTTCTTCGACGCCAGCTTTCCAGGTTCTCCCAGGTCCTAAAAGTCTTCTTCCCTGGCTAAAGAATCGACAATGCGGTTACCTTTACTCCTGTCGCGTCCTTTAACCGACCACAGGATAATATTTGTAGTATGACAAAACCACGTAGTTCCAAGGTAAACTCTTTATTGGAAATCAACTACAAAAGCTTAATGAAAAATGTATTGCATGTCTAAATGTCAATTTGTCAAACTGTTAATATCTATCCCCAGTCATATTAGAAAGTCTATCAAAATGACATTGATGTGAAAACGTCTATATAAATGGAGTGTTCCAATATTGCCCAGGAGCATGTTCAGAAATAACACAATATTTTTATCTACCAAGACGTTAGCTAAATCTTGATGGCACTCTGATGTAACACCTTGTCTGTTCAAGGCTAATGGAGCTTGTCTGCTATCAGTGCAGATTATTATGTTTATGCCAGAATAGTATATTGTGCAACTAGTGAGAAAAGTACTTTCCCCGCATGTTGCACACTATACTTTTTCTACAACTGCACAAATTTAAAGAATACAAGTAAAGTAACTCAATATTTATTTTTATGGTTAGTAAAAAAATCGTCGGACCGCCGATAGAAGCTTGCTTCTTATGCACAATAGAATGACCATTCTTCGTGCATTTTTCAAAATTTTTGACCATTTTTGACTATTTTTTTAAATTTTTGACCATTTTTGACAGGTTCTGACAATTATTGACCATTTTTGACAATTTTTAAAAACTTTGACCATTTTTCAAAAATTTTGACAATTTTTTACAATTATTGACCATTTTTGACAGTTTTTTGTAATTATTGACCATTTTTTCAAAATTTTGACAATTTTTGACAATTTTTTCAAATTTTAATAATTATTGACCAATTTTGACAATTATTGATCATTTTTGACAATTTTTCAAAAATTTGGACCATTTTTCCAAATTTTAACAATTATTGACCATTTTTGACCATTTTTTAACATTATTGACAGTTTCTTACAATTATTGACCATTTTTGACAATTTTTCAAAAATTTTGACAATTGACCATTCTTTCAAAATCTTTGACCATATTTTCAAATTTTAACAATTATTGACCATTTTTGACAATTATCCATCAATTTTGACAATTTTTCAAAAATATTGACCATTTTAGACCATTTTTCCAAATTTTAACAATCATTGACCATTTTTGACAATTTTTTGAGCATTTTTGACAGGTTCTGACAATTATTGACCATTTTTGACAACTTTTCAAAAATTTTGACAATTTTCAACAATTATTGACCATTTTTGACATTTTTTTATAATTATTGGCAATTTTTTCAAAATTTCAACAATTTTCGACCATTTTTCAAAATTTCAACAATTATTAACCAATTTTGACAGTTTCTGACAATTATTGACCATTTTTGAAAACTTTCAAACATTTTGACAGTTTTGGATCATCATTCAAAATTTTAACAATTATTGACTATTTTTGACCATTTTTTAAAATATTTGACAATATTCGACAGATTCTGACAATTATTGACCATTTTTGACAATTTTTCCAAATCTTTGACAATTTTTAACAATTATCGACCATTTTTGACAGTCTTTTATAATTATTGACCATTTTTTCAAAATTTTGACAGTTTTTGGCAATTATTAACCATTTTTCCAAATTTTTGACAATTTTTGAAAATATTTGGCAATTATTAACCATTTTTTCAAAACTTTGACAGTTTTTGACAATTATTGACCATTTTTCCAAATTTTTGACAATTTTTGACCATATTTCAAAATTTTTGACAATTTTTAAAAATTTTCAACATATTTTCGAATATAATCTGACAGTTTTGTGACAACTAAGTAGGTATTTGAAGATGACAGTAGCCTACTAAGTTTTTGTCGATTTTATTTGATTCTCCATATAAATATGTGGCGTGGGCAAAGTGCCGTGAGAAATATTATTTCTCACAGTATGAGCAATATTTGGTTTTGAAATTAAGTAAGCTATGAGAAATACGTCACTTTTCATAGCAGTTGTAGAAAAATTCCTTTTCTGGTTAGTTCTTTTGTGGCAATTGAGATACCAGCCAGTTCTGTTTGAACCACGCTGGTATTTTTTCCAATCCCCCACGTAATTCTTATGCTTAGTGATCTGGAGTAGACTCCACATCCTGAGCCTTCTTTGGGTTTTGAACCGTAACATTATTACATTAACGCTACTCTAAAGAAAAACTCCCACGTCTACGAAATTGAGAAACCTTTCGATGTGAAAATAAAAGCCTGCTGAAAAACCAATTAAGTTTTCCGCCAGTTTACGACGCTTCATTATCCCATCAACAAAACTGAGTAGCTAAGAACCGAAGACTATAACAAAAAAACCAAAAAAGAAAAGGGAAAAAACTGGTGAATTACAAATAATGGCAACGTCACGGGTATACACGGTCGAATGCCTTCTGTCTTTTCAACATAGCAGAATGGTTTGTTTTTACGGAACTGTAACAAAACAGAAAGAGCGTAAAAGGGAAAAAATTCACGCTTTTTTTTTTGTTGAAAAACATTTTCGACGTATCGAATGGTATAAATGGAAAACAACAGTTACTTTTGGTAATAGTTCCAGAGACCTCAATTTTTTTATTTTACTTATAAATTGGGAGCCACTAATAAGTGGCATAAGCAAAAATAATGGGCAAGAGTATTGCGTGATTGAAGAGAGGTTAGAAAAACGGTGCCTCTGGACAATCTCTGATCCGAGTTGGGAGGGTGATTGATTGGTTCGGCTCCACCAGTCGGAGGCTTAGAGACCTCGGCACCTCAACCTTAGGGCTTTTTATGCTTTTGGTTATACCGTTTATGTGAAGAGACCAGTTGTCCTTATCAGGCTCAACAGTCTTTTCACTAAGTCCTTCTTGAAGAAGGATACTCTAGTCCTAGGAATCTATATCTCCAATGAAACAGTGCTTCACATTCGAAGATAATGTGAGAGGCTGTTTCCTCCTCTTCCATTTACAACCGACAGATAAGTTCCTCCCTATATATGCATGTGCTTCCTTAGGGTACAGTGACCGGTGAGTTATCCCGTCACTTTCCTTATCTGGACCCTGCTGAGGTTTAATACTTCGTTATCAGCAACTCCGAGGGTTTTTTGAGCAGGAGTTTGCTGAGGTTCCTGTTTTGGCACGAGTCTCCAGTACGTCTGATGTTTAGTTTGAATCCACCGAGATGAACAAACACGTGCAGCAAATTTTGATATTCCAAATACTGGTTCAGGACCAGTAAATGCAGTCTTAGACTAGGGTGTCTGCCTATTCATTGCCTACAATACCCTTGTACCCCAAGACCCACTTAAGAGTTACTCTATTAGGGTTTGGCAGGGTTAAAAGTTTTTGTAGGCAGTCCCAGACCATTTGGGAGGGGACGGCATCCCCACAATACCTAGGACTCATTAGGCCTTTTCTGCAACCGCCTGAAGTGTGCATCTATACAGATAGCAGACAAGCTCTACTAGCCCTTAGGGGGCGTCCAGTAATTACGTGAGATGTTTAGGAGAGGGAGGGGATCGAGCAGAATCTTACCAAAACTCACCAAGGGGGAGGGGGGTCAAAAATCCTCAAAAATGCCTCACGTACTTGATGGACGCCCCCAAAAATAAATAAAAGTTAAAAAAGGAAACTGGAAATGGTTTTTGAAGCTTGCTTCTTATTGCACGACATAGGACTTTTGGGAAGGCTAGTGAACTCGTGAAACGTGTGATGTTACGAAAAAGCGTTCGTCACGCGATATCTCATTCAAGCGACTGTGCGCAATCTCTCTTGCCGCACTGAGCTCGCACACCTATAGGTATGAAAAATTGTCGAAAATTGTCAAAATTTTAAAAAAATGGTTAATAATTCCCAAAAATTTGGAAAAATGATCAAAAATTGTCAAAAAATGTCAAAATTTTGAAAAAATGGTTAATAATTGCCAAATATTTTCAAAAATTGTTAAAAACTGTCAAAAATGGTCAATAATTGTCAAAAATTTTGAAAAATGTTTAAAATTTTTGAAAATTTGTCAATAATTGTCAAAGACGGTCAATTATTGTCAAAACCAATCAAAATTCGTCAAAAATTGTCAAAAATGGTCCAAAAGGATCAATAATTGTTAAAATTTTGAAAAATGGTCAAAAATTGTAAAAATTTTGAAAAAATGGTCAATAAATGCCAAATATGTTATAATTTTTGAAAAATTGTGAAAATTTTTTAAATATGGTCAAAAATTGTCAAGAATTTGGAAAAATCGTCAAAAACTGTCAAAATTTTGAAAAAATGCTCAATAATTATAAAAAACTGTCAAAAATGATCAATAATTATTAAAAATTGTCAAAAATGGTCAATAACTGTCAGAACCTGTCAAAAATGCTTAAAAATTGTCAATAATTGTTATTATTTGGAAAAATGGTCTAAAATGGTCAAAACTTTTGAAAAATTGTCAAAAATGATCAATAATTGTTAAAACTGTCAAAATTGGTCAATAATTGTTAAATTTTGGAAAAATGGTCTAAAATGGTCAAAATTTTTGAAAAATTGTCAAAAATGGCCAATAATTGTTAAAGACGTTCAATAATTGTCAAAACCAATCAAAATTCGTCTATAATTCGTCAAAAATTGTCAAGAATGGTTCAAAAGGATCAATAATTGTAAAAATTTTGAAAAAATGGTCAATAATTGCCAAATATGTTAAAATTTTTGAAAAATTGACAAATATGTTAAAATTTTTGAAAAATTGTCAAAAATGGTAAATAATTGTCAAAGTCAGTCAATAATTGTCAAAATTCGTCAAAAACTGTTAAAAATGGTCAATTGTTAAAATTTTTGAAAAATTGTCAAAAATTTTTAAATATGGTCAAAAATTGTCAAGAATTTGGAAAAATCGTCAAAAATTGTCAAAATTTTGAAAAAACGGTTAGTAAATGCCAAATATTTTCAAAAATTGTCAAAAATTGTCAAAATTTAGAAAAAATGGTCAATAATTATAAAAAACTGTCAAAAATTGTCAAAATTTTTTAAAAATTGTCAAAAATGGTCAATAACTGTCAGAACCTGTCAAAAATGCTCAAAAATTGTCAATATATGTTAAAATTTGGAAAAATGGTCTAAAATGATCAATAATTGTTAAAACTTTCAAAATTGGTCAAAGATGGTCAATAATTGTTAAAATTTGGAAAAATGGTCAATAATTGCAAAATATGTTGAAATTTTTGAAAAATTGTCAAAAATGGTTAACAATTGTCAAAATTCAATAATTGTTAAAACTGCCAAAATTGGTCAATAATTGTTAAAATTTGGAAAAATGGTCTAAAATGGTCAACATTTTTGAAACATTGTCAAAAATGATCAATAATTGTTAAAACTGTCAAAATTGTCAAAAATTGTCAAAAATTGTCAAAATTTTGAAAAAATGGTCAATAATTGCAAAATATGTTGAAATTTTTGAAAAATTGTCAAAAATGGTTAATAATTGTCAAAATTCGTCAAAAATTATCAAAATTTTTGAAAAATGGTGAAAAATTCACGAAAAATGGTCATTCTATTGTGCATAAGAAGCAAGCTTCTGTCGGCGGTCCGACGACCGCTCACCTTTTTTTATTTTAAAAACATTAATTTATATTTTTGTCTTTTTATACACTTTTATTCATAAATTAATATATGATAAGGCCCTAATTTGTGGTATTGAAAGCCGAGCATATCCGACCTATCTTTAAGGGTTATTCGGCACCACGTTGGGCGCCAATTTCTAACTTATTATATGTTCATCACCTTTTAGAATTTAAAGAAAAGGGGGCGTCCATTAATTACGTGAGGTGTTCAGAGGTGAGAAGGGATCGAGAAAAATCTTACTGCATCTCACCAAGGGGGATGGAAGGGTCAAAAAAGCCTCACGTACTTAATGGACGACCACTTATCATCACAGGGTCAGTATTAGAATGTCACCAAGTCTTGGTAGAAAGGACAAACAACAATGCGGTTATCTCGGAACAAAATTAACGTTGTGACGTCAGCTGCCCGCTGCTGTGGCCGAGTTACGTTACGTAGTGCTTTAGTCACCGACTCACTGTAATGCCCGGTTCAGACGTAGCCACTGATTTAGTAGAGTAAAGTAATTTAGTCGAGTGTCTCTACTGTTCACACAAGTCATGTTAATCAGTAGAGTTTGCTTAATCAAGTCGAGTCAAAACAGTCGTTTATACGGGGCCAGTATTTTGTTGAAATCGATTAGAAGCACGTCGACTACCAGTAGTGAATTTTCAAAAATATGTACCGAGATCTTCTTCGGTCAATATTAAAAATTCTTATCAAGTCAACTAGCACTATGTTTGGAAGAAATACAAAAGCCTAAACGTGTATGGGTAAGAAAATGGATTAGTAGAAGAAATGATCTTGGAGCCTCCAGTTGCCTTTTAAAATAACTGGATTTAGAAGATCCAAAAGAATATTTTCTTGCCCTCAGGATGTCCGAGGAGTCATTTAATATTTTGCTGGGCAAAATCAAATTATCTATCCAAAGGAATGATACTATAATGAGAGATGCTATTCCAGCCGCCACAAAGTTACAGGCAGTGTTATATTTTCTAGCTACTAAACTAAGTTGTTGCCTGTAGCGCTAGTCGGTTGTCTTTTGTGGTGGGGGATGCTACTCGCCCCGAAAAATAGAATAGACTTTTATTTACTAAACTCAACCGATAACTCGACAAGGCCAGTAAACTCGACTAAAATGATGGTGTTCAGACTGGTCAAGTACTAAATTACTTGACCACTCTACTAGCGGATTAATAGTACGAAACGTCGAATTAAAAAAATTAGTCGTCGCAAGATGAAAAAGAAAAACACTAAAAGGAAATTTTCTTGGACTAACAACGCGACACGGTTTAATTTTTTTTTATCGACCAACAACAACAACACAGATCGACGGAGACTTCCCAGACGACGTTATCTAATTCTTTTTTATCAGGTCGATACATTTGGTCAAACTTTATGTAGGTCAGATCATCATTTAACACATAACCCCAGACGGTCTTCGACATTGACATTGTTTCACATCAAATTTACTGATACCCCGAATGCGAGGGCGGAATATTTTATTATACTATATAATAAAAGTTTGACTGCCAGTATCTGATTAAGTTTTTTTTTGGAGACGCTGAAGGAATGTTAAAAAATAACTGGTCGATTGTATAAAACGGGAGAAAGAAGAAAGTATTTCGTTGAAAAATTATTAAACAGAGCGACCCAAAGATGCGTGCTCGAAGTATGATCACTATGCGACTTTGATTGGCTAAAATAAATATGCCTCCCTACGCTGGCCAATTGGATTCAACTGCAATCGGCCGGCAGAATTCCTTGTCTTTGGTACATTGGTACAGAGTCGGAGAGATCACGTGCACTATGCATGATACTGTTTTTGGAATACTCCGTTGCTTGGATGGACAGAAGATTCACAATAACCATTTTATTTCAAACCTGGCCCAGATCAGCGAAAATTATGATTTAGGGCGCTCAGGAAATTCAAACTAAGACATGTAAACGAATAGAATTCACAGAAATCGATTGTATTATTTAAAAGTACATGCTTTTCATATTCCAATAATAAACCTAAGAGATTCATATTAACAATTTATCAGATTAAAAATCAAGAAAAATTATATGAAATTTTTTTAAAAATAGTCAATAATTGTCAAAAATGGTTAATGATTGTCAAAATTTTGAAATTGTCAAAAATGGTCAAAAATTGTAAAAAAATTTGAAATATGGTCAAAAATGGTCAATAATTATCTAAAATTGTCAAAATTGGTCAAAAATGATAAATAATTGTCAAAAATTTTGAAATATTGTCAAAAATGGTCAATGATTGTCAAAATGATCAAAAACTATCAAATTTTTTGAAAAATTGTCAAGAATGGTCATTAATTATCAAAAATTGTAAAATTTTTTGAAATTTGGTCAAAAATGGTTAATTGTCAAAAATTTTGAAAAATTGTCAAAAATGGTCAAAATTATCAAAAGTTATCAAAAATTTTGAAATATGCTAAAAAATGGTCAATAATTGTTAAAAAAAATTGGAAAATGGTCAATAATTATCAAAAATAGTCTAAAATTTTGAAATATGGTCAAAATGGTCAATAATTGTGAAAAAATTTGGAAAAATGGTCAATAATTATCAAAAATTGTAAAAAAATTTCAAATATTGTCAAAAATGGTCAATAATTGTCCAAAATTGTCAAAAATGGTCGAAAATTATCAAAAATTTTGAAATATTGTCAAAAATGGTCAATAATTGTCCAAAATTGTCAATAATTGTCCAAAATTGTCAAAAATGGTCAAAAGTTATCAAAAATGGTCAAAAATTTTGAAATATAATCAAAAATTATCAAAATTTTTGAAAAATTGTCAATAATTGTCGAAAATTGTCAAAAATGGTCAAAATTATCAAAAGTTATCAAAAATTATCAAAAATTTTGAAATATGCTAAAAAATGGTCATTAATGGTTAATAATTGTCAAAAAAATTGGAAAAATGGTCAATAATTATCAAAAATTGTCAAAAATAGTCAAAAATTGTCTAAAATTTTGAAATATGGTCAAAAATGGTCAATAATTGTAAAAAAATTTGGAAAAATGGTCAATAATTGTCCAAAATTGTCAAAAATGGTCGAAAATTATCAAAAATTTTGAAATATTGTCAAAAATGGTCAATAATTGTCAAAAATTATCAAAAATTGTCAAATATGGTCAAAAATTATCAAATTTTTGAAAAATTGTCAATAATTGTCGAAAATTGTCAAAAATTGTCAAAAATTATCAAAAATTGTCAAAATTTTTGGAATACTGTCAAAAATGGTCAATAATTGTCAAAAATTATCAAAAATTATCAAAAATTGTCAAAAATGTTGTAACGTGGTTAAAAATTATCAAAAATGGTCAATAATTGTCCAAAATGTAAAAAAAATTAGAAAAATGGTCAATAATTATCAAAAATTGTGATAAAAGCTTTCCAAAATCTACAATTTTTTTTTGGCCACATCAGTTTGCATCCATAAAGGTTGTCAAACTTGTGCGGCACGTCACGGAACGGCAGATTCGCCAAAAGACGGGATTCCGGACAACCGATCCTTTTCGGCAAATGACGTGCCGGAACGGTCTTGTTTTACACCTAAAACACAGCCATTCATTCATAATAGCTATGACGGATAGAGTATTGAGCAAAATTGGTCTTGGTCTTGCAAAAAACCAAGACCAAGATTATCATTAGACTAGCAAGACCAAGATCTAGACCGAATGAACAACCGAATGAACAAGACCAAGACTAAATAAGAACAAAAACAAGACCGAATGAACAAGAACAAGACCAATACCAAGACCGGACATATTTGAGCAAGACCAAGACCAAGATTGTCCAAGTCTTGGTCTTGCTTTGCTCATCACTAGACGGATGACAGATGTTAGGAGTGACAGTAAACCAAGTAAACAATCTCAGTAACTTATGATATGAAAGTTTTGGGAAAAAATGTTTCTGGTCTGATTAAATTACAAAATGCATTCAATGATGTAGACCATAGGAATTAACAATCACCTGTAACGTCATTTATCAATGAAATGTCATATGAATAAAGTTAAAGATTTTGGTATTTCGGATATAAATCCGTCCCAATGATAAGAGATAACAATTGGTCGAGAGAAAATATCTTTGAACCAACTTCCAACAATAATCCTTGTACGGACAATTTATAACGTCTGGTTTTTATTAACAAAATGACCATTGTTCGGAATTAAAAACCATAAAAAAATAATATCTAGACAGAAATTACTCTCGATAAGTTCAGCGTAATTTTCTGTAAAAACAAGGGATAATGGGGATCAATTCACCTCTTCCATTCGATAAAACATGCCGTCAACGAGTATAATGAAGGGAGGGGAAACAAAAATTTAATCTCCGAACGACTAGGTTAGGGCCTACCCTAATTCTCGATACTTTATCGATAAAAATTAGGGTCTCTCGCCACATTTCCAACAAACATCGTAAAATTCGACTTGTTTTTTTCTTCCCAATTAATTCTCGTTCGTGTCTAAACGACTTGGCTACACTGAGAAAAAAAAATATTTTCAAGAATTGATTCAACATTTACTTATACAGGGTGTTTCATGCATACTTAATCGGCGAATAACACCTTGTATATGTAAAATTTACTACTGAATAGATAAAATATAGTATAATAATATTGTAGGCAACAAGTGGTAGGCAAAAGAGGAATCTGCTCCATTTACTGAATACTTCAGAGAAGTATTCAATCTTTATTTGATCTACTATTGATTTCCCATTTTTCAATTTTTTCAAGTTTAAAAAACCACCCACTAACTTTTAGCCACCCTTAGGGGGCGTCCATAAATTACGTGAGGTGTTCAAGGGGCGAAGGGGGTCAAGTAAAATCTTTCCAAATCTCACTTGGGGGAGAGGGGGGGGTTTTAACAAATATCACGTAATTTTTTTCAATTCAAAACCATGTAAAATTGCGATAAAATAAATTTAAATTAAAGTAAAACATTTTTCTAGAGTAAAAATATGGCGAAATTCGAGACAATAGTGTTTGTCGTATTCGCCCGTACCCCGCCGAGCAAGGAGAACTATCGATGGTTTATCGATATTTTTGACTATCGAAAAAAATCGATAGTTTTCGGTACTATATAGATAGTTGTGATGTTTAGGTGAAGAATATAGAGAAAGAGAGAGAGATAGAAAAGAGAGATAGATGGGAGAGGGAGAGAGAGATATAAGAGGGCGAGAGAGGTAGAGAGAGATGAGAGAGCGAGAGAGGGAGAGAGAGAGGGAGAGAGAGATGAGAGAGCGAGAGAGAAGTAAGAGAGGGAGAGATAGACGAGAGAGAAAAATAGTGCATTGCGTGTGATTACAATCGTTATTTTAAACTGTCAGAATCTAAGACGGATTCCGTAAGGTTCGCAACACTCGGAATTTTGTAACGCTTTTTTTTATTACAAAAGCCCCCCATTTTGCTTATAGAACTTTTTAAAAGAAAAAAATTCTCTTTTGGAAGAGAAAATTGCTATTAAAAGTACTAAAAATCCGCCATTTTTTTTTCAACTTTTGACAATTATTGACCATTTTTGATCATTTTTCAAAATATTTAACAATCTTTTACAATTATTTACTATTTTTAACAAGTATTGACCATTTTTGACAGTTATCGACCATTTTTTACCATTTTTGATAATTATTGACCATTTTTTTCATAGTTTTGACTTGTTGACCATTTTTGACAATTATTGACCATTTTTTTCAATATTTTAACAATTATTGACCTTTTTTGACAATTTTTGAAAATTATTGATCATTTTTCAAGATTTTTTACAATTATTGACCATTTTTGACCATTATTAAACAATTTTTTAAAATTTTGACAATTATTGTCCATTTTTCAAAACTTTTGACCATTTTTCAGAATTTTGACAATTATTGACCATTTTTGACAATTATTGACCATTTCCGACAATTAATGACCATTTCCGACAATTATTGACCATTTTTTTCAAAATTTGGACAATTATTTACCTTTTTCGACGATTATTGCCCTTTTTTGACAATTTTTCAAAATTTTTGACCATTTTTCCAAATTATTGACCATTTCTGACAGTTTTTGACAATTATTGTCCATTTTTCAAAACTTTTGACCATTTTTCAGAATTTTGACAATTATTGACCATTTTTGACAATTATTGACCATTTCCGACAATTAATGACCATTTCCGACAATTATTGACCATTTTTTTTCAAAATTTGGACAATTATTTACCTTTTTCGACAATTATTGACCATTTTTGACAATTTTTCAAAAATTGACCATTTTTCAAAATTTTTAACAATTATTGACCATTGACCTAAAAAATGTCTCAAGTAATTTATGGACGCCCCCTTATGTCATTTGGGGAAAAATGATAGGGACCATTTTGGTGTCAAATTTAAAGCTCTACAATTTTCGTTTGAAACTTTTTTCTGTTACTCCAACGGTTTTTGCGTAATTTCAAAAATACACATGATTTTTTTTCAACCCCTTTTCGGGGGGATGGAAACACAGTCACATGTATGTTTCGTTTGTAGTATATTATATGAAAAAATTCAAAACTTCCACTCAAAATTATTATTATTTCTTGGACTATATAGTCTAATAATGTTAAATCATTCGGTTTAGGTTCCTTTTAATTAGGGTTGACGTTCTTTAAATAAAACACATCTTTCTTCGACAAATGTTTAATTTGAACCACTTGACAAAACCCAAAGTAACAATTGCTAATCTACCCATTCATTCTATACAGCGCGAGTCTGCTTATCTAGCAATTGTTACTTATATCGAATAACAATTTATAACCAAACTGCTTGGTCGATATATTTCATAGTTATAATTAAATACATTGCTACTAAAGTTAATAACCTATAATTTAACAATAAGCATAAATTCTAACCTAAATAATTAACTACCCATTACAATAGAAGCGATGCCGAAGTACGTCGAAACGTTTATATTCTTCTGGATGCGGTAAACTTAAATATTACGCGTTCCGTTGCGGCGCGGCCGACCGGGCCGGTCTGGTGCGCGCGAACCTTAAAAAACTTAAACTGGAGCATTCAATAAAAACTTGTTCATTTCCTCACTTGGAAATATATTAGATTTCTTAGGTTTGTACCCAACTGATTTTCGTTTCAAAAATACTATTAGCTTAGAATGTTTACTTTTTTTTAACTCTTTTTCAGTTTTTTTTTTTCGCTCTACAAATAGGGCTTCACACGAGAGCGAGATTTTTCTCGTCCCGAAAAAGCGAGACGATACAAATAGATATCAACCATTCTCCCTTATTAAACTTATTTACCTAGAATATAGGTCGGGAGTGATTGTTGTGAATGAATTTCCAGGTAAACTTATTCAATAATTTTGTTAATATTCGTAGAATTTCGTATTTAGGCACTTTTTGTACTTTATTTCCATGTAGACATTCTTAAAATTCCGCATTTATGAGCGGTATAAATTAAAAATTTTTCATTATACTTATACTTATAAGCGAGACGAGACGAGATTTTTTATACTCTCGTCTCGTGTGAAGGCCTATCTACAAAGTGGTGATAAGAAAGGTACTTTAAAGTTAGGACGTAGAACAAACCATTTTTTTCATCTCCTAACAACCCAACTTTAAACACCAAGTACCAAAGCTTCGTTCCAGTATCGAAAAAAAAACTTACAATTCCTTACAAACCGAACGTGACTCGAAAGAAATACGAGAAAATAAAAATGAGAAAGTTATTTTCAAGTAAGTGGATACGATTCAAACGTGGAATACGTTACCAGTTTTTACTTCTTGTTCTGAAGACGAAGTTATTTGTTGGATGAGAAAAGTAAGCACTCTTTTCCCATCGCCCATTTTGTGTTTGTATGCTTGTTCTTGAAAAATCTTTTGTCTTTAGATGGGATATGAAACGGTAGAGTTTTCTTAAGCTCGAGGAGGAATTTTAAATTAGATCGAAAACGTTTTCAACATATTTATTGAGTGTTTGCGTTTGAATTCGAATATATATATTTGCTAACATTTATATAAAATTGCGGCCAACGTTTACGTTGAAGTATTGAAACAAGTTAATGGAAAATTGACATTTTAATTCTACTTTTTAAATAGGAAGTAGGACTTTTAATTCCACAGGATTGGAGGTTTTCTATTACAGTGAAACCATGCAAGTTAATTTTTTTTTATTGGTTGTTCAACTGAGATCGTACAGACTATGGTACAAAGACGGCTCAAAAGCAATACAAAGAACTGGGATAAGAATCTATTAAATAAAAATCGATTTTTCGTTATTCAAAATTAATAGATTTGTCAAAAAACGATTTTAATAAAAATAAATCGATTTCTGTGAAAAAATCGATTCTTTTGTATTATTTAAAATTACATGCTTTTCATATTCCAATAATAAACCTGAGAGATTCATATTAACAATTTATCAGATTAAAAATTAAATAAAATTTTATGAAACATTTTGAAAAATAGTCAATAATTGTCAAAAATGGTTAATTATTCTGAACACTGTTTACACTACCACTACACCAACATTAACACTTTACACTATCTTACGCGCGTTTCGATAACCAAGTCATCTTCTTCAGAGACTGAAGGTAAACTAACACTAGGGTGCTTCGTCATCCATATATACTAATCTTTTATCGCGCCAAACTAGTTAATCCGCGGGAACAAACAATTCTGGCGCGAATTCCCAACTTGGTTAATGATTGTAAAAATTTTGAAATTGTCAAAAATGGCCAAAAACATCAAAAATGGTCAATGATTGTCAAAAATGGTCAATAATTGTCAAAAATGATCAAAAATTATCAAAAGTTGTAAGATTTTTTTGAAATATAGTCAAAAATGGTCATTAATGATCAATAATTGTCAAAAATTGTAAAAAAATTTGGAAAAATGGTCAATAATTTTATCAAAAATTGTCAAAAATTATCAAAATTTTTGAAAAATTGTCTAAAATGGTCAATAATTATCAAAAATTGTAAAAAAATTTGAAATATGGTCAATAATTGTAAAAAAATTTGGAAAAAAGGACAATAATTATCAAAAATTTTGAAATATTGTCCAAAATGGTCAATAATTGTCAAAAATTGTCCAAAATTTTGAAATATGGTCAAAAATGGTCAATAATTGTAAAAAAATTTGGAAAAAGGACAATAATTATCAAAAATTGTGAAAAAACTTGAAATATTGTCAAAAATGGTCAATAATTGTCAAAAATGATCAATGATTGTCAAAAATTATCAAAATTTTCGAAAAGTTATCAAAAATGGTCAATAATTATAAAAAATTTTTGAAATATGGTCAAAAATGGTCAATAATTGTCCGAAATTGTCAAAAATTTTGAAATATGGTCAAAAATGGTCATTAATGGTCAATAATTGTCAAAAATTGTAAAAAAATTTAGAAAAATGGTGAATAATTATCAAAAATTGTCAAAAATTTTGAGATTGTCAAAAATGGTCAATAATTATAAAAAATTGTCAAAATTTTGAAATATCTTCAAAAATGGTCAGAAATTATCAAAACTTTTGAAAAATTGTCTAAATTAGTCAATAATTGTCAAAAAATATCCAAATTTTGAAAAATTGTCTAAAATGGTCAATTATCAAAAATTGTAAAAAAATTTGAAATATGGTCAATAGTTGTTTAAAATTGTCAAAATTTTTGAAGAATGGTCAAAAATTATAAAAAATTTTGAAAAACAGTCTAAAATGGTCAATAATTGTCAAAAATTGTAAAAAAATTTGGGAAAATGGTCAATGAATATCAAAAATTGTCAAAAATGTTCTATAATTGTTAAAAATGGTCAAGGATTGTTAAAATGGTCAAAAATTATCAAAAATTGTAAAAAATTTCGAAATATGGTCAAAAATGGTCAATAATTGTCAAAAATTGTAAAAAAAATTGGAAAAATGGTCAATGATTGTCAAAAATGGTCAATAATTATCGAAAATTGTAAAAAAATTTGAAATATGGTCAAAAATAGTCAATAATTGTCAAAAATTTTTTAAATATAGTCAAAAATGGTCAATGATTGTCAAAATTTTGAAAAATGGTCAAAAATTTTGAAAAATTGTCAAAAATGGTCAAAAATTATCAAATTTTTGAAAAATTGTCTAAAATGGTCAATAATTATCAAAAATTGTAAAAAAATTTGAAATATGGTCAAAAATGGTCAATAATTGTCTAGAATTGTAAAATTTTTTGAAAAATTATCAAAAAGTGTCAAAAATTGTAAA
This sequence comes from Lochmaea crataegi, assembly GCA_947563755.1. NCBI lineage: Eukaryota > Metazoa > Arthropoda > Insecta > Coleoptera > Chrysomelidae > Lochmaea > Lochmaea crataegi. Next base: position 10,638,285 of record OX387429.1, on the reverse strand, counting down.
AAAATTTGGAAAAATGGTCAATAATTATCAAAAATTGTCAAAAATGGTCTATAATTGTCAAAAATGGTCAATAATTATCAAAAATTGTAAAAATTTTCGAAATATGGTCAAAAATTGTCTAGAATTGTCAAAAATGGTCAATAATTGTCAAAAAAATTTGGAAAAATTGTAAAAAATTTGGAATGATCAAAAATTATCAAAATTTTTGAAATATGGTTATTAATTGTCTAGAATTGTCAAAAATTTTATAATATAGTCAAAAATGATCAATAATTGTCAAAATTTGGAAAAATGGTCAATAATTGTCAAAATTTTGAAAAATGTTCAATAATTGTCAAAAGTTATCAAAATTTTGAAAAATAGTCAATAATCGTCAAAAATGGTCAATGATTGTCAAAAATTGTAAAAATTTTCGAAATATGGTCAAAAATTGTCTAGAATTGTCAAAAATGGTCAATAATTGTCAAAAAATTTGGAAAAATTGTAAAAAATTTGGAATGATCAAAAATTATCAAAATTTTTGAAAAATTTTTAATAATTGTCTAGAATTGTCAAAAATTTTATAATATAGTCAAAAATGATCAATAATTGTCAAAATTTGGAAAAATGGTCAATAATTGTCAAAATTTTGAAAAATGTTCAATAATTGTCAAAAGTTGTCAAAATTTTGAAAAATAGTCAATAATCGTCAAAAATGGTCAATGATTGTCAAAATTTTGAAAAATGGTTAAACTTTTAGAAAAATTTTGAAAAATGGTCAATAATCGTCAAAATTTTGAAAAATGGTCAATAATCGTCAAAATTTTGAAAAATGGTCAATAATCGTCAAAATTTTGCAAAATAGTCAATAATACGAGCTGTTTCTGAAAATCTATTTTAACACGTAATTTATATAATAATTTAAGAAAATAATAATCGATGTAAATAAAAATCGATTATTTTTTAACATCCATATACGGGCCAGGAACCACACTCTGAAAGGTTGGGAAAAACCCCTTTAAAGCGTATATTCAGGCCATAAGAAAGTGTGCCAAGTTCAATATTGATAAAGGATATAGAAGGCAAAGGATTATCTGTAATTCTGATATTCTTACAAGAGGAAGGCAAACCTTCTGTACCTTCACAAACTCCAGTATGACAGCAGCCACTGCATATCAACGATTCTACGACTTCTTCAATGTTAACATCGGACCTATAGGACCAAGTTGTTTGGAATGGATTAAGGCAAGTTTTACCATCATGGAAATCAGGTTGTGCAAAGAAAAAGAGTATACGACAGAAAAAAACATCAACATTGATGGGTAGGAAAAAAGAAAGAGAAGAAAACATCAAGTGCAAAGGAATCAAGAAGGGTTGTAATGGACCTGTTAAGAAGGTTCGCTTCTTACATTAAACAAAAGGAGCGGGGAAGAAGGACAGACGGGCAATAGCGTCGGCAGGAATGGGACTGAGGATGTTCCTATTCGCTTTTGAGGAGTTTCACTTATTCATAGAAAAATAATTGGAGGGATCTACTATTTTACTATTTCCATTGGTGGCGAAGAGAAAAAGGCTAAAATTGCTGCTAACTTAGCCATCGATAGATGACAAACCATCTGTAGATTCCTGTCAAGGGACAGAAGATGCGACGAAATGTAACGAGTGACTAGCCCCTTCAGCCTTCGGTCTAATGCTCACATATAATTTCGATCATAATACAAGATTGAGAGCAATGACGCCAATGCCGAACGAGAATGGGTCCCTGTTGTCGAAGATAATGGTTGCTGGTAACTTTATAATGTCATTGAAGCAAATTCAATTAGGACAAGGAGTGCCAATAAGCTGGACTAATGCACACAGAAAATACATGAACAGCTTCACTAAATCATGGTTTGATGATGTAGAAGACAAACTTTCTGAAGATGGGATGTTCCTCAATGCGAGTCCAGGTATGTTAATGGGCATGCTTAATGCAGGATCAACCACATTAGGCCTTCTGGGAGGAAACCAAAATCAAAGATTCTTCTGGGTGATTACAGCCTACTTTTAAGTGGGTCCCGGGACAAAAGGGCATTTTAGGCAATGAAAAGGCAGACACCCTAGTCTAAAACTGCATTAACTGGTCTTGAACCAGTATTTGGAATATCAAAATCTGGTGCACGTGGTTGTACATCTCGATGGATTCAAACTAAACATCAGACGTACTGGAGACACGTTCCAAAAGAGGAACACAGCAAACTCCTGGTCAAAAAACCCTCGGAGTCGCTGACTAACGAAATATTAAACCTCAGCAGTGGCCAGATAAGGAAAGTGACGGGATTACTCACCGGTCACTGTACCCTAAGGAAGCACATGGAGGAAACATCCTCTCACATTATCTTCGAATGTGAAGCACTGACTCATTGGAGGAATAGACTCCTTGCACTAGAGTATCCAAGGGAGGATTTCTCTAAGATGGACCTAGTGAAAAGACTATTGAGCCTGATAGGGGATACTGGTTTCTTTACATAAACGGTTCAAGAGCACAAAAAGCCTAAAGGCTGAGGTGCCGAGGCCTCTAAGCCTCTAACTGGTGGTGCCGAACCAATCAATCAATCAGACTGCAACCTGTTGAGATCAAATGAATGCATAAGTTAAAATAAAACTGCACTAAGAGTTTTAACAGGGATCCTAACGGGACATTGTCGCCTGAATGGGCACCTGAAAAATCTCAAAATAGTGGAGGAAGAAGAAACCTCCATCCATATACTTGCGAATTGCATAGCAATTCAAAATCCTAGGGCTCAACACCTAGGAGATTACTGGATAGAAGAGGGACATTTACCCAAGTTAAAGTCTGCAGATATCCTAAAATTCCTCCGGGAAATAGGACTAAAGTCTCTGAGACTTTCCTCAGGAACTAAGTAGGAGTAAGGGGGCACAATAGATCTTTTAGGTCTCAGTGAATGTCACCCCAATATACATACATACAGCAAAAAAAATGGGACTCAGCAAAATAAACCAGCACTCTAATGTAACCAACCAAAAGGTCTAATTTATGGGAAATACACCATACAAAAATCTCATTACTTTCCTAATGACTTTTTATACAAGATGGCTACGAAAATATTTGAAAAAAGTTCCAGGTTTACCAAGATTCGACCAAACATTCAATTTTTAAATACATCATAAGCCAGTCACTTGGTAGTAAGTCTGTATAATTCGGTGGACGTTAAACCAATACAACAGATTCCAAATATTTCGGATTTAGTTTTTTTTTTAAACTAACAAATATTTTAAAGTTACACGAAATTTAAACATAAAATAATGGGTCGCATATAGCTGTCGTCTCTCGAGGAATAAGGATACTACGAAGTCTGGAACCGACTATTCCCACTTATCCAGGACATTATGCAGATCATACCGAACCAATTAAAACTTCTTAATTATCTTCTGTTCTCGTTGCCCTGAATTTTGTACGGTCGGATAAAATACTCGAGGATTTGATATTTTAAAATGTTTTGAATTAATTTGACTCCATTACGAGTATATCCTGCTACAATATTTCTAAGGACTAAAAGATCCTTTTAATTTAGTGTTTTCATAATTTAATCCTTTTTTTTTCTCGTCAAAGTGAATACAAACGAGTCAAGTTTCCGTTGAAATTTTTAGTTTTTTATTTCAATTTAAATAAAATCTTAAAGATGTTGGAGAAATGTATCTAGTATAGCAATTTAAGCAGCTGTGGCTCGTTATAAAAGGATTTTCAGAGAAAATGATAAAATGTGGAGTTATTGCTACGTTGCCGGATTGTGAACGTAATCTTTGGTAGATTATTTCAAATTTTAAGAAGGGGAAGGGTGAATTAAATTATTATTTTCCCTTCCCCTTCTTGAAAAACTTTGGCTCCATACGTCACAAAGTATTGGATATTTTTCAGTATTGTTTATTATTTTGGATTGAAGGGTATTTATTGTTGAAATAATTTTTACTTAATTTTACTTTACTAATAAATTAAACTTGTAACATTTAGATATTTCAAAATCGTTGAAGACATCGTAATACGGCAACATTACAATGCAATTTCGCTAATTATAATTAATTATAATATAGTAAAATTCATTAAAAATTTCAAAATTCAATGAAATACAACACAATTATAGTTAATTAATATTTTGACCACAGTCATCGTAAAATATTTTTTATGTACACCGATTTATTTTTCTATAAATTTTTTTTTTCTTTCAACTTACCTGGTGCCGCCCATGTTGGGTCTCTCCAAACTCCTTCGTGGTTCAAATGATTCAAGTTCAATTTACTCGAGGCATCCTTTGATTCGAGACCCCACAATTTTTTTGCTGCTGGAGCGATCTGCAACAATTAAAAAACGGTAAATTAATCAAAGTTCACTGTAAATTTTATCTGTATATTAGAAGAAAATGACTTATTACAAAATATCCCACAAGAAACCATTTTTTTCCTGATGATCTTGGTCGAGATATTAGATAAAAGATATCAAATTATTGAGGTATCTCAGGGCACAATAGAGCGTTTCCAAGAGACGTCATCCCGCACCCTGTTGTCAGCTGATTACGGACAACCTTCAGAAAGATGGATGGAAATAGCATTTTTTACTGATTTAAATATAAATCGAGAACAAAAGTTAATTCGGTTTGGTAAATTGGTAAAAATGCAATTGTTAGGAGTGTTATCCTGATGTATTATTCCGTTTGAGGTTATATTAGAAATTATAATTTAGTGTGAAGGTTGTCCGGTGACATAAACTCGAACTTGTAAACCATTTTTCGAAATTTTAACAATTATTGACCATTTTTGACCACTTTCAAAAATTTTGATAATTATTGTACATTTTTCAAAATATTTAACAATTTTTGATCATTCTTTAGAATTTTAACAATTATTGACCATTTTTTAAAACATTAACAATTTTTGACAGATTCTGACAATTATTGACCAGTTATGACAGTGTTTTATAATTATTGACCATTTTTTCAAAATTTTAAAAATTATTGACAATTTTTCAAAAATTTTGACAATCATTGACCATTTTTTTAAATATTTAACAATTTTTGACCATTTTTCAAAATTTTAACAATTATTGACCGCTTTCAAAAATTTTGACAATTATGTACTTTTTTCAAAATATTCAACAATTTTTGATCTTTCTTTAGAATTTTAACAATTATTGACTATTTTTGACCATTTTTTAAAACATTTAACAATTTTTGACAGATTCTGACAATTATTGACCAGTTATGAGTCTTTTATAATTATTGACCATTTTTTCAAAATTTTAACAATTATTGACAATTTTTCAAAAATTTTGACAATCATTGACCATTTTTTTAAATATTTAACAATTTTTGACCATTTTTCAAAATTTTAACAATTATTGACCGCTTTCAAAAATTTTGACAATTATGTACTTTTTTCAAAATATTCAACAATTTTTGAGCATTTTTCAGAATTTTAACAATTATTGACTATTTTTGAACATTTTTTAAAACATTTAACAATTTTTGACAGATTCTGACAATTATTGACCATTTTTGACAGTTTTTGACGATTTTTGATTGGTTTAGACCAATTATTGACCGTCTTTGACAATCAATATATGTGGAAGAGTGAGAGAGAAGGGAGAGAGAAAGCAAGATGCGAGAGAGAGAGAGAAAGATAGGAGATAAAGGGAAAGTGAGAGTGATAGGAAAGAGGGAGACGGGAGAGAGAAAGAAAGATAAGAGAGAGGGAGAGAGATGGCAGAGACAGATATGGAAGAAAGTGAGATGGGAGGGCGAGAGAGAAGGAAGAGAAAGAGAGAAAAACGGAGAGAAGTAATCAGAATCTAAGACGGATTCGATAATGTTCGCGACCCTTGGAATTTTGTAACGCATTTTTTTATTAGAAAGCCCCCCTTTGCTTATAGAACATTTTTAAAAGAAAAAATGCACTTTTGGATGCTATTAAAAGTACAAAAACTCCGCCATTTTTTTTTCAATTTCTGACAATTACTACAATTTTTGACAATTATCGACCATTTTTCAAAATTTTGACAATTATTGACCATTTTTGACCATTTTTTACCATTTTTCAAAATTTTTGACAATTATTGACCTTTTTTGAAAATTATTGACCATTTTGACAATTATTGACCATTTTGACAATTATTGACCATTTTTCAAAATTTTTGACAATTATTGACCATTTTTCAAAAATTTTGACAATGTTTGACAATTATCGACCATTTCTCAAGATTTTAAAGATTATTGACCATTTTGACAATTATTGACCATTTTTCAAAATTTTAACGATTATTGACCATTTTGACAATTATTGACCATTTTTCAAAATGTTGACAATGTTTGACCATTTGTGACCATTTTTGACAATTATTGACCATTTTTCAAAAATTTTGACAATGTTTGAGAGTTATCGACCTTTTTTCAAAATTTTAACGATTATTGACCATTTTGACAATTATTGACCATTTTTGACAACATTTCAAGATTTCTGACAATATTTCAAAAAATTTAACCATTTTTTAAAATTTTAGACAAGTATAAACCATTTTTCAAAATTTTTACAAATATAGACCAGTTTTGACAATTATTGACCTTTTTCCCAAATTTTTGACCATATTTCAAAATTTTTACACAATCGTCAAGTTGACCACTCGACGATGCTGTAGAGTAAGTTTCGGCCTTTAAATTCATCCCATGCTAAGTAACGTTCATTGTTTTTTTCAACAAGCTTCTTCAATGATTTTCCAATGATTAAAATATTTTTTGGGGATGAGCTTAGTTGTTTATTTTTGTCGTTCTGCACTACTCAGGGACGAGTTTAAGGGTAGGATTATCGGTTGCTACCTCCTCGGGGACGAGTTTAGATACGTCCAATAACATTATATAATCGCAGATGTACTTACCAACTTTATAATTTTATTTAAACATACTTATATTATTGATAGATATATTTTTTCTTCGACAAGAGATTTTTGGGTAGAACTATAAAGATTGTGCTATCAATAATTTTGAAATTAAATATAATAAAATAAAATGATGTAGATAGATATTCAAACAAATTCAACTTTGATAGTACAACCAGATATCAGTTGTTATAACGTAGGTCAGTATTACAAATTGATAATCTAATTTACTTATCTAAAGATGACGTAACAGATGTAAACAGAAACATTATCATTAGAAAAATATAATTTAATAATTATGGATAAATATGGTAAATATTTAGTTAGAATTTGTTACGAAATAATATCAGAGTTTACTATTATGAAATATTATAAATCGGTTTTAGATACTTTCCAATGGTTGCTAGCCAAAAATACCCCTCACTTTTAAAACTCCTCAAGTCCTCCTTTGTCGTATTTCAACTTGAAATTAATTAATAAATAAATAGCACTTCTTTATCACCCTATGGGACAATTAAATTTACGCTGACCGTTAAAATTTAAAATACAGTTTTTGAAAAAAAAAACGATCAAAATGGCAAGCAGAATCTGTCGCTTCTTGCTTGCCTAAAGTTAATTTAGTAGTATTGGAGAATAACAATTGCTCCTGTTTTTAAGTCTCGCGTTCGCACTTCGGGTGGTGATGGTGATACAATTTCTAGGCTTTCGGCTGTTCCGTACAATCGTGGAGACGAAATTTACCTTCGACATAGTCGTTTCATAGTAGGTACTATTGGGGACAGCTTGGAAAATTTTCAAATTTAAAATAGTGAAAATTAAGAATTATGAAAAGCTCACCAAGAAGTATTCAAGTTATTTTGATCAGGAACGGGTTGGCCTAGCACATCGTTTCTCAAGCGGGGGGTCGAGTTAGTTTTTAAAGGGGGTCGCGGTCTGTTGAAAACTACAGGAAAAAAAGTTGAATATAAAAATTGTAGATCTTGGAAAAATCTACAACTTTTGTATTAGAGACTTTTTCGCATAACTTCAAAATTAGCTCGAAAAACGTAAAAAACTGCATTTTTCGTTTTTTATTTATAGTTTCGTCAAAAATTGTTCGATTTCGATGAAAATTTGGGAAAAGGTGGCTTTGACAGTCACAAACTGTGGAAAAAAATTTCAAATTAATATATTGGAAGTTTTTCTAGTTATAACGTTTTTTCGGTAAAACACTTTTTGGCGGGTGGAAAAATACATTATTGCGATTTCCGGCTAAAGTTGAAGTCCTAGAGAAAAAATGTTGAATATAAAAGTTGTAGATCTTGGAAAAATCTACAACTTTTTCATCAGTGACTTTTTCACATAACCTCAAAATTAGCTCGATAAACGCAAAAAACTGCTTCTTTCGTTTTTTATTTTTAGTTTCGTCAAAAATTGTTCGATTTCGTTGAAAATTTGGGAAAAGGTCGTTTTGATAGTCATAAACTATGGAAAAAAATTTCAAATTAATATATTGGAAGTTTTTCGAGTTATAACGTTTTTTCGGTAAAAAACACTTTTTGGGTGGGGTGGAAAAACACATTATTGCGATTTCCGGCCAAAGTTGAGGTTCTAGGAAAAAAGATGATCATAAAAGCTGTAGATCTTGGAAAAATCTACAACTTTTTTATCATTGACTTTTTCACATAACCTCAAAATTAGCTCGATAAACGCAAAAAACTGCATTTTTCGTTTTTTATTTATAGTTTTGTCAAAAATTGTTCGATTTCGATGAAAATTTTGTAAAAGGTAGTTTTCATAGTCACAAACCACGAAAAAAAATTTCAAATTAAAATATTGGAAATTTTTCGAGTTTTTTCGGTAAAAAACACTTTTTTGGGGGGTGGAAAAAGACATTATTATATATTATCATTTCACAACGTGATTAAAAAATCAAGATATCGCCCATCACTAGTATGTACCTACTTGCTTCTCTGGCCTATACTACTTCCCTAAAAATGAAGCTCGGCCTCGCTAGGATTGCCAGTTTGATTTTTATTATTATTAATCTATTCCCAACAAAATAGTTGAACATTTGAAAATAACTTTACTTCATAATTGTGAAAAATAAAGGTACTTTACTCTTGAGCAAAAATCATATTTTTCGACAAACCTCGTATACGGCTTAAAAAAATTGATATCCGATGGTTGCATTTCAAGTTTTGGACAATGCAGAACTTTTTATCAAAAACAAGTTTTCTTCATAAACCCAATAATAAAAAAGTTTTACATATGGTTCCAACTTAAGCAGACACACTGTATAATGACAATTCCATAAACATATCTGCAACAAACTCCGAATAGTCCGAATACGAAGGACAAAAGTGTAAACTGGTTGAATCTGCTGTTGCTATTTTTTTTTTGAAATTAAATAATCGATTTAGCTGTTTTTTGCGATTCCAGAATCTTGAATTTCGGTAATTTCAGTGAAGCGTTCCAGCTATATTTTGTACCGAATCATAATTTTACACCCCTTGAGCGACAATTAAAGATAAAGTGGTGCGTAAGTTGTAGTAAAACTCGTGAACTTCCTCATTAGTCGTAGCACTTGTCGACAAACATCCATCTCGGTTTATGAAACATGTAGGAAGTAGTAAAATGAAGGAATCGAGCGCGTGAAAATAATTAAGGTCGGAAAAGTTCACGCTTCGTCGAAAAACGTTGTTACATAAGAGGTTCGTTTTCCACGATTTTCCATTTTTCCTGTCAACCGTTCTCTTCCTCCTCCCCGTCAATTTAAATTCGTTACATTGTATGCTTGAGCAAAATCAGGTAACTCGGCAAGAGCTGCTATGGAAACTACCCCATTATGAATTTCCTCACCGACAAAAAATGAGATCGAGTTGAAGGATACGTGAATATTTACTATAACATATAAATAATTAGAAAGAAATAGAACGAATTTTAAGACAAAAAAAACATTATTGACATAGAAAAGTTTAGAAATCCCATTGACTGCGCCTCTTACAAAATAGTTAGTAAGAAATATAACATAAAATCATCATTAGAAATCCCATTGTAAGCGCCTATAAGAAACTAGTTAGTAAGTTAGTATGAAATATAACGGATTTTAAGAAAAAAAGTCATTATTAACACTGTAGAGTTTAGAAATCCCATTGACGCTCTTACAAAATACTTAATAAGAAATAGAAACGATTTTTAAAAAAGTCATCATTGATATAGAAGATTTTAGAAATCCCATTGACTGCGCCTGTTAGAAAATAGTTAGTGAGAAATAGAACATAAAATCATCATTAGAAATCCCATTGTCAGCGCCTATTAGAAACTAATTAGTAAGTTAGTAAGAAATAGAACGGATTTTAAGAAAAAAAGTCATCATTAATACAGTAGAGTTTAGAAATCCCATTGACTGCGCCAATTACAAAACTTATCAAGTAAACGAATATTCTATAGTTTCACCTTTCGGTAGACGTAAAATGGCTTACGTGTACGTCTGTGAGAGCACAAAACAGATAAAATCGTGGATTTCTTGCATTCTAGCATTTAATGTCCGTCGATAGGTTTCGAATGCAGTTTGGAGTCGAGAAGAACGTCAAAGAAAGAAAAATCCACTAAAATACGGTGAAAGATTAAAGCCGTAAAAGGTTCTCAAACTACAAACTCCGATTTTACAGTCGGAGCTATAACAAATTCTATGTACGATCTTCTGTGTACGAAAACTAATATTGGAGGAAGAGACAGTGGTGTAGACGAAAAATTATTTTTCAAGTTTGCGTTTTTTTCGAAAAAAGAAGAAGAAATAGTTTAAGAAGTGATGTTTGAACAATAAAAATTAACGCAACTGAATCATATAGCAACAATCCATGGAAAAATGTGAAATATTTATGGATTTGATGGTTATACTAGTACATACTAGTGATGACCGATATCGTGATTTTTTAATCACGTTGTGAAATGATAATATATAATAAAATGTCTTTTTCCACCCCCCAAAAAAGTGTTTTTTACCGAAAAAACGTTATAACTCGAAAAATTTTCAATATTTTAAATTGAAATTTTTTTTCGTGGTTTGTGACTATGAAAACTACCTTTTACCAAATTTTCATCAAAATCGAACATTTTTTAACGAAACTAAAAATATAAAACGAAAAACGCAGTTTTTGCGTTTTTCGAGCTAATTTTGAGGTTATGTGAAAAAGCTACTGATGAAGAAGTTGTAGATTTTTCCAAGATCTACAAATTTTATATTCAACTTTTTTTCTCTAGGACTTCAACTTTGGCCGGAAATCGCAATAATGTATTTTTCCACCCCCCAAAAAGCGTTTTTTACCGAAAAAACGTTTTAACTCGAAAAACTTCCAATATATTAATTTGAAATTTTTTTCCATAGTTTATGACTATCAAAGCCACCTTTTCCCAAATTTTCATCGAAATCGAACCATTTTTGACGAAACCAAAAATAAAAAACGAAAAATGCAGTTTTTTGCGTTTTTCGAGCTAATGTTGAGGTTATGTGAAAAGGTCAATGATGAAAAAGTTGTAGATTTTTCCAAGATCTACAGCTTTTATGATCATCTTTTTTTGCTAAAACCTCAACTTTGGCCGAAAATCGCAATAATGTATTTTTCCACCCCCCAAAAAGTGTTTTTTACCGAAAAAACGTTGTAACTCGAAAAAATTCCAATATATTAATTTGAAATTTTTTTCCATAGTTTATGACTATTAAAGCCACCTTTTCCCAAATTTTCATCGAAATCGAACAATTTTTGACGAAACTAAAAATAAAAAACGAAAAATGCTCGCCGGCCAACACGACAAACAAAAACAGTTTTTTATTGTCACTGAATCTTGGGCAGTGCTGCCAACATCATTTCTGAATTCGGCATAAGACCTTAGTACTAGGGACGATTCTTTCTAAAAAAGATCGTTTTTTAAATCGATTCGAATCGTAACCTGATGAATCGATACATAAAAAAATCGAGGTCTAAAAGATGAAAAATGGTCAAAAATGTTCAAAAATGGTCAAAAATTTGAAAAAATGGTCAATAATTGTTGAAAAACTGTCAAAATTGGTCAATAATTGTTGAAAAATGGTCAATAATTGTTGAAAAATGGTCAATAATTGTTGAAAAATTTGGAAAAATGGACAATAATTGTTGCAAAACTGTCAAAATTGCTCAATAATTGTAGAAAATGGTCAATAATTATTGAAAAACTGTCAAAATTGGTCAATAATTATTGAAAAACTGTCAAAATTGGTCAATAATTGTAAAAAATGGTCAATAATTTTTAAAAAATGATCAAAAATTGTTAAACAATTTGGAAAAATCGTCAATAATTGTTGCAAAACTGTCAATAATTGTTAAAAAAATGGTCAATAATTTCAAAAAAATGGTCAAAAAGTTTGGAAAATTGTTGAAAAAATGTCAAAATTGGTCAATAATTTTTAAAAAATGATCAGTAATTGTTGAAAAACTGTCAAATTTGGTCAATAATTGTCAATTAATTGTTAAAAATGGACGATTTTTGTCAAAAACTGTCAATAATTGTTAAAAAATAGTCAATAATTTTGAGAAATGGTCGATATTTGTCAAAAGGTGTCAAAATTTTGAAAAATAGTCAATAAATAATACGAGAGCCGTTTCAGAAAATCCACTCCTCAAACACACCTAATTTATACAAAATCGATTAATATTACTCGAAAAATCGATAATTAAAAATCGATTGTAACAAAATAATAATCGATTTATACAAAAATCGTTTAATTTTTCAAACATCCCTACTTATAGAGTTCCCTATAAGCTTTTTTGAAAAAAAAATCAACAGTGTCTGTCGAGTCTACTGGGATCCGAGCGGTTCCGCTCTCATCACTACTTGCGATGTTGCCGGGGCAATTGAAAAAAAACCGCCCTACCAAAAAAACAAAAAAAAATCGAAAGTCGATTTTCAAGGGTGAAATATCGATTCGCCGAATCGATTCAATACAACATATCGATTTATTCGGTCCGAGGAATCGATTATTCGATTAATCGATTTCAGATCGCCATCCCTACTTAGTACACGTTGGCCGCCGCGACGGCATTATAATGTCATTCTACTATTGAAAAATAAACTTATCTATTTTAAAAGAAACAAACATAAAGTAAGATTTTAGATAAAATTTTAACGGTCAAACTTGAGAGTTTTTGTGAAATTAACTGGTTATCATCGATTCGATGTTTTATGAAAAAACATCGATACATCGAGTATATCGATAGCTTTTAAAACATCGGATCGATTCGATGTATCACATTGTAAACATCGATGTATATATCTAATATCCCTACTTTTCCATGAAAATAAAACTACTTCAAACAAACAAAAACAAACGTAGTGGTGGAAAAATAAACATGGGACTTACCAAATTCATCTTGATAACTATAAACAACAAATTCCCCAACTCTCAATGGAATTTTACCGAACAGAACAACGCGCATCACAAACTAAATTTCAAATCACGATTACCTATATAGGTATAATTTTACACCGAAAACAAAAAACAAAATTTCCTCGCTGTGTACCTACTATTCACAAATTTCTATTATGTACAGAAACTAACCCGAAAAACAATCTACAATAAATTTATCTTACAATATTTACAAGCGAGCACAACAACTATACAAAACAAATGAGCATCCGGGCTCTTGCCGTTGTCTAGGCCAAACTAAAATGGCGTCGTCGATGAGAACAGGCCTAAAAGAGGCACCCCACCAAGGGTTCGACGTACACCCTTATTATATTATTATATTTTCACAGCATAACTATAGACTTGTAGGCAGGGGGATTCGATGGAAATGTTTTATGTGTGTGTGTGATGGATATATTTTAAATAACTACAAGTTATAGTTGGTTCCGAGGTATTTCGTAGGTACTGACTTAGTAAGCTTAGTGGCTTTCTTAGAAAAACCGATTGGAATAGGGATCTTGGGTCTAGCATACTTCCTGATTACATACAAAAAAAATTTACTGGGATGTATTGGGGGTTGACTATATTTAATTTTAACGTAACTCAACCACCCTCCACTTTGTGAAATAATCGTAAAAATTAATTTTTCAATTTGGAATCAAATTCTACGTAATTTTTCACGTATACACCTAAAATTTTTTTATCTACGACCACCATTAAAATTAAGCATTTACAAACAATGCTTTTTAAATGGAAGTTTCATTATAACACTCTTTTGAAGCTTGCTTCTTGTTGCACGACAGAGAGAGAGAGAGACGCATTAAAATAACACGCGGTACTATATAACCGACGCTGCGTTGAAATTTTGAAAAAATGGTCAAAAATTGTCAACATTTTGAAGTAATGGTCAAAAATTGTCAACATTTTGAAGAAATGCTCAAAAATTGTCAACATTTTGAAAAAATGGCCAAAAATTGTCAACATTTTGAAGAAATGCTCAAAAATTGTCAACATTTTGAAAAAATGGGCAAAAATTGTCAACATTTTGAAAAAATGGTCAAAAATTGTCAACATTTTGAAAAAATGGTCAATTGTTAAAAATTGTCATTAATTGTCAGAATATCTCAAAAATTGTTAAATATTTTAAAAAATAGTATATATAATAACTGTCAAAATTTTTGAAAGTTGTCAAAAATTATCAAGAATTGTCAGAATCTGTCAAAAATTGTTAATATTTTGAAAAAATGGTCAATAATTATAAAAAACTGTCAGAAATGGTCAATAATTGTTGAAAATTGTCAAAATTTTTGAAAAATTGTCAGAAACTGTCAATAATTGTGAAAATTTTGAAAAATGGTCAAAAAATTGTCAAAATTTTGAGAAAATGGTCAATAATTATAAAAAAACTGTAAAAAATGGTCAATAATTGTTAAAAATTGTCAAAATGGTTAATAATTGTCAGAACCTGTAAAAAATGCTCAAAAATTGTTAAAAATTGTCAACATTTTTGAAAAATGGTCAAAAATTTTGAAAAATTGTCAAACCTGTCAAAATTTGTCAATAATTGTCAAAAATGGTCAATAATTGTTAAAATTTGAAAAAATAGTCCAAAATTGTCAGAAATTTTGAAAAAATGGTCAATAATTGTCAAAATTGTTGAAAAATGGTCAAAATTTTGAAAAAATGGTCAATAATTATAAAAAACTGTCAGAAATGGTCAATAATTGTTGAAAATTGTCAAAATTTTTGAAAAATTGTCAGAAACTGTCAAAAACGGTCAATAATTGTGAAAATTTTGAAAAATGGTCAAAAATTGTCAAAATTTTGAGAAAATGGTAAATAATTATAAAAAAACTGTCAAAAATGGTCAATAATTGTTAAAAATTGTCAAATTTTTTGAAAAATGGTCAAAATTTTTGGAAAATTATCAAAAATGGTCAATAATTGTCAGAACCTGTCAAAAATGCTCAAAAATTGTTAAAAATTGTCAAAATTTTTGAAAAATGGTCAAAAATTTTGAAAAATTGTCAAAACTGTCAAAATTTGTCAATAATTGTCAGAAATGGTCAATAATTGTTAAAATTTGAAAAAATTGTCAGAAATTTTGACAAAATGGTCAATAATTATAAAAAAACTGTCAAAAATGGTCAATAATTGTTAAAAATTGTCAAATTTTTTGAAAAATGGTCAAAATTTTTAAAAAATTGTTAAAAATGGTTAATAATTGTCAGAACCTGTCAAAAATGCTCAAAAATTGTCAAAAATGGTCAATAATTGTTAAAAATGGTCAAAAATTTTGAAAAATTGTCAAAATTTGTCAATAATTGTCAAAAATGTTCAATAATTGTTAAAATTTGGAAAAATAGTCCAAAATTGTCAAAATTTTTGAAAAAATGGTTAATAATTGTCAAAATTATTGAAAAATGGTTATTTTATTGTGCATAAGAAGCAAGCTTCTGTTGGAGGTCCGACGATCGCTCACCTTTTCTTATTTGTATATTTATTAAGTTACCTTAGATAATTTTACGTTTTGTGTTCTGTCAAAGGTTCTGTATTTGTAATAATTTTGTACTGTCATTAGGAAGTGTGAAACGTCATCGTCATTTTGCAAAATATATTTCAAATTTTGATTGATAAAACACTGATTGTTAAGCTAAATAAACATGGAAGAAGAATCTGATGTAACTCAAAACCTGCTTCCGAAAAAGTAGAGAAAAATATACATGAAGTCATATGGCGATTTTTTGGATTGGTGTAGCACAAAAAAAATCAAAAAGTACACGGAAAATTATTTTTTAATGTGGTCGTAGATAAAATATTGTATGATACTCATGCGTGAAGTACTTTTGCGCACTCGTTTCGAAAAAAGGCTTTTTTCGCTAAGCCCGTGCCTTTCATTTTCGCAACTCGTACGCAAAAGTATCACTTCACGCACTAGTATCATAAATAACTATTTTAAAAATGAATTATTACAGTTTCCTGTAAAATTGTCGTATTTAGTAAAGCGTTTTACCAATAGATGTCGAAGAATAAAAATATATTATTCTAACGCTTTGACAAAGTTTTGAAAAATAATTTTCGCAACCAAAATATTTCCGTAACTGGACAATATGTACCGTTGTTGCTTATAGTCACATTTCAGTCCGGGATTAACTCTCGGACGATAACATATACCTTGTACTGATGAGGCGCAATACGACGAAACCGGTCTACAAGTTATGTTGTCCCATCTAGTGGCAAACCAGAATCGTTGGTTTAAATCTTGTAGATTTACCAACCCCGTTTGACTTAGAAGTGTAATTCAATGTCTGTCGGGGCATGTAGCCCGGGAAGTAGTTGTTTCTTCTTCGCTGGACGGTCACTGTTTTTGGAAAAATTATTTTTCAAAACTTTGTCAAAGCGTTAGAATAATATATTTTTATTCTTTGACATCTATAACTATTTTAAAGTTATACAAAAAAAATGCTATCAAAAAATTAATTATTTAATGGGTTGGGGTTGGAGTGATTTTGAGTACGTCGTCGAATTCTCCAAGTATCTTCTCGAATTTTCATATTTTTTTCTTTCTTATTGCCGTAGATATTCATGAAAACGTGTTTGAAATTTGTGGACTTGAAAAAGGTAAAAACTTGTCGATATCGGATGATGGGTTTGAACCCTTTAGGGTTAAAAATGAAAAAAATTCTGCGAGTAGAGATGGCGGGTAAGTATTAAAACAAAAAAAAATCATACTTTTATCTCATACCAGAAGAGTGGGGGGTGGGGGTGAGTTTGTGAAATATTAGGGTTGGGGTGATTTTGAGTACGTCGTCGAATTTTACATCATTTTTTAGAAGAAGACATACATCTAGAATCATCTAGAACTGTCATCGAAAAATCGAGAACTGTCGAGACCAGGAGAAACGAATCAAAGTTGAAGCTACTACGGAGCGGGCATTTACTGGGAGCCCCAAAATCCGCAATTACATTTTGAATGGGAATGAACAAAACTTACTTACATCGACAATCAAAATTGCACTTTGGTCATTGATACCGATGTCATCAAGTCTTTCATTCGAACAGTGATTCTGGATCGGAAACCACAACCTACTGAAAGAAGTTTAGTTCTTGAAACAGCTGCAGGACACACTTTTCCTGTTCGAGGAGAAATAACAGCAACTATAAAGATTGGTAATACTCTGATAAAACATTTATTTCTTATAGGCGATATTAAAGATCAATGCATCCTTGGTATGGATATTATGCAAAATAAATTTATCATAGACCTTCAAAATAAAATTCTAGTCATTGGAAATGAAGAGATAATCCTAAATTCCGAAGAAAATGAAGGCTATAGTGGACAAAGAAAATTCTGAAGGAATCGTCTTCGAAACCAAAAGATCTACATTCAGGCATTGTGGGAGGTGTGGAACTAGTGAATGAAGGAATTCTGGTAGCTTGATGTTTCGTCAATGTAGATCAACCAATTCCTGTTAGGAGTTGCTAAACCCTTCAAATTAAAAAAAGATCAAAATATAGGACTTTGCATACCGGTGAAAAGCATAATCAAGTGCGAAAGTAGGTCCAAAGACAAGACCACCACAGTTGACACCAGTCTCATGAAACAATTAATTAAAAATTATTACCACCTAAAAACTGAAAAATTTTGCGAAATTTTCGAGACGGGAAAATCTACAGGACTCACCAGTCTAGTACAGCATAGAATTTATACAGGACCGATTCGTCAAATGCCCAGGAAATTACCATTTGCTAAATGGAAAGAAGTAGAAAATATGATAGATGCAAATATTATTGAAGAAACTTCTGGTCCCTGGTGTTTCCCCGAGGTCCTGGTGGATCCACTCGCTTTTGTGTAGACCGTCGAAGACTAAATCAGGTTAAACAAAAAGAAAGCTATCCACTGCCACTAATAGACGATACACTAGATACTCTATCAGGTACGAAATGGTTCTCCACCCTAGACTTGAAGAGTGGATACTGGCAAGTAGATGATTCTACATTTATGTCTTCTTCTTTTTCTTCATGGACCTCTACATATCCTTAGTACGGGTCCGACATAATGTCGAGAAAAGCTTTCTTTCTTTCTTCTGAACCGTGCGTTCAGGCTTATTTACAAAATGTCATACCGACATGAAGTGATAACAGTTAAAGACACCAGATTTATGTTTTCAATTATAAAAAATTACAATGCTTTATGTAATGCAATTTCCTATAACTTGTGTAATTTTGCATGCGTTACATAAAATTGCTTACTGATTATACAGGGTGCTTCATTACAATCCGTAATGTAACTGGAGAAATAAAACATTCGAAGACTTAACAATAACTCGAATAGCAAATACTCTAACTCGTAGATTATAGAGGGGAAAAGAAAGTATTTATCCCTACCGCACGCACCCGGTAATGGAGGAAAAGTATATTTAACCATCTTAATACACGTAAATTGTTTGCCAAGTTTGAAAAAAATATATATATATATTGGAAAAGTTCAAAACTCTGGGCTAAAATCATTTTAAAAATTTATAATTAATCACCCTGTATCTCGGTAAGCCGGAATAATTTAGTTAATTTTAAAAATTTATAATGAATCACCCTGTATCTCGGTAGGGAGGAATATTTTCTTAATTGTCTTAAATTAAATCCTCATGTTTCCTCCTAAAGTCTCTCCAGTTCATTCATTCGTTTGGGTTCAAAATTCCTCTCCAAAATGCTTCCGTCTAAGTACTTAAGCAGAGTATATGAGTAGGTGTTTCATCATCAAGTTCACTAACTCTGCCTATTTTGTACAGATGTTTCCTCGGGGTCTTCAAATGTCTCTTACCCAGTATCAATAGACTGGTTCAGAGTTCCTTGTCTACTTTGTTCAGTAACCTCTTTGTATGGAGGTGTCCTTGCGTCAACCTCCATTTGTGTTGGTGTTCCCTATCTAGCCAGTTCCCGATTTTCCGATATAGCCTGGGTGTACGTTTCTTTTCCTGGTTTAGGTATAAACACCACCTTTGACTCTCTCCATTCAATTGGTATATACCCTGCTTCGAAGTATCAGAACTAAAGGACCCTCTTGCAGGAGCTTGGGGAATATGCCATCTGGTCCTGGAGTTTTGTAGGGGTTCAAATGAGTTTACAGCCCATCTGATAAGATGGGCTCTGAAGATCTCATTCGTGAGTTCCCAGTCCTCTTTGGTTACCTTTGTTTTGGGAGTCGACGAGGTCTAAAAATGGACCTCTATTAATTCTTATTGAACCAGATTTAGCTAGATTTGGTAAAAAGTTCCATCACACTAAATTTTTTTCCTCAGGGTGCAGTGTCTAGTCTTCAAATGTCTATTACCCAGTTTCAATAACCTGGTTGAGAGTTCCTAGTCTTCCTTGATCAGTAAACTCTTTGTATGAAGGCAACCTCCATTTGAGTTGGTGTTCCTTATCTAGCCAGTTCCCGATCTCCACTCTTATGCAATCTTTTGTGATTCCACAAACCGGTTCTGGACCTACGAAGTCTCCTTTAGAGCCTTCTTTAACTAACTGGTCCTCCATTTCATTACCTGCAATTCCCTCATGTGCCGGCACCCATGTTAGAGACACTTCGTTGTCTCTTGCCAGCCTGTTAATGGATTCTTTGCAGTTTTTTACCAGTCTAGACCTAGTTGTTGGATTACTGTTAGCTATAAGCAAAGCCTGGCTGTCAGTGAGTATTTTAATTTTTTGCCCGGTATATCCTCTTCCGATATTTTCATCAATCCCTGTTTTTTTTGTAATAAATTGTTAAAAACTTTTGCAATTTTTTTATGCCAGGATTCAACTTTTTCAAAAACTTTTTAGATCTTGGTCATAAGATTGGAATTCGACAAAAGGACACATGTAAACTAGACTACTACAGTATTAACAAACAAAAAAACATCAATTTGACATTTTTTTTTCAGTATACTCAAACCATGATAAACTATCGTCGAATCTCGGATAGTCCGAGCTTCTCGAAACACGACAAAACGTACTTTTCTCCTTTATTATACGGACTAATAATGCTTTCGGGGCTGATTTATCGCCGAGATATATATCTATGTGTTCGTTCGTTCATCTTTTTTTTTCTGTTCTCCTCGTTACTTCTTCAAAGTGGTGCTCAAAAGACATGATATATCGGTCCGCCACGTTGATGACGATGTAATAAAAAAAAAAGCTCGAACGGAGAAGATAATACCACTAACCAGACCCTTTTATGGTAATAAGGACATAACCAAACTTCATATTTGTTAGAAAGGACTAGTTTTATCGTAAAACAGCCCTAGTCATGAAAATTTGTCGGATGGTTGACGTTTTAATAAAAATACAAAAAAAAATTAAGTTGTTTTTTAAAAAGAAAAAAATTAAGTTGTTTTTTAAAAAGAAAAAAATTCGAGAGTTCCAGAAACGTTTATGTAACTTGGCAACATTGCTCATAACTCAAATATAATAATTTTATTCTCTTTCAGAGTTGTATTAATGAGAAAACTGCTTCATGCTTCATTATATGTAAGTAGGATTGTGAGTGACTTTTATCAAGTTCTCAGATTTTTAGCACTAGAGGGCGTAATCGCTGAGCTAAAACCTTTTTGTAAGTCATTTTTCTGCACAAATTTGATATTGTTTATTACACTGGAAACTCGAATCTTCTGCTATGTCTATAACTAAAGCCAACCGAATCCATTTGCCCTTTATATCGAATTTAATGTTGTCCAAAGCGTGTCTAATTCGTTTACCTATGACCAAACGGCTCTCGTAACACCAGCTACCCCTAGGTAGGGTCATGAACTGCAGGTCTTTGGCCTAGACCTCGCTGCTGATGGAGTTCTGCGGCGGTTTATGGACCGGAAGGCAGCGTTAGGACACTTTTGGTCGATTTCTTAACATGTCCACTACATGGGCGTCAAATATAATTATATATATATATATATATATATAAATTACTAGAAATATTTGCCAACTCAGTATTATAATATATATATATATATTATAATTTTCATCCAATAGATGTTTATCTGCCAGTGACGTTCCGTTGAAGAATTTGAGGAGGGTCAAATTAGGAAGGTTGTAAGTAGATCCCCTTCTTATTAAACCAACGTGGTTACTGCGCTTTTTGGGTAACCCACCCTTTGAACTGTCCGTTGCTAGGAATGGAGAACTATCGATAATTTTCGATAGTTTTACAACATCATTGTACGATTTTTGTCAAAACATTAAAAAAAAAATATATATATATATATATATATATATATTTCAAAACAACGTATCAACTTTGTTAAAAATTGTCCGAAATTTTGAAAAATTGTCAAATTTTTTGAAAAATTGTCAAGAATGGTCAATAATAGGCAAAAACTGTCAAAAATGGTCAATAATTGACAAAAATGTTGCAAAATGGTCAATAATTGTCTAAAATTGTTAATAATTGTCAAAAATGGTCGATAATTTTGAAAAATGGTCAAATTTTTTGAAAAATTGTCAAGAATGGTCAATAATTGGCAAAAACTGTCAAAAATGGTCAATAATTGTCAAAAATTTTGCAAAATGGTCAATAATTGTCTAAAATTGTTAATAATTGTCAAAAACTGTCAGAAATAGTCAATAATTGTCAAAAATGGTCCGTAATTGTTGAAATTTTGAAAAATGGTCAATAATTGTCAAAAATTTTGAAAAATGGTCAATAATTGTCAAAAACTGTCAAAAATGGTCAATAATTGTCCGAAATTTTGAAATATTGTCTAAAATGGTCAATAATTGTCCGAAATTTTGAAATATTGTCTAAAATGGTCAATAATTGTTAAAATTTTTAAAAATGGTCGATTATTGTCGAACTTTGTCAAAATTTTTGAAAAATGGTCAATAATTCTCAAAAATGATCACAAATGGTCTAACATTGTTAAAATTTTGAAAAATGGTTAATAATTGTCAAAAACTGTCAAAAATGGTCAATAATTGTCAAAAACTGTCAAAAATGGCCAATAATTGTCCGAAATTTTGAAATATTGTCTAAAATGGTCAATAATTGTCCGAAATTTTGAAATATTGTCTAAAATGGTCAATAATTGTTAAAATTTTTAAAAATGGTCGATTATTGTCGAACTTTGTCAAAATTTTTGAAAAATGGTCAATAATTCTCAAAAATGGTCACAAATGGTCTAACATTGTTAAAATTTTGAAAAATGGTTAATAATTGTCAAAAACTGTCAAAAATGGTCGATAATTTTAAAAAATGGTCAAGATTTTTGAAAAATGGTCAATGATTGACAAAAACTGTCAAAAATAGTCAATAATTGTCAAAAATGGCCAAGAACTGTCAAAAATTGTCAATTGTTAAAATTTTTAAAAATGGTCACAAATGGTCAAACATTGCCAAAATTTTGAAAAATGATTAATAATTGTCAAAAACTGTCAAAAATGGTCGATAATTTTGAAAAATGGTCAATTTTTTGGAAAGTTGTCAAGAATGGTCAATAATTGGCAAAAACTGTCAAAAATGGTCAATAATTGTAAAAAATTTTGAAAAATGGTCAATAATTGTCTAAAATTGTTAATAATTGTCAAAAACTGTCAGAAATGGTCAATAATTTTGAAAAATTGTCAAAAACTGTCAGAAATTTTGAAATATTGTCAAAAATGGTCAATAATTGTTAAACATTTTTAAAAATGGTCGATAATTGTCGAACATTGTCAAAATTTTTGAAAAATGGTCAATAATTCTCAAAAATGGTCACAAATGGTCAAACATTGCCAAAATTTGGAAAAATGGTTAATAATTGTCAAAAACTGTCAAAAATGGTCGATAATTTTGAAAAATGGTCAAATTTTTTGAAAAATTGTAAAGAATGGTCAATAATTGTCAAAAACTGTCAAAAATGGTCAAAAATGGTCAATAATTGTCAAAAATGGCCAAGCATTGTCAAAAACTGTCAAAAATGGTCAATAATTTTAAGAAATGGTCAATAATTGTCAAAAACTGTCAAAAATTGTCAATAATTGTCAAAAATTGTCAGAAATTTTGAAATATTGTCAAAAATGGTCAATAATTGGCAAAAACTGTCAAAAATGGTCAATAATTATCAAAAATTTTGAAAAAAAGGTCAATAATTGTCTAAAATGGTCCATAATTGTTAAAATTTTGAAAAATGGTCTATAATTGTCAAAAACTTTGAAAAATGGTCTATAATTGTCAAAAATTTTGAAAAATGGTCAATAATTATCAAAAACTGTCAAAATTGGTCAATAATTTTCAAAAATTGTCAAAATTTACCAAAAATGGTCAATAATTGTCAAAAATGGTCAATAATTGACAAAATTTTGAGAAATGGTCGATAATTGTCAGTAATTGTCAGAAATTGAAAAAAAATGGCGGTTTTGTTGTACTTTTAATAGCAATTTTCTCAAAATACAAAATTCCAAGGGTCGTTTTTCTCTCTTTTTCTTCCTTTTCTCTCGCTCTCCCATCTCCTTCTCTCTTTCTTCCGTATCTGTCTCTGCCATCTCTCTCCCTGTCTCTCATATTTTTTTCTCTCTCCCATCTCTCTCTCTTTCCCTTTCTCTCCTATCTTTCTCTCTCTCTCGCATCTTGCTTTCTCTCTCTCGCATCTGACATTCTCTCTCCCTTCTCTCTCACTCTCTTTCCTATCTCTCTCTCTTCCATATATATATTTCTCTTCCATCTCTCTCCCATCCCCCTCTCTCTCTTTCATATTTCTTTCTCCTTCTCCCATTTCTCTCTCTCCCATCTTTCTCTCCCTCTCCTATCTCTATCTCTCTCCCTTTCTCTCCCATTCCTCTCTGTCCCTTCTCCCCCATCTCTATCTCTCATCTTTCTCTCCCATCCATTTCTCTCTCTTTCCTATCTCTCTCCCTCCCATCCCTCTCTCTCTATCCCATCTCCCCCTCTATCCCATCTCCCCCCCTCTTTCTTTCTCTCTCTCTCTCTCTCTCTCTCTCTCTCTCTCTCTCTCTCTCTCTCTCTGTCCCATTTTTTGATAGCATTTTTACTCCATATCAACTTTCAAAATATATTTATATTCTTCACCTCGACATCTCGACTATCGATAGTGCCGAAAACTATCGATTTTTTTCGATAGTCAAAAATATCGATAGTTATCGATAAACCATCGATAGTTCTCCGTTCCTATCCGTTGCAGAGTAGTGCGCTAATTAGTTCTAAAGAGTGAATACGTTAAACTACTATTTTCATTTACCGGCATTTCTCATTTTCGCTTTTTATTGTCAATCACCTTTATTTTATATTTTCATAACCATTTCGTATTACTAAGTTTTTGTGAGTGAATAAATCGTTTATATTTATGGAATAATTTCCTGAAACCCAACACCCGGACGATATTTATATTGTCCACCTGTTACAGGGTACAAATAAGAGCAAGATCTGATTAGCACTAAATAAGGAATATTTTTGAAATTTCGTTTGTGTCTACATTTCACAAAATTGTACATCTTTTTCATGAAAATTCGATATTTTTGCTTCTCTGTAGATTCATAAACACTCCATTTCTTCAAATATGATTATTGTACCAAAGAATGTTCGACTATAACTAATTTTTCAAATTTGACCAAACGACAGCACTCTAGTGTTCATTCCTATGGGTTGGCCGCTTTTTTATGATGTTAAAAATAAAAAATTATTTTCAATTTTCAACTTTAGAGGCCTATACTTTGTTAACAAAGGAACTAAAGCACATATTTTATAATATAAAGTACTATGATTATTTTTAACCCCTTTCATCATCTCCTAAGCTCCTGTGGCACCCTGTATATATAGAACTACTAAACTTATAATGAATTGGCTCAATATTTATTAGAAAATATTGAAAGTTCGCATTAAACAATAGACACCCTCTACAGCTCTCAATGACGTTATACCCCCAATAAATTATAGCTGCCGTTCGCCGCCTCTCCTGCACGGGCGGCAAGCAACGACGCCTATTTCGTGACCGACAGAACTGGCTATTTGAACGCATTAGCGCGCTTTTGCCGTCAACTGCACTACGACACATCGAACGAATGAAAACGCCGCCTCACCGCAACTTTGCGACTCTTTTTTTGTGTGTACTCTAACCTATGAAATGTCAATGGAACACGTTTCCGCATTTTTCAACACCGTGTTCGACAAAGTCGTCTTTTTTTTTCGACTAAGGGTTTTTTACTTTCATCCCTCCAATAGAATACAAATTGGTATAAAAATAAAACTATAAATAACGAATTAAACATACCGGGTGTCCCACTATATTTTCAGATCTTTCAAAAACAGATACTTGCGGTTTGGACGTTCTTTTCAAACTTCATCGAGCAAAAGACATTGTCTCCAGAGGATGTCCAACAGGGAAAAATAGCATCTCCATGAATGTGGAGCCTGACGGTTGATGAACTCCTGTGTTGTTTTACTGACCTCGGGATATCCTACAAATAGCTGGTGTAGGCAAGTGGGACTTAACATCAACCCCACAAAAACCATCTTAATATCCTTCACAAAGAAAAGAAACCTTAAAACCATTCATCTTGATGGGGATGAAATAGCAAAGTGGGGGACTGAAACTCACTTTTGGAGGCCGGAATTCTATTGTGGTATCAGCTCCAATGTAATATTGGAAGAAATAGGCAAAGCCGAAAAAAAAGAGAAGATCTGACCATTGGAAAGATCTAGTAGGATTTAGACAATCAAAGATTATTCTGGGTGACTTACAAAGTAAAACTGAGCACCAAGAGTTTTAACAGGGATCTTAACGGGACATTGTCGCATGTATGGGCACCTAAAAAACCTCAAAATAGTGGAGGAAGAAGAATGTAGATTCTGTGGCATGGAAGAAGAAACCTCCATCCACATACTCACCAATTCAGAATCCTAGGACACAACACTTAGGAGATTACCTAAGTTAAAGCCTGCAGATATCTTAAAATTCCTCAGGGATATGGGACTAAAGGAGCTACTAGTCTCTGAGTACAAGTAAAAGGGCACAATAGATCTTTTAGGTCTCAGTGAATGTCACCCCAATATACATTCATACGAATATTACACCCTGTAAGTGATCCATACGCCTGTAAACAGGGTTACTATTCGGCGCTAGTTGTAATAATAGATTTATAAAAATGAGGTTAACTGTTTGGAAAAATTTTACAGTCTATTTTGTCCGTCTACAAAATCCAACTTTGTTTATACCGTATTTAATTACTCAACATTATTATCATTATTCCTATTAATTACTAGAAAATTTATATACTCGGTAGATTGGTTCATACGATGTTGAGTAAAAGTGTATCGAACCAAAAAAATATATATTGTTATATATTGTTTGCTGTGAGAGTGTTGATTATTAATGTTTTTTTTTTATTATTAGTTCACCTTTTTAATTTTAAGAAACCCCT
This sequence comes from Lochmaea crataegi, assembly GCA_947563755.1. Classification (NCBI taxonomy): domain Eukaryota; kingdom Metazoa; phylum Arthropoda; class Insecta; order Coleoptera; family Chrysomelidae; genus Lochmaea; species Lochmaea crataegi. The sequence continues at coordinate 10,611,577 of OX387429.1, read as the reverse complement.
TGTATACTTACTTTATCTTTTTTTTAATTTGTTACTATGAAAATAATGTAACTGATTCCTTTTTAAAATTTTAATAATAAGTTTATAAAAGAAACATGAAATCGAATTTAATTTAAATTTTAATCTTTATAACCCTCTTTAGTAAATTTTTTAATACTCCACTGCAATTTAACACTCTCCTTTTTCTTTTTTCCTCTTACGTGATTACTCTGATGTTCACTAATTTAAATTTCTAGTTATTACTTATCGCATTCCCCTCGTAAGCAAATATAAACCTAATGAATCGCTTTAGATTTGTGCCATGCGCATAAACACTGTAAATTATTCTATTAAACTAAAATGGCTGGCAACGTTATAAACATGTGTCTCTCGAAAAGGAGTATAATTGAATTGCTTTGGATATTTATTTTAATAAGGTAAGCTTCCTTTTTAATTTATAACTACTAATATCAACAATAGGGATGGCGATCTGAAATCGATTAATCGAATAATCGATTCCTCGGACCAAATAATTCGATTTTTTAAATTGATATGTTGTATTGAATCGATATTTCACCCTTGAAAATCGACTTTCGATTTTTTTTTGTGTTTTTGGTAGGGCGGTTTTTTTTCAATTGCCCCGGCAACATCGCAAGTAGTGATGAGAGCGGAACAGCTCGGATCCCAGTAGACAGAGACTGTTGCTTTTTTTTCAAAAAAGCTTATAGGGAACTCTATAAGTAGGAATGTTTGAAAAATGAAACGATTTTTATATAAATTGATTATTATTTTGTTATAATCGATTTTTAATTATCGATTTTTCGAGTAATATTCATCGATTTTGTATAAATTACGGAGTAGATTTTCTGAAACGGCTCTCGTATTATTTATTGACTATTTTTCAAAATTTTGACACCTTTTGACGATTATTGACCATTTCTCAAAATTATTGACCATTTTTAACAATTCTTGACAGTTTTTGACAAAAATCGGCCATTTTTAACAATTAATTGACAATTATTGACCAATTTTGACAGTTTTTCAACAATAACTGATCATTTTTCAAGAATTATTGACCAATTTTGACAGTTTTGCAACAATTACTGATCATTTTTTAAAAATGATTGACCACTTTAGACAGATTTGCAACAATTACTGACCATTTTTCAAAATTTTAACAATTTTCAACAGTTTTTGACAATTATTGACCATTTTTCATTTTTTTTAAAATTTTCGATGATTATCGACCACTTTTCAAAATTTTTGACAATTATTAACAATTTTCAGCAGTTTTTGACAATAATTAACCATTTTTTAATCATTATTGACAGTTTTGACAAAAATTGTCCATTTTTAACAGTTTTTGACTGTTATTGACCAATTTTGACAGTTTTGCAACAATTATTGACCATTTTCCCAAATTTTTTAACAATTATTGATCTTTTTTTTAAATTATTGTCCATTTTTTCCAGTTATTGACCAATTTTGACAGTTTTTCAATAATTATTAACTTTTTTTTTACAATTATTGACCAATTCTAACAGTTTTGCAACAATTACTGACCATTTTTCCAAATTTTTCAACAATTATTGATGATTTTTTAAAAATGATTGACCATTTTTCAACAATTATTGACCAATTTTGTCAGTTTTTTTAACAATTATTGACCATTTTTCCAAATTATTTGACTATTTTTGAAAATTTTGGCCATTTTTCAAAATTTTAACAATTATCAACAGTTTTTGACAATTATTGACCATATTTCAAAATTTTTGACAATTTTCATATAATTTTATTTGATTTTTTTTCAATCCGATAAATATCGTTAACGAATAAATCTTATAGGTTTATTATCGGAATATATACGAAAAGCATGTCCATTTTTAAAACAATCCAAAAAAAATCAACGATCTTTCCGCAGAAATCGATTTATTTTCTATTAGAATCGATTTTTTCGACAAACTCATTAATTTTGAATAAGGAAAAATCGATTTTAATTTTATCGATGATTTTTTTCCATTAATCTCACAGATTCCTAATCCGATACTTTGTGATAATAATATGGTAATAAAAAAATAATTGTTATGATTATCGAATTCCCTGAACTTAAAAAAAATCCCCAATTTTACTGATAGAGATTGTTTATTTAGGGGTACCTTTCTTGTTGTTTTTCAATAAAAAAGATCGATTTTTATTTACATTGTAAAAAATACAAACTTGAAAAAAATCGATTTTTTTGAAATCGATCTTTTAGACCTCGATTTTTTTATGTATCGATTCATCAGGTTACGATTCGAATCGATTTAAAAATCGATCTTTTTTAGAAAGAATCGCCATCCCTAATCAACAATCTTAACTAAATATCAAATAAGAAATACGCACTTGGTAAATAAATGTTTTTACGATGTGGAATATTTATAGGTTATTTCTTTTTAGGAACAACGTGTAAATGAATATTCACTCCTCTGTTGTGTGGGATATAAAATAACATCAAATCTGCATGCTGATGTCATATACACTATTGTAGAAAGTAAATTAAACTTTCTCTGGAACAAATTGTGTCTGGTTTCCTTTGAGTACCTGGGACGCTCCAGTGAAATTAATCTTACCGCTTTCTGGTTGATAATAAATGGATGTTATCTCTTACAAGTTTAGTACTTCTTAACGTTTCCACTTCTCTGGTTTGATTTTTCAGGCTTATTAATTTTTTAATCTTCACCATCAAAATTCTTGTACTTCCTCGTTCCAAAATCAACAACCTTCCATTTTTTTCTTGTTTATCTTTTTTCAAGCGACTTGCCGTTCTGATAAATTGTTTTAGAGTTATTTTTATTGTTTTCTATTGATGTTAAAGGTACTTTCACATGTTTTAATACCATGCCCTCTATGAACTACACTTTTTATTATCGATTTGATTCTATTCGCGATTATTCACTGTCATTTCACAAATTTTTAAATTAATGACATAAATCTGTTTGGATTACAACATTTTTACACTAAGTACAAATAGAATGTCAATTCATTATTGAGGTTTATAAAGATAATTCTGTGTTTTTATTATTTGCCTTTATTTCTGTTTTTATTCGATTCATTTATTAATTTTATTTGATTCTTCCTAAATTAATTTCAATACAGGGTGTTTCAAACTAATCAATGTTGAGATATTCTGTTACTAATTTAATTGTTTTATTATAGTTAAAAAGCCAGTAAGTGTGTGAATTTTTTGTTTTCAATCTTCTAGAGTTCAAGTAAGAATTTCCTTCTTAATATCTATAAATTTTAAAACTGTTAATTAGGTATAACTTTCGTAACGATAGTTTTAGTTTTCCAAAGAGTTCAATCGAATGAGTAGTTCAAGAAATAACCACTTTTGAAAATGTGTCAAATTTCTGGTATCCCGATTTTTATGACGGTCAGTGTAGTTCCAATTCCACCAAATGGAGATAATTTTTATTCGCAATCAATCACAGATTTACACTAAAAATTCGCACTTTGAAAAATCTCACTTGAAATTAGTGATTAGACGACCTGTTTCGACTTAAATTTATATCGAAAATATCTCTCTAATTCTCTCTCGTCGTCTCATTAGCCATTTCTAATCCTCAACCCTGACCATAAGACAACTGACATCTGCCAACGGCCGCCTCCATTTTGTCAGCGAAGTTCCTCCGACCGCCACGAGCAAAGCTCCTTTTTGCTATCGACTATCTCCGAGACAAGACCTACCTTTTTATCTTTTTTATCTAAATTGCTGTGGTAAGCACAGCTACTATGGTACCTTAAATATCTCAAAGATACCGAATATCAAGACCACGCCACAACACAGTTGGGACATCTCTAAGACACCTCTACCTCCAAATTTATTGACGACCCACCACTGGGATATCTCCCATTCACCCTTCCGGAGGAAAATTCAATATAAGTACCATAAAAAGTACCGGTCCCATATAATTTTTATCCAATTCATTGGCAGAATAAAATTAATGTTCTAATTTTTTTCGAATTTAATTTCTTATCCACCCGGTTATAAGAGCTGTAGGGTATCGTGTCCGGGCTATCTTAAGTTTTTATTTTTTTTAATAAATAAATATCTTAATTTCTACCTTTTTCACCTTAGTTTTCTTTTTGTTTGACTTCATTTTTGTTCTTTCGTCGACGTCTAAAAGGTAGTGGCGCCCTAAAGTTTCTTATAGTCTAACAAGCATCTGGCATACCTAGTGTAGCACTAACATGGAGTAGAACCACTCTTGAGAAGAGTCACTGGCCACTCTAGCGCCCAAGTAATTAACGAACAACTGACTGTTACAGTTACAGGGTCGAGCCAAATAATCTCACCAAGAGAGGAGGTGTTGCTGAAAAATCCCAACAATCGCGTCACGTAATTATTGATGTATTATTTATTATTAGATTCTGCTCCAACCATTTAAGCCTTTTTCTCTCTCTCCATAATACAGTGTGGCTCCGTATTTCTCGATACCAAAGCAGCATTTGGTTATTTACTCGAAAAGTTTAATCCTTTTAATAATAAAAACGTTGATTACGCCCGAGAGAATCGATGACTAAGAATAATTTATTACAATATCATTGTTGCGTGACCAAACTTTTCTACATGCTGGTTAGGTGAACTAGCAAAGCATAGTCACATTCCAATTCGACTTTATTATAGAATATAAATGAGCGAAAAGTTAGAATGTGACGATTTAGGGTTATTTCATTAGAAATTAATGAAAATTGTCAAGAAAATTTATATATTCGGTTTCCAAATCGTATATCTAATTTGATTCAGTATACCCAAGAGATATTCTATGTTTAAATGTCGTTATTTTATTTTTGCGGAAAGTTTATTTTTAACGCTTCGTTAATATTTCAGATGCTGCCATTATCAAAAATTATTATGTATTTTTTAATTTCACGCCACTTCTAATTCCACAACTAGACATCAATGAATATATTTTGAAGTTTAACACTTACGCCTCTTTCACATTACACGGTTTTAATCGTGCGGTTAAAAATCGTCCGATTTTTTGCGGCGAACATTGTTGTTTTCACATTGGCACGAATTTTTACCGCAATATTTTCATTTCATTTGTTTAGTACGACAAAACATGTGTACTTTGTAGTCGCCGAAAAATAATAGCATCAGTACCAGATCGCCTTTTTTAGGTGTACCCCATTAATCAGAGAGGAAAGAGGAAGGTCTTGCTTCGACCATGGTTATTAAAACTTCAACATCCATTCTTAATTCCACTTAAAACAATAAACTAGGCACGGCACAGGCATTTAACCGTAGCCGTATATTTATTTATTTATCAGTAAACAGGATCAACCCCTGAAGAAATACTTACATTCATAGATAAAAGTATACAATTTAGTTAGTTACAATTTAAACAAAAAACATTAGAACTGCCAATTCCATCATAAAACACGATATAATGACACATAATGTAATAAATTGACATAATAAACACATAAATAATAAAATAATAAATACTAGATCATTAAAACTCTTAAAATACTTTTGAAATTATCGAATGAAACTCCAGTAAAATTATGCCCCAAATCACAATATGAATTTGCTGACGGTGAAACCGAGGAATGGTAACCATAATTGGTACTGTGAAAGGGAATTTCCAAAAGGTTGTAACTACGAGTGACCCTAAATGAAAGAACTTCTGGACACGAGATCAACTTGAATAGTACAATAAGTTCCGTAAAAGAACCCAAGCCTTTCTCCATTTCAACAGCGGTACGGTTTTTAAACGCACGATCAAAATCGTGTAATGTGAAAGAGGCGTTACCGATATTTTATTTGACTGGCAAATGCTGATCAAACAAAAAAAGGTGAGCGGTCGTCGGACCGCCGACAGAAGCATGCTTCTTATGCACAATAGAATGATCATTTTTGCCCATTTTTCAAAATTTTTGACAATTATAGACCATTTTTTCAAAATTTTTGACCATTTTTTCAAATTTCAACAATTATTGACCATTTTTGACAATTATTTACCAATTTTGACAGTTTTGACAATTATTGATCATTTTTGACAATTTTTCAAAAATTATGACCATTTTTCCAAATATTAACAATTATTGACCATTTTTCGAAAATTTTGACAATTATTAACCATTTTTTCAAAATTTTTGACCATTTTTTCAAATTTTAACAATTATTGACCATTTTTGACAATTATTTACCAATTTTGACAGTTTTGACAATTTTTCAAAAATTTTGACCATTTTAGACCATTTTTCCAGATGTTAACAATTATTGACCATTTTTGACAATTTTTCAAAAATTTTGACTATGTTTAACGATTATTGACCATTTTTGACAGTTTTTTATAATTATTGACAATTTTTTCAAAATTTTGACAATTTTTGACCATTTTTCAAAATTTTTACAATTATTGATCATTTTTCATAGTTTCTGACAATTATTGACCATTTTTGACAACTTTCAAAAATTTTGACAATTATTGTAAATTTTTCAAAATATTTAACAATTTTTGATCATATTTCAAAATATAAAGTATTGACTATTTTTTAAAATATTTAACAATTTTTGACAGGTTCTGACAATTATTGACGATTTTTGACCATTTTTCAAAAATTTTGACAATTTTTAACAATTATTGACCATTTTTGACAGATTTTTATAATTATTCATATAACAATATACAGATTGCGTAAAAGCTTATCTCGACATATGATTTGTACAGGTGCGACGGGGATAGTATGAGCAACGCTGCTTGAAGAAGAGAGAAGAATTGTTCGTACACGCCCATCTAGATACGTGTACGTGCAAATCGTATGATGGGAGTGAGAGAGAAAGCAAGATGCGAGAGAGAGAGAAAGATAGGAGATAAAGGGAAAGAGAGAGATGGGAGAGAGAAAGAAAGATGAGAGACAGGGTCAGAGATGGCAGAGACAGATATGGAAGAAAGAGAGAGAGATAGGAGGGCGAGAGAGAAGGAAGAGAAAGAGAGAAAAAGGGGAGAGAAAGAATCAGAATCTAAGACGGATTTGATAATGTTCGCGACCCTTGGAATTTTGTAACGCATTTTTTTTTTATTAAAAAGCCACCCATTGCTTATAGAACATTTTTAAAATAAAAAATTCACTTTTGGATGAGAAAATTGCTATTGAAAGTACAAAAAATCCGCCATTTTTTCTTCAATTTCTGACAATTATCGACCATTTTTCAAAATTCTGTCAATTATTGACAGCTTTTGACAATTATTGACCAGTTTTCAAAATTTTTGACAATTATTGACCATTTTTCAAAATTTCAACAATTATGGACCATTCTGACAATTATTGACAATTTCTGACAGTTTTTGACAATTATTGACCATTTCTGACAATTTCTGACAGTTTTTGACAATTATTGACCATTTTTGACAATTTTTCAAAATTTTCATTATTTTTCAAAATTATTGACCATTTCTGACAGTTTTTGACCATTTTGCAGAATTTTCGAGTTATTGACCATTTTTGACAGTTTTTGACAATTATTAACCATTTTTCAAAATTTTGACAATGTTTGGACCATTTTTGACAATTATTGACCATTTTTCAAAAATTTTGACAATGTTCGACAATTATCGACCATTTTTCAAAATTTCAACAATTATTGACCAGTTTTGACAATTATTGACCATTTTTGACAATATTTCAAAATTTCTGACAATTTTTTCCAAATTTTGACAATTATTGACCATTTTTTCAAAATTTTTGACAACTTTTGAATATTTTTTCAAATTTTAACAATTATTGACCAATTTTGACAGTTTTGACAATTATTGACCATTTTTCAACAATTTTTGACAGATTCTCACAATTATTGACCATTTTTGACAATTTTAACAATTATTGACCATTTTTGACAGTTTTTTATAATTATTGACCATTTTTTCAAAATTTTTACAGTTTTTGACAATTATTGACCATTTTCCCAAATTTTTGAAAATATTGCAATTATCAATCATTTTTTCAAAATTTTGACAGATTTTGACAATTATTGACCATTTTTCCAATTTTTTGAAAATATTTGACAATTATTAACCATTTTTTCAAAATTTTGACAGTTTTTGACTATTATTGACGATTTTTCCAAATTTTTGACTAAATATCCTACGAAAGAGAGAAGAAGGCGGCTGAGGAAGAGAGAGGAGAGAGTTAGCGCAGCGGGCGGCCAAGAAAGAGACGAAGAATGAGTCATCGCGTGACGAACGCTTTTTCGTAACATCACACGTTACACAAGTTTACTAGCCTTCCCAAAAGTCCCATGTCGTGCAATAAGAAGCAAGCTTCAATTTAAATTTCATTGGATTAGTGGATTATTCAGAAATCTGGCAACACTGTTGCGTGACGAACGCTTTTTCGTAACATTACACGTTTCACGAGTTCACTAGCCTTTCCAAAAGTCCTATGTCGTGCAATAAGAAGCAAGCTTCAAAAAGTTGGCAAGGAAGACTTCTGCGAATAATTCTGGACTGTACAAACTTGACATATACGCCAAAAAAATCTCAATTATTTTTAAAAGTGTTCGATAAAAACCGAAATATTTTTCCAAGATTTTTATTACGGGCTCAAAGACACTATCAATTATCTAAAATTATAAACAAATCTAGTCTGAAATCATTCAAAATTAGCAAAGCAACAACTGCCGAAATCGATTCGACAAATTGCTACAAACCTTAACCAATTGTCACACACCTCATCCTAATTAAATATCTCGCTATAGTGTTACAATATCTGACGAATCTACATATTTGAACAACAAGTGTCTTTTGCCAAATTAGCATCTATCGATCTGTCATTAATTTAACAATCGCGTGCCAATTTAGAACAAGTTGAAGTTGATATTATGTTAGTAACATCGGATTCTGAACACGGCAGCAGAGAGAGAGAGTTAGAGAAGGTATTATAATGTTCTCCAACAAACTTTGACGGACTGTCGAGCGTAGAAGATCAAACTTAGATACTTGAGAACTTCGATGGAAGTTCAAGTATCAAGGTTAGTGGGAAAAGAAAAATTCTAGATAAACTAATGTACCCCAACATATAAATTCGGATTTGATTTAAAAAGGTGAGTGTCGGTATACAGATACATTCAAACACAAACGGAACATAGGGATTTAATGTATTGTCCGATCTAAATAGTCCACCAATCTATTAGTTCACTTCAATGAATATCAAGTATTGATCTGGACAGCTGGATTCAGAACCACTGTAAGAAACCCCGCCCCCTTCTCCTTCCAAAATTTGTTAGTTATGTGCGAACTGCGATTTAGTATTGAATAATTATTTGATGGGGGTAGTAAACGTCGCTACATATTGAAACAATATGCTTACGTTTTATGTTGTTAAAATCGAAAATTAATTGTTAAATTCTCTTTAACAATTAATGTTTCGAGTTAAGATAATATGTTTTGATTTCTTTTGGCAATAACGGCTTTCAAAATAAAAATAAATTCGTAAATAAAACAAAATAAGATTCTTAAAATTGTTACTCTACCTACAGACTGCTGTTTACTGACTGCTAATTAAGGACCGCCCACAGTTGAGAATACGGAGTGGTGGGAATTGTACGATATGTTATAGGTGTCCAAATAAACGATTGTAATAATCGTGTTTTTAATCTGTTGAAGCTGGATGTTGGTAGACTAGTTCAAAAGCAGTTCTGATAAAATGCTTAAAATCCCTATGCTCCGTTTGTGTTTGAATGTATCTGTATATTCACCGTATAGTACGAGCATCACTTTACCGATAACATATTCCGTCTGTTAAATAACACGTACTGTAAACCGAAAACGAATTTAGCCGAGCTTACAACGAACAGGTGTCTTGTGTACGGTGAATATCTCTATTAATGAAACACCCTGTACTTAAGCTTTCTCGTACGGTTTGAAAGGTTTCAGCATTGTATATATCTGGTTTGCTGCGTTAACTCTCAGTTTTTGTAAATAAAATATTTTCTATAATAAGGAACGTACTTCTATGCACTAATGCCTCGCCCTGTATGTAAAAATATATTTCAACATTTTAACCGGTCAATGTAATAAATAATTCTTTTTTTTATAATTAATTATATATCAGATAGAATCAACTTTTTGAAAAAGTGTCGGTAACAATAATTATCAAAATTTCTGATCTTCAGCTTTCTCAACACGACTTACGGACAGTCAATAATTTGTTATGTTGACAAGTCGCCGCAAAAATCTACATTAATCTGATGGTGAGGTCGATTCGTTTCGTCATTATAGTCCAAGAAAATTGGATCTTCAAAAGTATGGATTTGGAAAATAATGATCGTATGGTGATGGATATAAGAATACGAAACGTCGGATTTAAAGATTAACTATTCCTTGTGAAAAGTTGCCATTAATCATCAGGAAAAAATGAAATGGAAATTTGAACAATATTTAAAAATAAAAACCATTGATTCCTTACAGTCATTTTGCTGGTATCCTAATTACACAATCCGAATACAGTGCGAATCATTATTTTGAACATCTCGCATAGTTGCAATTTTGTTCAAACCTGGATTTCAAAAAGTGAGGTTAGAAGTTGAGTAAAATGGTAGTTTGTACAACAAAACTGGATACGGAGTGCCCGATCGTTACCAAAACAATTTACACTCGAGTTGTACACTACAATTTTCTATGACCCGCCAAATTACACAAAATACGACGAATATGAACAATAACAAGTTTTGTTTTTTTTGGTTTAAATATCAAAATTATAAATACCTGTTGTCGTCCTCGAACAAGACTTAAAACGCCATCACTGACAAATCCGCACTGTAATTGGTCGAAACCTTGACTCACCTGAAAACAAATAAACATATTTACAACTTAATTCGATCTGTTTATTGATATTTAAATTTTATTTTTATTATTATTCATAAATTAAATTAGTCAATGATGTCTTTTTTATTTACATTACAAAATTTCATGCTAATGCCCCTATGGTACTACCCCCTTCAGGTAGGTTTGCACTTTTTTCGGCTAGTTACGCCTCCTACTTTCCAAATCAAGCGTTTGGGCAGCTACCCCATCCCCCATAAGGCCGTTCTGACCACGTGATGCGTTAACGTGTCATCTGATACGTAAAATGACGTATGACGTTTGACAGGTAACGTGTTACGTAAAGTGACGTTTCCATGACCCCTGCGCCCCGCGACTGCTGCTGTGACGTCGTTCTCTCTCTCTCTCTCTCTTACACATTGCCTCGATCTCTCTTTCTCTCTCTCTCTCTCTAACACATCGTTTCCCCTATAGTAATAGTCGTACCAGCATAGTATATCTACTATTATTAATCAAATTTTATTGATAACAGTGTCAGAGTAGAGGGATGTAAGACAGTTGAGGATATGATCGAAAGATATCCTCCTTGAAATACAAATCAATACGTTTTAGCATTTTCTCCAAAAAAAATGTGTTCTAGATATACAATCTGTTTCCTTTTCGGTGCCGCACCCTGTATGTTAACAAATATGGGTAAATATTCAGGAGCAGAGCTGCAGTTCAAAAAAGTCTTTTGTTTCATTAACACAAGTGATATCCCATATAAAATTATGGTGGGGAATCGATAAAATAGTCCGGTCAATCTAGACATAAAAATAGAGGTCAAATAACAAAAGCTCCCGGAAAGCTGAAATTTCGTGGAGAGCTTGGGTTCACCATGAGAAAGGAAGTTTTAACATTCCTCATTAATCCCATGTGCGCTACAAAAGTTATTCGGGGTTAAAGGTAAAAATTTGAGGTTTTTAGGATTTTTTTCCAAAACGGTTTCCAAAAGTTTTATTGAAAAAGTACCTCAGACCAAAGTTGTAGATCTTGAAATTATCTACAAAAACGATCGTTATGATTTTTCTCTAAGAGTCACCATTTCTGAGATATCGTCATTGTAAGAGTTACGTTATACATGATATGCACATATATGCCACTTATGTACATTGTCAGGCAGTTAACACAAGTGAAAATGCTTATTTGTGTCTCTTTTATGTATACTTATACTATAAACTATACAATTATGAAAATATACACTCAAAAAACAGTCAGACACAACAATTGTAGTTGGTGAAGATGTTGATTTGTCAAAAACTACCCACTGCAAAGACTCCTATTGATCAAATTATTTCCTTTCTGAAACTTGGAAAAGCTCAACGACGAACAGAAAAATATTCTTCACAAAGTTTATCTCTTCATCCAAAATGCTAAAAGCATATTTTTTTTAAACGTAATACCCGGCTGCGAACTCTCCTTTCTGCTGTCTAGATAAATACCGATATTTAACCTTTATTAAAAATACTCGACACAAGAAGCAAGTACAATTATCGTGTCTCCCCCCAACATCGACATCTGCTATTCAACACTTGTATCGAGTATTCTATCAAGTTCAGACATGGCTAAGCAATCAACTTAACCCAGAAAACTGGGGTTGGAAATTCGTAGATAATACTTTGGAACCGATTCAAAGTGTACTGCCACCCGCTCCAGAAATTTTTTTTTGCAGTTGCAAAAAAGGTTGCAGCGGCAAATGTGCCTGCAAAAAAGTAGGATTACTGTGTTCTCCAGCATATGTACCAATTACCGAGATCAGTTTTTTTCAAATGTCCAATTAAATACGACAGAGGAAGAAAAAGAAGAAGAAATCGAATAAGACATGACTGTTGAAGAGTATGAATCAGATTAAAATCTAAAAAAAAAGAGCCGAGCACACTACCTCACAGGTGGCGTGGCATATATGTGCATATCATGTATAACGTGACTCTTACAATCGCGATATCTCAGAAATGGTGACTCTTAGAAAAAAATCATAGGGATCATTTTTGTAGATAATTTCAAGATCTACAACTTTGGTCTGAAGTACTTTTTCGATGAAACTTACTGTTTTCGGAAAAAATGCATTAAACCTCAAATTTTCACCTTTGACCCCGAAAAACGTTTGTAGCGCACATGGGATTAATTGGGACTTTTAGAACTTCCTTTTTCATGGTAAACCCAAGCACTCCACGAAATTTCAGCATTCCGTAGTAATTTAGAGCAAAGTGTGCATAATATCGTGTATAACGGGACTCTTAAAATCGCGATATCTCAGAAATGGTGACTCTTCGAAAAATATCATACTGACCATTTTTGTAGATAATTTTAAGATCTACAACTTTGGTCTGAGGTACTTTTTCGATGAAACTTACCGTTTTCGAAAAAAAAAAATCCAGAAAAACTCAAATTTTCACCTTCGACCCCAAATAACTCTTGTAGCGCACATGGGATTAATGGGGACTTTTAGAACATCCTTTCTCATGGTAAATCCAAACACTCCACGAAATTTCAGCTTTCCGTAGGAATTTAGACCAAAGTGTGCATAATATCATTTATAACGTGACTCTTAGAATCGCGATATCTCAGAAATAGTGACTCAGAAAAAATATCATAACGATCGTTTTTGTAGATAATTTCAAGATCTACAACTTTGGTATGAGATACTTTTTCGATGAAACTTACCGTTTTCGAAAAAAAAATCCAAAAAACCTCAAATTTTGACCTATGTCCCCGAATAACTTTTGTAGCGTACACGAGATTAATGGGGACTTTTAAAACTTCCTTTCTCATGGTAAACCCAAGCACTCCACGAAATTTCAGCTTTCCGTATTAATTTAGACCAAAGTGTGCACATCATGTATAACGTGACCCTTACAATCGCGATATCTCAGAAATGGCGTCTCTTAGAAAAAAATCATACCGACCATTTTTGTAGATAATTTTAAGATCTACAACTTTGGCCTGAGATACTTTTTCGATGAAACTTACCGTTTTCGAAAAAAATCCAAAAAACCTCAAATTTTCACCTTTGACCCCGAATAACTTTTGTAGCGCACATGGAATTAATTGGGACTTTTAGAACTTCCTTTTTCATAGTAAACCCAAGCTCTCCAACGAAATTTAATCTTTCGGGGAGTTTTTGTTATTTCAAATGTCTATAGTCTACATTGACCGGACTAAAAGGGGACCATTAAAAATATGATTAACGCTATGAAAATTATAATTAACCAGAAAATTAGTATACAGAAACTAAGACAGGCGACAGACATTTGGACAGTTTGCACGGGACGCCTCTGTCTTAATGGCGACCGGCGAGTTGCATCCCAAAAAGTAAAATTTTACCTGAACGAAAAAAGGCAACAGTCGAATTGCATCCGTAATCCAAAAAGGTCTGTTCATTAATAATTGCCTATAATGGTCAAATTTTACGGCAATGTTGCCGATACCAGTGCTGGGTAATTCCTATTTAAAAGTAATTATTAGTTACAATTACTTTTTTTTCATGTAATTGTACTTAAGTACTTTTTTTCTTAAAGTAATTTGGAATTGTAATTGCAGCAAAATCTGTGGAGCAATTGTACTTTGTAATTATATTATTTAAATTATCTAAATACAATTACTTCTCATAAGTACAATTACTTTTCCAATTACAATTACTAATTCTAAGTACAATTATATTTTTTAATTACAATTACGTTTAAATGCGTGTTTACGAGATGGACTTGGAACCAAAAACAAGAAATTTCCTTGCTCCCCATTCTGTCATAATTTGTTGATTTATCCGCAAAGTAATTGATAATTCCTTTTATAATGTAATTGTAATTAAATCAATATAATTCCTATTTTTATGACATGTACTTTGTAACTGTAATTAATTCCTTTTTTGGAAAAGTACTTTGTAGTTGTAATTATTTTTGAAGTACATATAATTACCCAGCACTGGCCGATACCTAACCTAATCTAACCTAACCTAACCAACATACCTAATTGAATAATGTTTAAATTAAATCAATATATTGTAACATGTCTATCGACCTGTTTCGATTTTACAGAATAAACCCTTTTAATTAGCGCTCGTCGTCACTAGCCACATCCAATTATAGTTCTGTGATCCCAAACTCTTCTACCCCGAACGTAAGACAATCGACGTCTGCCAACGGTCGCTTCCATTTTTTGCACAACGCCACGTTAAACACCCCTTTTTGTTAACGACCGCCTAAGAGGGCACATCATCTTTCGCTATCTTTCATATCTTAAGTATCTATCTTAGGAATTTTGCTGTGGTAAGTTCAAAATCATAATTAATAAGCTTCTTCTAAAGTACTGTCTGATATAATTTTCGTATGCATTCTTTATTTTTTTACAGAGATAGACGAAATTAAATTCAACACGTGGTCATAAACTGTTCTTTATTACTAATATGGTAGTCTTAAGCCAAATATTCTTTTATAATTCACTGTTTTACTTTTATACAAACATTTTCAAGCTTTTTCAGTTGCGAAATAATTCTTTTAATTATAAAATAACATTAACCTATAAAATATTCTTTCGTAACGCCAGTGCCGGTTTCATATATTTCCTAAGCACGATATTTTTTCATATAATTAAATAAATAACTTTTTGCTATTATTAGTTTCTTTCGGATCATTAGTATATTTTTTTAATTTAGCCGATAATTGCTATTTTTACTGTTTTAATATGGAACATATAATGTTGGAAAGCTTTCAGTAAATTAAATCAATTTTTTTACTTTCAATTAACTGCCTTCCTTTTCTTTAACCTGAAAAGCTGACCAACATAATGTGCCATTACATTCAAGTTCCTACATATCCCTGATCCACTTGTATTTCTAGGTAAGCACAGCCCCTAGGATAGAATATAACTCCGAGAATATAACCCTAGGCTAGAATATAACGCCGAGGATATAAACCCAAGAATACAACCCTAGGCTAGGATACAACCCGAGGATATAACCCTAGGCTAGGATATAACCGAAGAATTTAACCGGAGAATATAACCCCGAGAATATAACCCCAAGAATATAGCCAAGGATACAGCCCTAGCTCAAAATACCGCCCTAGAACAGAACTCATCAGTTCACATCAAGACCTGACTTCTTCTCCAGGAAACCACTTCATCTAAGCTAAGTACCTATAAAAGTACAAATTCCTCTATTAAATTCCGTTATTCATTTCCTGTGGCAGAATAAATTAAAAATTTGTTTTTAATCCTTTTTTTATTAAAATCCTCAAGTATAAAAGTTGAGGGAGATCCGCCCGGGGTCACTTTAACTATTAACTTATTTAAATTTTACAAGGCGTTTCTACCTTTTCCGCCTTAGCTTTTTGTAGTTTTCATCGTTAAAAAGGTAGTGGCGCCCTCAATTTTTACAACCCTTCTGTTATCCTTGTGCAGCATAAACTTGGGGTCGAATCACCCTTGAGAGGAGTCTCTAGCCGGAGCCCTTCGAGCTGGTGCCCTGTGGGGTACAGGCATTTACCGTTACAATATTATTAACTATATTGTTATAAAACTGTATTAGACGAAGTTTAGGAAATAAAATTTAGTATCATTTACGATACAGTATTCGCCAGCTAACTTGATGTCCTAAATGCTTTCTAGGGAGCTATTGATGCCGCCCATCCGATAACTGTAAACAGTGCCGTGCAAGTTCTGAGAATACGCCTTCTGTTACAATTTAATACAAATAAAGTCCGTCCGGAAATATATGATCCTAACTTAATAAATAATACGTAGTAATGAGAATAAAAGAAACACAAGATAATGGGAAATTATTTAAGATAGGTATATTTCATTAACGGCTGACATTTTTACAAACACTTTATAGTACAAAGCTGAAACAATAACTGTGCGACGATACGCTACTGAAAATCTTAACACCTGATAAGGTTCGATGCAATTGGCGTTTGTCAAAATTTTTCCACCAATAGCAGCCGAGTAGGCAGGGCACTATTACTATGTCTCTCTTAGTTGGTAATTTCTGGGACATCAAGTTAGCAGGCGAATACTGCATCCCCGCTTTTATTTAATTATCTACCAGTTTTAGACTCGATATTAAATTTGTTGACGGGATGCAACTCAGCGGTGAGACGGATGCAAGTCAGCGGTCAAAAGTTTGGCCTGCTCAAATGCGTTGCAACTCACCGGTCCCGGTCTTAATAATCCACTTTTGCACCCTTTATTTATTTAAACTGTTTTAATGTTGAATTATTACAGTTTCCTGTAAAATTGTCGTATTTAGTAAAGCGTTTTACCAATAGATATCGAAGAATAAAAATATATTATTCCAACGCTTTGACAAAGTTTTGAAAAATAATTTTTCAAAAACAGTGACCGTTCAACGAAGAAGAAACAACTACTTCCCGGGCTACATACCCCGACAGACATTGAATTACACTTCTAAGTCAAACGGGGTTGGTAAATCTACAAGATTTAAACCAACCATTCTGGTTTGCAACTAGAAGGGACAACATAACTTGTAGACCGGTTTCGGCGTATTGCGCCTCATCAGTACAAGGTATATGTTATCGTCCGAGAGTTAATCCCGGACTGAAATGTGACTATAATCAACAACTATACATATCGTCCAGTTACGGAAATGTGTTAGTTGCGAAAGTAGCGACATCTTCACCTCCAAGTCACAAACCAAAATTCGAATGTGACAATACGCCACGTGGGCTTGAAACAAAAATGAATTATTACAGTTTCCTGTAAAATTGTCGTATTTAGTAAAGCGTTTTACCAATAGATATCGAAGAATTTTGGGGAGACTGTAATAATTCATTTTTGTTTCAAGCCCACGGGGCTTGTTGTCACATTCGAATTTTGGTTTGTGACTTAGAGCTGTATTACACAGCAAAGAATTATGCCGAAAATTACTCTGAAATTTACCACGAAAATTTTCGTCAATAAAATATGCTGTATGACACGACCAAAAATTCTTGCGAAAATTTTCGGACTAAAAATATAAAACATGTTCTATATTCTCTAGACAAAATTTTATAAAGTGCGCGAGAATCGGCGCTGAACCACATAATCGGATTGCTTGACATTACACTCTTTAATTTGCTTTTAGATAATTTATAAACGAACAAACAACAAATTTCTGCAACATCTAACATTACAAGTTTTTTCTTGTTCACTATTTTTGAGAAGAAAATGAATCTTATTATTGAAAATAAATAAAATTAGGTTAATGAAAGTATGTTTGTTTACTGTTTGCATACATCAGCTGTAACAAAATAACCCGACTGCGCATGAGTATCGTATGAATTACTCCGAAAATTTTTGGAAGATTTATTGCCTGTGTAATACAGATTTTAAGAAAATGTTATAAAATTTTAGGAGAAATTTCTGACAGAATTTTCGTGGTAAATTTCAGAGTAATTTTCGGCATAATTCTTTGCTGTGTAATACGGCTCTTAGAGGTGAGATGTCGCTATTTTCGCAACTAAAACATTTCCGTAACTGGACGATATGTATAGTTGTTGATTATAGTCACATTTCAGTCCGGGATTAACTCTCGGACGATAACATATACCTTGAACCGATGAGGCGCAATACGCCGAAACCAGTCTACAAGTACAAAATTATTTTTCAAAACTTTGTCAAAGCGTTGGAATAATATATTTTTATTCTTCGATATCTTTTGTTTTAATGTTAATAATATTAATTTTTGAGATCACCTGTAAATACACTAAATTACTAATATATGCTCCAGTTACTACCCATTATCCATGTTACCAACGAGCGCCTGAGTATTTATAGACAGGTATAACATAGATAAAAGAAACTCGATATAATAATGTTGTTGGTAAGTTCGTTTCTTGCCAACTGGTTGACCATGAATTTGGTTTAGTGAACTCTCTCTCTTGTGTCTTGTATTGTACATCGTCGAAGCTTTTTGACGCTTATATAGTAGTATCACTTTTGATGTCGGTTGTTGTGTATTCAAGGTTAGTTACTCGTGCCAAGAGAATGAAATTACCGTCGTTTAAAGGGGGGCAATTACAATTTTTTTTTTCTAATTGTTACCTTCCATCTTCGACGTAGTCTAAATTATTATTAACAACAATCGATTTTGTTTTCATTACTATTCGTGTCAATCGTTGGTAAGGTTGTGGAAACTATATTTAAAATAATCGATCGTTTCGTATGAGCAGTTTGTCGATAAATTGCAAAATTATTTATAACTATTGGGACGGATTATTATAGCAAAATAATCCGCTCCTGTATGGAATCTTTTTTAAATATCAGATTGAATCGAAATTTAGCACACTTATTATTAATACGTTCCAATATCCTTACCCGGATCATCAGGATTAATTCTTAAAAACATCACCCGTTCCCAATATATCGAAATTAGTTCAAACGGTAACCCTTAAATATCTCTACTTGTCGATCATAAAAACTTAACAAGGTGTGTTTCGACTCTTATTTTACCAGCTGTATAACAAAAACAATTAACCAGCTGATCTGGAACGATGGGTACCGGTAATATCAAAAAAGGTGTTCAACGGGTTTATACGCAAAAAATGTTTTTCTACAGTCGCGCGTAAAATGGCTAATTACTATATTCAAATGAAATCGTAAAATCGACAAATGCCGAGGATTGTTACTTTACGCTCTAGCGCAAAAAAGGAATCTTTTTCGCTCGCTTATTTAATCAAACCACGCCCTCCGAATTAACTCATGTAACATGTCTATCGACCTGTTTAGATTTTACAGAATAAATCCTTTTAATTAGCGCTCGTCGTCACATTAGCCACTTCCAATTATAGTTCTGTGATCCCAAATTCTTCAACCCTGACCATAAGACAATTGACGTCTGCCTACGGACGCTTCCATTTTTTTCAACGCCACGAGAGACACCCCTTTTCGTTACCGACTGCCTAAGGGGAAAGACCACCTTTCGTTATCTTTCATATCTTTAAGTTTCTTATGAATTTTGCTGTGGTAAGTTCAAAATCATAATTTATAATTAATAAGCTTCTTCTAAAGTACTGTCTGATATAATTTTCGTATGCATCCTTTATTTTTTTACAGAGATAGACGAAATTAAATTCAACACGTGGTCATAAACTGTTCTTTTATACTAATATGGTAGTTTTAAGCCAAATATTCTTTTATAATTCACTGTTTTACTTTTATACAAACATTTTCAAGCTTTTTCAGTTGCGAAATAACTCTTTTAATTATAATAACATTTTTATAATCTGTTAACCTATAAAATATTCTTTCGTAACGCCAGTGCCGGTTTCATATATTTCCTAAGCACGATATTTTTTCATATAACTAAATAAATAACTTTTTGCTATGATTAGTTTCTTTCGGATCATTAGTATATTTTTTTAATTTAGCCGATAATTGCTATTTTTACTGTTTTAACATGGAACATATAATGTTGGAAAGCTTTCAGTAAGTTGAACATTTTTTTCTTTCAAACAACTGCCTTCCTTTTTTTTAACCTGAAAAGCTGACCAACATAATGTGCCATTACATTCAAGTTCCTATAAATCCCTGATCCACCTGTTCTTCTAAGTAAGCACAGCCCCAAGGATATAACCCGAGGATATAACCCCAAGACCTAGGCTATAATATAAACCCTAGCCAAGGATAGAACCCCAGGATACAGCCCTAGATCAAAATACCGCCCTAGACCAAGACACATCAATTCAGATCAAGACCTGACTATCTTCTTCAGGAAACCACTTCATCTAAGCTAAGTACCTATAAAAGTACAAATTCCTCTGTTCATTTCGTGTGGCAGAATAAATTAAAAATTTGGTTTTAATTCTTTTTGATTTTATTTGAAATCCTCAACTATAAGGGTTGAGGGAGATATCGCCCGGGGTAATTTGAAGTTTTTCCGCCTTAGTTTTTTAATACTTTTTATCGTCAAAAAGGTAGTGGCGCCCTCAATTTTTACAACCCTTCTGTTATCCTTGTGTGACATAAACTTGGGGTCGAATCACCCTTGAGAGGAGTCTCTAGCCGGAGCCCTTTAAGGTTACTGCCATTTACCGTTACACTCAATTGATGAATAATTAACAATTTATCAGATTAAAAGTTAAATAAAATTAGATTAATTTATATGAAAACTAGAAGACCCCGACAGACGTTGTTCTGTCCTAGCATTGTCTTGTCAATAGGATATAATGCAAGCGGTCGTTTTCTGCCCGCTGAGTGGAGTGTCAGAATAGCTTTTGTTTATTTAAAACTTCTATAAATGCCATAAATTTCTTTTTTTCTATTAATGCCATCCTTCCAATTAGCTAATCTCCAAGTAACGATATCTATACAAAAATTTCAAATTTTGATTTACCGCCATTTTTTGTCCAAAGTAGAATTTTTTTAAATAATATTTACCCGCTGAGTGGAGTGTCAGAGTAGCTTTTGTTTATTTCAAATTTCTATAAATGCCATGCTTACAATTAGCTAATCTCCATTAGCTCTTATATCGTACTACAATTATTATATTCGATTGCAATCTTGCAAAAATAAAAATCGCGATGGAAAAATAGGGGTTGATCGTATAAAGGTGAAAAAAGAGTAATATTAAATTTTATAATTAACAAATAAAAAATAGGGGTTGATCGTAGAAGGGTGAAAATTTAGGGTTGTATATATTTTTGAATGCTGTATCATAAAAAAATAAAACCAAAAAATTTGGTCTAAAAAATCAAAAAAAAATTAAGGGGTAGACCACCCTTAAGATTTAGGGGGATGAAAAATAGATGTTGTCCGATTCGCAGTCCTACCCGATATGCACACAAAATTTCATGAGAATCGGTCGAGCCATTTCGGAGGAGTTTAATTACAAACACCGTTATATATTAGATCGTCAAAAAATTTGAAATATGGTCAATAATTGTCGAAAATTGTCAAAAATGGTCAATTATTGTCAAAAACTGTTAAAAATGGACAATTTTTGTCAAAAATGGTCAATATTGTCAAAAATTATTAAAATTTTGAAAAATGGTCGATAATTGTCAAAAACTATCAAAAATGGTCAAAAATTTGGAAAAATTGATAAAATTTTTGAAAAATTGTCAAAAATGGCCAATAATTCTCAAAAACTATCAAAAATGGTCAAAAATTGTCAAAAACTGTAAAAAATGGACAATTATTGTTAGAAATTGTCAAAATTTAAAAAAATAGTTGATAATTGTCAAAAATGGTTAGTTTTTAAAACATTTTCAAAAATTTGAAATATGGTCAATAATTGTCAAAAATGGTCCATAATTGTCAACAATTGTCAGTAATTATCAAAAATGGTCTAAAATTTTGGAAAATTGTCAAAAATAGTCAAAAACTATCAAAAATGGTTAAAAACTGTCAATTATTGTTAAAAACTGTAAAAAATTGATAATTATTGTCAAAAATTGTCATCATTTTGAAAAATGGTCAAAAATTATCAAAAATTTGGAAAAATCGTCACTAATTTGAAAAACAGTCAAAATGGTCAATAATTGTCAAAAATGGTCAATAAATGTCAAAAAAATGGAAAATGTTATAAATGAAACTAACTGTTTCTAATTAATTCCACTATTTAATGAAAAAATTATGAAAGGATATTGATAATTATTTCGATATAATAATGGTCAATATTGTTAAAATTTTAAAAAAAGGTCAATAATCGTAAAAAATTGTGAAAATTTTGAAAAATAGTCAATAAATAATACGAGCCGTTTCCGAAAATCGATTTAAATACGTAATTTATAAAATCGATTATTATTACTCTAAAAATCGATAACTAAAAATCGATTATAAGAAATTAAACAGCGCCCTCTAGCATTTATGTTATTAATCAGATTGCTTCAAATTTACAAATTTTCGATTGTTTAACAAAAGCTCTTTCAAACAACATCAAGTTTATTGAAAACGGTCAAGCAGAACCGGAATTGAAGGCGTTTTTTCGTAACACGGTTCCCACTCTCCCCCACCCCTTATTTGAAGAGATAGACTAAAACTTGTCATATAAAAAATATGCAGAATTTGTCGAGGAATCCGATCATAATATTTAAAATGCCCCTTAATTGAGTAGATTTTGAAAAATTTTGCATTTTAAAATTTTAACTGCCAAATACGCCCTCTAGCGGTGGACCTACAATTCTGAAAATAATTTCCAGGCGTTTCTCGAGGCCACTTTTGTTATAAAATGTTTATTCCATTTCTGAGATATGGCCGACGGCCGTTTTTAGTTGGCCACCCGGTATATATTTTCCAAAATACATTTTTTTTTCCAAAATAAATTTTTTTACACTATTCTACAGTTACATTTTTTTTCCATTTTTATTTTATATATTTTTTAATATTCATATAGCAGAAACAACAGGGACACTTTGCGCTCAAGGGTCGATCAGAGCGACCACATCAAACAAGAGGACCACGGATTGACTGGGTTACACACTTGGTAGATAATCTCAAAAGGACCCACCTAGGAGAAGTCATGGCACATCCATAGAAAGATGAGTAAGGATTTCAACTGGTAGTCTTTAGTCCTAGATCGTCAGCTAAGGATATGCCCTTTATAGAGGAAGCGCTAAATACACACAATAGAAGACGAGTTTGACGCGAAAAACGCCAACGAAAACGACGAGGCCCTAGTAGAGTAACCGCAAGAGAGGAGGCAAGATAAAATCGTACTGCCGAAATGTCAGTGACTAGTGATTACTGACTACTGTCCAGCGACCGGACGGTCGATGCGGTGGCACCGAGTTTCCCTGAACACGAACAAACTGGGTTTTTTTACTTCTTTTCTTCTTATAGAAGTATGTTCTTTCCAAATTTCCAAAGAAGTGGAAATCTTGATATTGTTTACAATATATATATATATATATATATATACATAAACAATTCTCAATTATATTCAAGCGATTTTTCTTAATAATTATCTAAACCCAATATCATTATACCTATCTATAAAACAAAATTTAATGGCTAGAGCAGGTACACCTCTGCGCAGAATCGATCGCCTGCTGATAACTCAAGTGGTTGTTGATTTATGACCTTCTTAAATTTCTGGTCGTACTTTAGCTCCCAATATATGGAGAACCTGAGATTTGCCATACCGAGTCTAGACAAGGAACTCTAACATAACAAGAGATCACACAAAAGTACATTCACTTTCAAAATTAACAAATATTTATTTTTTATTTTTCTGAAAATTCAATGTCAAGCAGCTATTTCTGTACGCCCGCGTCGAAATCACAAAAGCTATACGTCGAATATTTGGCTGCAGTCCAGAAAATAAATAAAAGCAGGGTGGCAATTCGAATTTCATTAAATTTATCAATGTTTATGTCAAGTTGTTTTCGCTACTATAATGACAGGAATTGTTTCCGAGGATTATGAATTCCAAAAATTTAGTTTAAACGTAACAAATTTAATTGAATATTTCGGAAAATTTAATTAACTTGCTCGGCACACCATTCATTCAGTAAAAAGTTCGAGAAAAGTTTTCCATTTTCTCAATCTTCGTTGCTGTGTATATTCGGCAGTGAAATATTGAAAAAGGAAAGTTTTCATGTTTCGTTGGAAGAAATTGGGTTCGTGAAGGAGTTCGTATATAAGGGTAATTGGGTAGCTTGAAATCTCAATTTTCAGCAAAGGCTAGTCGTGAAAAACTGGAAATATCAAGTAAAGTTGAGAAAAGGAATTAGAATTTATTTTTGTTAGGATCCCGAATTTCAGCCGAGTATAAAAAGAATATGCCATATGCAAAAAAAAGTTTCTCAAAAGGGAGCTAGCGCCCTATTAAGTCCCTTTTTTTAAGCAATCTCAAACTTGGTACAGTGGGCGTCTTATAAAACTGGTACAACTATAATAATCGAAAATAGTGATTTTCTAGCTTTTAAAATGTGCCAATGCTAAAGTAGTTGTTATGGTATAAGGTTTGTTCCAACTGGCATTTAGGAACCGTTCTAGAATCGTATCTAGTGATGAGCAAAGCAAGACCAAGACTTGAACAATCTTGGTCTTGCTGATCCAGTCTTGGTCTTGCTCAAATATGTCCGGTCCTGGTCTTGGCCTTGCTTATTTATTCTTGGTCTAGGTCTTGCTAATCCAGTCTTGGTCTTGCTCAAATGCGTCCGGTCCTGGTCTTCGCCTTGCTCAAATACGTCCGGTCTTTGTCTTGCTGATCCAGTCTTGGCCTTGCTCAAATACGTCCGGTCTTTGTCTTGCTCATTTATTCTTGGTCTAGGTCTTGCTGATCCAGTCTTGGTCTTGCTCAAATATGTCCGGTCCTGATCTTGGCCTTGCTCAAATATGTCCGGTCCTTGTCTTGGCCTTGCTTATTTATTCTTGCTCTAGGTCTTTATGATCCAGTCTTGGTCTTGCTCAAATATGTCCGGTCCTGGTCTTGGCCTTGCTTATTTATTCTTGGTCTAGGTCTTGCTGATCCAGTCTTCGCCATGCTCAAATACGTCCGGTTTTTGTCTTGCTTATTTATTCTTGGTCTTGGTCTTGCGTATCCAGTCTTGGTCTTGCTCAAATATGTCCGGTCCTGGTCTTGGCCTTGCTTATTTATTCTTGGTCTAGGTCTTGCTAATCCAGTCTTGGTCTTGCTCAAATAAGTCCGGTCCTGGTCTTCGCCTTGCTCAAATACGTCCGGTCTTTGTCTTGCTGATCCAGTCTTGGCGTTGCTCAAATACGTCCGGTCTTTGTCTTGCTCATTTATTCTTGGTCTAGGTCTTGCTGATCCAGTCTTGGTCTTGCTCAAATATGTCCGGTCCTGATCTTGGCCTTGCTCAAATATGTCCGGTCCTGGTCTTGGCCTTGCTTATTTATTCTTGCTCTAGGTCTTTATGATCCAGTCTTGGTCTTGCTCAAATATGTCCGGTCCTGGTCTTGGCCTTGCTTATTTATTCTTGGTCTAGGTCTTGCTGATCCAGTCTTCGCCATGCTCAAATACGTCCGGTTTTTGTCTTGCTTATTTATTCTTGGTCTTGGTCTTGCGTATCCAGTCTTGGTCTGAGTCATTTTATCTGCCTTATTTTTTTCAAGATGGTCATAAGTATAAATTCAAAATAATTTACAATTTATCATTAACTAACAAAATACTTTATTTTATTAAAATATTAGACATAAAACATGAGAAAGGCGATTAATCACAATTATTTTTTGACTTTTGTTTTCTTGTCTTCTTATGTGTATTCTAGAGGTGGGGTAGTTCCGGGATAATTGCGGATTGAACCTGGAACGTTTCAGGAGCGAAAAGGAACTAGAATTACACTAATAATCTCAATTCGAAAAAAATGTAGTTACGTGGTTTTCGTAGAAAGGGGACGATACGCTCTGAAGTGAGAATTGTTCGTTCAGTCTTGTGTATTTGTCTTTGGTCTTGCATATTCGGTTTTGGTATTGGTCTTGTCCATTCGGTCTTGGTCTTGCTTATTCAGTCTTTGTCTTGTTCTTGTTCATTCGGTCTTGGTCTTGCTAGTCTAAAGTAATCTTGTTCTCGGTCTTGCTTTTTCGCAAGACCAAGACCGAGACTGAGAGACCAAAATCAATTTTGCTCATCACTTATCATATAGAGTACTATATAGTGAGCAAACTCAAATTAGGGATGGACACATCAACTTTATCACCCCTTCCATAAGGAAATTTTTGTACCGTCCCAAGAACGATACTATAATCAGTTGGAACGCGAAAGAAATACAGCGCTTGCGCGAACGATACCCAAAACGGTTCTATCGCCAGTTGGAACGAACCTATAATTTCTAGGGCGGTGATGCCAGCTCAACAAAAATGTGAGTAGA
The DNA here is from genome assembly GCA_947563755.1 of Lochmaea crataegi. Classification (NCBI taxonomy): domain Eukaryota; kingdom Metazoa; phylum Arthropoda; class Insecta; order Coleoptera; family Chrysomelidae; genus Lochmaea; species Lochmaea crataegi. The sequence goes on along the minus strand of OX387429.1, from coordinate 10,584,981 downwards.
TATAATGATAAAATTAAATTTTGTAAAGCAATAAAACGAGGTGGAAAAAATAAAAATTTATTATAACATTTATACAGACCAGCTTAAATTTAGAAATAGTGGGATATTTTAATAAATACATAAATATTAAATGATGAAATAAAACAATTTAATTTGTTTAAATCTCCATTTTATTTTGAACTGATGTTCAATTTAAAATTAGTGACGCGTATCGCTACACAGTAGCTTTATCAAACTAGTGAAGATACAATGAAAAACTTTTCATTTATATAGTGCCTTAACACAGAATTCTACGTTATTTACATAAGTATTATAATATGTTTAAATGGAAATAAAGTACAAAAAGTGCATAAATACGGAATTCTACGAATATTACAAAGTTATTGAAAAAGTTTACCTGGAAAGTTATTCACAACCATCACAACTAAATTTTCTTCTAGGTGAAAAGGTTTAATAAGGGAGAATGATTGATATCTATTTGGTCGTTAAGAAGATTACCTGAATATTAGTTTTTATTAATCTCAAGGACGTCTAAAAATTTAATTTTATGGATTTGGGTTCTACATAATATTACATTGTTACTGGTTCGAATATTTTTTAAATTAGAAGATGGTTGGTTTATTGGATAACTCGAGGACAAACTGTTGTTAGAAAAATAGCAAAGGAAGACCAGCACGCGTACTCCGTAACTTGATAGAGATATAAATAGAAAATAAATAGCAAAGAAAAGAAATTTCTTTCTATCGACAAATGCTACTCTCTATGACTTTTTCCTGAAAACTTCGGGCGAGCTCGGGTAGAAAGAAACGAATACTACACCTAACTTGAAAACATTTTTATATTTTGTGATGTCTCTGACATCTAGTTGCCAGTAGTATTAATTATTTCCATTTCCAAGTTTTGTTTTGATATCTTTTTATTCCGCCATTCCAATCTTTAAAAGTATGAGAGTATTCATTTGTTTCATAACTATACTAAGTACTATTGACGTCACTTATTATTGTGCTTCTTTTTGCGATGATTAAGCGCGTGCCTTCCGCAGTGAGGGTCGTCGGTTCAATTCCTACCGATATTACTCTACATTTTATTAAATGTTCTTTTCAATGTTTTAACACTAAAAATTATCGTGGTTTTGCAGAATAATATAATTAAAGCGATATGTAGTTCAAAAGCCAGAAGGTAAGTAGATAAGCAAAGGGGATTCTGGGCCAGAAGTGGCGTTCATCACAAGGGGGTTATGGAAATTGGCTAATAAATAGTGTGCTGTAAGGTCGGGGGAGGGGGGTAAAGTAGTACGTAGGAAAGAGGAATGGTACTGCGATGATTGTGTGACGCACGACACATGAATCATGCGCGGTGACAAATGCAAAAAGTACGTCACACAACCATCGCCGTTTGTCCCACCCGACCAAACAAAGTGACAGTCATACAACAATCGCAGAGCCGCTCCTCTTTCCAACGAACTGCTTCTCGTATATTATCAAAATTTTTTCAACAAGTTTATCTGGAAATTCATTCACAACAATGACTCCTGACCTATCTTCTAGAAGTGTTGTTCATATTATCCTTGTCGTACTTGTGTAAATCGTATGTCGAGATAAGATTTTTCGCAATCTGTATATTGTAAAATGTATTGTTCGAGTTGCGCTGTATGTGGTCTCGGTATCGCCCATATTTTCGAAAATGTCTCGTCTCGTCTCGCTTTTTCGAGACGAGAACCAGACGAGACGAGAAAAATCTCGCTCTCGTGTGAAGCCCTACCTATACCAAGAACAAATGATACCAAACCTAGATTGTATAAAAAAGTGGTTGATTAAGGAAGAAACGGGAATTTATTTTTCTCTATTTACTGCCAGATTTTTTGTTTTATTTACTGTCAGAGATCATGTACTATTCACTTTGTTCCTTTGTCCCCTCGATTCTATTACAATTTTATATCAGTTATTTAAAAAATGTATCTTTGATACTGTTTTGCAGATACCCTGTATAGTAGAAAACATTTTTAAAATGTGGCCATTATTAAACTACATTTTTCTTATTTGAAACATTTTTTGGTAACATCTGCCAATTAGAAGAAATAAATCAAAGCGTAGGTATAAGGTTTGACACCCTGTATGTTTCAATAGATTAATATTTTCGATTCCAATTTTTAGATAAAAATTAAATTTCTTCATGTTTTAGTATCTAAATTTTACCGATTACGGATCTGTTACTTTTACTATTAAACCCTTAGGCCAGATGCCGAGTCAACGAAATATTGTGAAATGTTCTTTACATTGTATAACCCTGCAGTGATAAATTGTTTACTACAAACCTGCGTTTTTGAAGCTTGCTTTTTATTGCACGACATAGGACTTTTGGAAGGCTTTGGAAAAATGGTCAATAATTGTCAAAAATTGTCCAAAACTGTCAAAATTTTGAAAAAATGGTCAATAATTATAAGACTGTGAAAAATGGTCAATAATTGTTAAAAATTGTCAAAAATGGTCAATAATTGTCAAAATCTGTCAAAAATTGTTAAAAAATGGTCACAAATAGTCAATAATTGTCAAAATTTTTGAAAAATTGTCAATAATTCTCAGAACCTGTCAAAAATTGTCAAAAATGGCCAATTATTGTTAAAATTTGGAAAAATGGTCTAAAATGGTCAAAATTTTTGAAAAATTGTCAAAAATGATCAATAATTGTCAAAAATGGTCAATAATTAATAAAATTTGAAAAAATGGTCAAAAATTGTAAAAATTTTTTGAAAAATTGGTCAATAATTGTCAAAATTTTGAAAAAATGGTCAATAATTGCCAAAATTCTGAAAAAATGGTAAATAATTATAAAAAACTGTCAAAAGTGGTCAATAATTGTTAAAATTTTGAATAATGATCAAAAATTGTTAAATATTTTGAAAAATGTACAATTGTCAAAATTTTCGAAAGATTGTCAATAATTCTCAGAACCTGTCAAAAATGCTGAAAAATTATCAAAAATAGCCAATTATTGTTAAAATTTGGAAAAATGGTCTAAAATGGTCAAAATTTTTGAAAAATTGTCAATAATTGTCAAAATTTTGAAAAAATGGTCAATAATTATAAAAAACTGTCAAAAGTGGTGAATAATTGTTAAAAATTGTCAAAATTTTTGAAAAATGGTTAAAAATCGTGAATAATTGTCAGAACTTGTCGAAAATGCTCAAAAATTGTCAAAAATGGTCAATAATTGTTAAAATGGTCTAAAATGGTCAACATTTTTGAAAAATTGTCAAAAATGATCAATAATTGTCAAAACTGGTCAATAATTGTCAAAAATGGTCAATAATCGTTAAAATTTGAAAAAATAGTCAAAAATTTTGAAAAAAATGGTCAATAATTGTCAAAAATTGCTAAAATTTTTGAAAAATGGTCAAAAATTTAAGAAAAATTGTCATTCTATTGTGCATAAGAAGCAAGCTTCTGTCGGCGGTCCCATGACCGCTCACCTTTTTTTTTATTGCCATCACAGGCGTTCAACGTGGGAGGGGCAACGGGTAAATTTGGTTAAATTTTTTGTGTACCAGTTTTTTTTGATAAATTTTACATTAAATTTAAAAGGTATTTTCCAAAAAAAGAGCTCTGGTTTGTATTTACTATTAAACACCGTTTTCGAGAAAATTTTCACTGAATGTCCACACAAAAAAAAACTTACCAACAGCCACCGTACTATATTTTAAAGTAGATGGCTCGAAACGTAAATAAATGACGTTCAATATTTTAAAATAAAAATCCGATTTCCAGCTAAGCAGCTTCGACATTCGTAAACAAAAGAAATCGTTTCGTTAAACTGGAACGTTTGCAAGTTAAATGAAGTGATCCAATGTTATAGATTGATATATTCATATAAATAATTCTATTAGTATTATGGGTGATTTTATTTTTGAATCGTTCGGTCTAAACAGAATTTCTTTTGTGGGCGAATAAATAAACAAGAATTATTATCAAACAATCGTACGAGTAATTGTAATTTTAAACCGATGATTGTTTTTTATTTATTTTTAACAAATAAACAGTGAAAAAGTTATAAATAATGCCTTATCGACAACAAAAACCTTTCCAATATCAATAATAGGTTACCCTGTTTTTCACAACTATTTCAGGAATATCGTAAAGATATTAATATAATCGGGAATTGTTAAACATAGAAAGGAACGAGGAAACTTGAAATTCTAATTTTTGAAGTAAAAATTTCTTTAGGCGCGTCGAGCACTTTTTTTGGGTGAAGAAAAAACGTGGATTTTTCGTCATCGTCACGCTCTTATGCAACACACAATATTTTTGATTATGCAACACAATTAACAATGAAACGTGTGTTGCATAAATCATCGTCACGCTTTCCATGAGCTATATGTATACAGTGTATATATGTGTACTTTTTTTTTTGTAAAAGGGATTCATTCATTGGTGTTTTCACTTCTGTCGGCAGTCCCATGACTGGACTCTACGTTTTTTTCTCTATAAGTTATAAAATTTCATAAAAGAAAAAAATGTATTTGGCCTAAAAATTAAAGTGTATATATTGTAACGTTTATTCTAATTTATATTTACAATTAATTTATATTTACAGATTTATATGTAATACGGTCCTTATTTAATAATTTATCTAATACACTTAGCACACTAATTATAATTTATATGAGAGTCACTTAATAAACACTTTATCGAGGCGCGATTAATTTCCTTCGGTATCAACACTGACTGATTGACTAATTGCCTGCAGCGATGCTCGTGGCCTATTTATACTCGCGCGTCGTATTTCTAGAATTCGCTCGACGTTCTGGCGGATGCACTGGATACGGTGGGTATTCTCGATGATTCTCGAAAATTGGGCGGAGGAGCCATAGTCGTCTCATACGGGGATTTCACTGGGGGCACTAAGTGAGAATATTATTGCAGTAGCTCGCGTAACAATATGTTACCGTTAAGCAGTCATACCTATGTTTGCCTAGGCAATGTCCGCATTGTCGGACCACTCATGGTATATTCCTTTCATATGGAACACAAATTATTTGACATTTTTTAGAGAAGGGAAAGGGAAGATACCATGAGTGGTCCTACAATACGAACTTTGCCTAGGCAAACCTAGGAGGTGCGTGACGGCAGCACCCCCAAATTCGAATTTTGCAAAAAATCTTATGCCGTTGGATTGCCCAACGTTAGCCCACATTTGCCCAACCAATAAATTATTTTGCCCACCCTCCAAAAAAAAGCTATAGGCAAAACTAATTTTTCTAAAAAAATTAGTTCCAGCACCCCCCGTCTTTGAATTTGACAAAAAGCTTGATGCAGTTGGATTGCCCAAGTTTTGCCCCCATTTGCCCATCCAATAAATTTTTTTGCCCACCCCCCCAAAACAAATTTTTCGAAAAAAAATTTTTTTTCCGAATTCCACAGAAAACTGCACGCAGTTGGATTGCCCAATGTTAGTCCATATTTGCCCAACCAAAAAATTATTTTTCCCACCCTCCGAAAATAAGTTATGGGCAAAGCTAATTTTCCTAAAAAATTATAAAAAAAAAAGAAACTTTTTACGTAATTTTTCCTCTTTTTTCTTCCTCTTCTTCTTCTTTTTCTTCCTCCTCCTCCTCCTCCTCTTCTTCTTCTTCTTTTCGAGTTTCTCGGGGAAGGAGTTTTCCTTTTCGGGAACTGATTGCATTTTCGGAATGGCCGTACCCGAAAACCCCTTTATGCAAAGTTTCAACGGAATCGGAGACCAAAAAAATGTTGCTCTTGACCTTTCACATTAATTCACAAATTAAAGGTTAAATCTAACCTAACAAAACCTAACCCCAACCCTAGTTAGATTTGAAAAAGTTGGGCATGCGTTCTTCTTCCTTTTCTTTTTCTTCCTCCTCCTCCTCTTCTTCTTCTTCATCTTCTTCTTTTCGAGTTTCTCGGGGAAGGAGTTTTCCTTTTCGGGAACTGATTGCATTTTCGGAATGGCCATACCCGAAAACCCCTTTATGCAAAGTAAATAAATCTAACTTAACAAAACCTAACCCCAACCCTAGTTAGATTTGAAAAAGTTGGGCAATCCAACTGCGTATAATTTTCCGTAAAATTAAAATTTGATGGCGTACCAAGAAAAATCCAATTCTGAAAAATTTATTTTGCCCATAACTTCTTTCTTGGAGGGTGTGCAAAAAAAGTTATTTGTTGGCAAATATGGACTAACATTGGGCAATCCAACTGCGTGCAGTTTTCTGAGGAATTCGGAAAAAAAAATTTTTTTCGAAAAATTTGTTTTGTTCATAACTTTTTTTTGGGGGGGTGGGCAAAAAAATTTATTGGATGGGCAAATGGGGGCAAAACTTGGGCAATCCAACTGCATCAAGCTTTTTGCCAAATTCAAAGACGGGGGTGCTGGAACTAATTTTTTTAGAAAAATTAGTTTTGCCTATAACTTTTTTTTTGAGGGTGGGCAAAATAATTTATTGGTTGGGCAAATGTGGGCTAACGTTGGGCCATCCAACGGCATAAGGTTTTTTGCAAAATTCGAATTTGGGGGTGCTGCCGTCACGCAGCATGAAACTTTGGGCTGGCTTCAGCATGTCCCCAGATCAGATCTAAACTGGCTACAAAAACTTTTAACTTTGGCAAACCATAATAGAGTAACTCCTAAGTGGGTCTCGAGGCACAGGGGTATTGTAGGCAATGAGAAGCAAAGCTAGGGTCTGAAACTGCATTAACTGGTCTTGAACCAGTATTTGGAATATAAAAATCTGCTGCACGTGGATTCAAACTAAACATCAGATGTACTGGAGACACGTGCCAAAACAGGAACACAGCAAACTCCTGGTCAAAAAACCCCCGGAGTCGCTAACTAACGAAATATTAAACCTCAGCAGGGACCAGATAAGGATTACTCACCGGCACTGTACCCTAAGGAAGCACATTCATAAAATTGGCATATATAGGGAAGAACCTTTCTATCGGTTCGAGGAAACAGCCTCTTAGCTAGGGATGGCGATCTGAAATCGATTAATCGAATAATCGATACCTTGGACCGAATAAATCGATTTTTTAAATCGATATGTTATATTGAATCGATTCAGTGAATCGATAGTTCACCCTTGAAAATCGACTTTCGATTTTTTTTGTATTTTTGGTAGAGCGGCTCTTTTTTCAATTGCCCCGGCAACATCGCAAGTAGTGATGAGAGCGGAACCGCTCGGATCCCAGTAGACTCGACAGACTCTGTTGCTTTTTTTTTCAAAAAAGCTTATAGGGAACTCTATAAGTAGAGATGTTTGAAAAATTAAAAGATTTTTATAAAAATCGATTATTATTTTGTTATAATCGATTTTTAATTATCGATTTTTCGAGTAATATTAATCGATTTTGTATAGATTACGTGTGTTTGAGGAGTGGATTTTCAGAAACGGCTCTCGTAATATTTATTGACTATTTTTCAAAATTTTGACACCTTTTCATGATTATTGACCATTTCTCAAAATTATTGACCATTTTTTAACAATTATTGACAGTCTTTGACAAAAATCGTCCATTTTTAACAATTAATTGACAATTATTGACCAATTTTGACAGTTTTTCAACAATTACTGATCATTTTTTAAAAATTATTGACCATTTTTTAACAATTATTGGCCATTTTTTAACAATTATTGACCAATTTTGACAGTTTTTCAACTATTATTGACCATTTTTCCAAACTTTTTGACCATTTTATACAATTATTGACCAATTTTGAGTTATTCAACAATTATTGACCATTTTTTAAAAAATTATCGACCAATTTTGACAGTTTTGCAACAATTACTGACCATTTTTCAAAATTTCAACTATTATTGACAATTTTCAACAGTTTTTGACAATTATTGATAATTTTCATCAGTTTTTGACAATTATTGAACATTTTTTAATAATTATTGACAGTTTTTGACAAAAATCGTCCATTTTTAACAATTATTGACCAATTTTGACAGTTTTTCAACAATTACTGATCATTTTTTAAGAATTATTGACCAATTTTGACAGTTTTGCAACAATTACTGATCTTTTTTTTTTAATTATTGACCATTTTTTAACAATTATTGACCAATTTTGACAGTTTTGCAAAAATTATTGACCATTTTTCGAAATTTTTTAACAATTATTGATCATTTTTCAACAATTATTGACCATTTTTTACAATTATTGACCAATTTTAACAGTTTTGCAACAATTACTGACCATTTTTCCAAATTTTTCAACAATTATTGATCATTTTTTAAAAATTATTGACCATTTTTCAACAATTATTGACAAATTTTGACAGTTTTTCAACAATTATTGACCCTTTTTGCCAAATTTTTTGACCATTTTTCAAAATTTTAACAATTATTGACAATTTTCAACAGTTTTTGACAATTATTGACCATATTTCAAAATTTTTGACAATTTTCATATAATTTTATTTGATTTTTTTTCAATTCGATAAATATCGTTAACGAATAAATCTCTTAGGTTGATTATCGGAATATATACGAAAAGCATCTCCATTTTTAAAACAATCCAAAAAAATCAACGATCTTTTCGCAGAGATCGATTTATTTTTTATTAAAATCGATTTTTTCGACAAATCCATTAATTTTGAATAAAGAAAAATAGATTTTTATTTAATCGATGATTCTTTTCTATTAATCTCACACATTTCCTAATCCGATACTTTGTTGCCATAATAATATGGTAATAAAAAAATAATTGTTATTATTATCAAATTCCCTGAACTTAAAAAAAATCCCCAATTTTACTGATAAGAGATCCCGGAGAGAGAGATTGTTTATTTAGGGGTACCTTTCTTGTTGTTTTTCAATAAAAAAAAACGATTCATATTTACATTGTAAAAATACAAACTTGAAAAAAATCGATCTTTTAGACCTCGATTTTTTATGTATCGATTCATCAGGTTACGATTCGAATCGATTTAAAAATCGATCTTTTTTAAAAAGAATCGCCATCCCTACTCTTAGCCTCCTAGAACTAGAGTATCGAAAGGAGGATTTCACTAGTGAAAAGACTGTTGAGCCTGATAAGGGCTACTGGTCTCTTCACATAAACGGTATAACCAAGAGCACAAAAAGCCGAGGTCTCTAAGCCTCTGACTGGTGGTGCTGAACCAATCAATCAATTGGGCTGGCCAGAAGCGGTCAAAATTTTATCCTTAAGGTTTTACAAGATTACCGCACTAATGAATCACCCTGTATAACTGCAAATAGTGATGTGAATATAGTCAGTTCAAAAAGAGTCTAACCCGGACGGTATAGTAGACTTTTTGAATTTTACACCTATGCCTTTTTTTTCTCGAAGCTTGTCTGACAAAATCTTGGATAACACTGCATATAGAGTGTCTTATTATATTTTACGCCTACAATTACAATAAATATACACTTTTCGTAGGATAATTTTGTATTTAAGTGTTGACAGTAGTCGCCAATTACTTAGATATACTAGACAAGTGTATTGGTTAAGCATATTCGAATTATAGCCCAAGCAGTGTAAAACACTCAGTAGCGTGCAAGCTGTAGTCCTGTTATAAAGTCTATAAGATCATCACGACGACATAAATTCTCAAAATTACAAAAACTTATACCGAATACACTTACAACTATTTCACATGTTTTTCCTAAATATGAGATTATTACATTTTAGTAAAAACAATAGCAAACTAGGTAATCTTTGAAAATTCTACTATACCGGGTGTCCCAGACTATATCTCATAAACGAATAGAGATTTTCGAATGGGACAAAAACTGATCTATTCCATTTCTAATATACTTTAATATGGCATAGAGAAAATCATCCCCTAAATATTTATCTCTTAGTTACAACCCCTAACTTAAAAATTTTTAATAGCACCCCATACATTTTTTTATAATTTTGGATGTGTTCTTCCATCGTCTATTCACTAAATTTTTCAAAAATAAAATGGGTTCGTAAGTAATCAAGAAACAAGCAACACAATGCGTGAGTCGTTAGCGACCACCGACAAAACCGTTTCTATAACCACTGGATAGCAAACAACTCTCCAGAAATTATGTGGGCGGCACGTTCACCTGATTTGTCACCTCTTGACTCTTTCTTTTGGGGAGCGATAAATAATATTTTTCACTACTAGCCTCTAAACCTAACTTTATTGACTTTTGTTGAGGTAGTAAAGTTGTTCATTATTAACCAAGGTAGACAAATACAGAACCTACTTGATTAGAACTAAATCTCAATCCATTTAACAGAATGTGAGGTTAATTTGTGCACAGCTGTCATGTCATGTGAAACGGGAGTCGACAAACTATTATTTAAAAAAATATAATGACAGTAGTGAAGTAGTGAAAAAAATGCTATATGAGCCAAGGTGGAAAAGTGTATTAATGACTCGAAGCTTCGCTTCTCGGTCTTTAATGGACCTCGACAATAATACCTCACTTTACTACCTTGTCGCATAATTACTATTAATTAGTTAATTGTTATTTTTATTAATCTTTTTCATGTAATTTTTATCACATTTATTTTTATTGTTCCCTTGCTCTGAGGCTTTCTTGATTAATTTAACAATAATAAACTGATATTTTCTTGATTACTTATGAACCCATTTTATTTTTGAAAAATTTGTTGAATAGACGATGGAAGACAACATCCAAAATTATAAAAAAATGTACAGGGTATTATTAAAAAGTTTAAAGTTAGGGGTTGTAACTAAGGGATGAATATTTAAGGGACGATTTTTTCTACGCAAAATTGAAGAGTATTGGAAATGGAATAGATTCGTTTATGGATACTTTATTCTGGGTATTTTTTTAAAGTATAGTTTGCTATTTTTTATACCTTCCTTTTTCGAATGATTTCCAGGACACTCTAAACACATGATTGATCCTTAAATTCAATTTAGAATGTTTCCCTAAAAGCTGTACGAAAAGACTCTCAGATAAAAAAAAACACAAGTCATTGCAGACCGACGAACATAGTTCATTTTCCCCGAGGCTTCCTGGGACACACACACACAGCTACATATTTGAATTTATAGCAAAGGATCACGTAACCGTAATAGATTTTCCTTTACCAGGCAACGGAGGAAAGCCCGAAACGTCTGTTGTGGTGCTGGTGGTGGCGTTGCGACCAATGGACGTGACTGTACATAAATCGCCCAAGTTTTACATCGACATCGAATGTGATGAAAACGATTTGGTAATATTTTATGGGAAATGTACGACCACAATATAGATGGGACAGTTGGTAGATGAAATAAATTAGCCAAAAAGTGATAATCGTTTTTGAATTATTAGAATGTCTGTGCCACTTTTTTTCCCAAAATGTTTCAGAAGAGAAAATGAGAAAACTCGAAAAAATTAACGTCCCTTTCATTCTATTCAATATTGATTTCTTCGTATTTTAACCTAATTTATTTATGGCCCAGGCAACGAAAACCAAAAAATACCAAATAGCGCAAATAATTCATGTAGAAGCAAATTTTGGAACACTTGCAGGGGAGGGTGTCCTTAACAACATACTATAGTCTATTTCAGAAAGGTTTAGAGTAATAAAATGGGGAATTCCGTCCAGTTCGGCTCAATTTCGGTGTCGGCTATAGGCGTAGGTCTTGAAATAGTATTGTTTGTAATATTAAAATTTCAAGTAATTGCGTAAGAGAATTAGGAAAAGTATGTTTTTCTACAACTGCTATGAAAAGTGACGTATTTCTAATACCTTACTTGATTTCAAAACCAAATATTGCTCATACTGTGAGAAATAATATTTCTCACGGCACTTTGCCCACGCCACATATATTTATATGGAGAATCAAATAAAATCGACAAAAACTTAGTAGGCTACTGTCATCTTCAAATACCTACTTAGTTGTCACAAAACTGTCAGATTATATTAGAAAATTTGTTAAAAATTTTAAAAAATGTCAAAAACTTTGAAATATGGTCAAAAATTGTCAAAAATTTGGAAAAATGGTCAATAATTGTCAAAAACTGTTAAAGTTTTGAAAAAATGGTAAATAATTGCCAATTATTTTCAAAAATTGTCAAAAATTTGGAAAAATGGTTAATAATTGTTGAAAATTGTCAAAAACGGTACCAAAATTTTGAAAAAATGGTCAATAATTAAAACAGACTGTCAAAAATGGCCAATAATTGTTAAAAATTGTCAAAGATTTGGAAAAATTGTCAAAAATGGTCAATAATTGTCAGGATCTGTCAAAAATTGTCAAATATTTTAAAAAATGGTCAAAAATAGTCAATAATTGTTAAAATTTTGTAAAATGGTCGAAAATTCTTAAAATTTTGAAAAAATTGTCAATAACTAGAAAAAAATGTCAAAAATGGTCAATAATTGTTGAAAATTGTCAAAATTTTTGAAAAGTTGTCAAAAATGGTCAATAATTGTCAGAACCTGTCAAAAATGCTCAAAAATTGGCTAAAATGGTCAATAATTGTTAAAATTTGGAAATATGGTCTAAAATGGTCAAAATTTTTGAAAAATTGATCAATAATTGTCAAAAATGATCAATTGTTAAAATTTTAAAAAATGGTCAAAAATTTTGAAAAAATGGTCAATTGTCAAAAATTTTCGTAAAATTGTCAAAAACGGTCAAAATTTTGAAAAAAATGGTCAAAATTTTTGAAAAATTGTCAGAAATGATCAATAATTGTCAAAATTGGTCAATAATTGTTAAAATTTGAAAAAATAGTCAAAAATTGTCAAAATTTTGAAAAAATGGTCAATAATTATAAAAAAAACTGTCAAAAATGGTCAATAACTGTAAAAAATTCTCAAAATTTTTGAAAAATGGTCAAAGTTTTTGAAAAATTATAAAAATGGTCAATAATTGTCAGAACCTGTCAAAAATGGTCAAAAATTGTCAAAAATAATCAATAATTGTTAAAATTTGGAAAAATGGTCAAAATCTTTGAAAAATTGTCAAAAATGATCAATAATTGTCAAAACTGTCAAAATTGGTCTATAATTGTCAGAAATGGTCAATAATTGTTAAAATTTAAAAAAAACTGTCAAAAATTTTGAAAAAATGGTCAATAATTGTCAAAAATTATCAAAATTTTTAAAAAATGGTCAAAAATTTACGAAAAATGGTCATTCTATTGTGCATAAGAAGCAGGCTTCTATCGGCGGTCCGACGACCACCCACCTTTTATTTTTGTTTTACTAACCATAAAAATAAATATTAAGTTAATTTACTTGTATTCCTTGAATTTGTGCAGTTGTAGAAAAAGTATAGTGTGCAACATGTGGGGAAAGTACTTTTCTCACTCGTGTGTTTGCGGCATCCACGCATCCAATTAGGATTCTCTGCTGACCAATATCTACAGTTCTGTCGGTTCTTCCTCTCAATTCAATGTGAATGTTGATTCGTCAAAAAAAAGAATGGTACCAAGAGCTATCTCATTTCTGTTCAGCCTATTCATCAATCTTTCGCAGAAATCCAGTCTACGATCTGGATCGTCTTCTGTTAACTCCTGCACAAAAGTTAATTTGTAGAGATGAAGTTTTTCTTTATGAAGACATCTTAGAACAGTTGTATGACTAACATTATTTTCACGGGCAATTTGACGTGTACTTGAAGTGGGATTCTCTTCGACACTTGATAAAATATCCACTTTCACATCATCTTCAACGAAGTGTGGTTTTCTTTTCAATGGTTTGACATGTCCAAGTTCTCTGAATTGTGCATGAATTTTAGACACAGTACTTTGTGAAATATTAGGCAATTCGGGATACCTGTGATTAAATAAGTTTGCCACTTCAACTTGACTTCTGCAGTTATCCCCGTACCCGATCATCATTAAAATCTCAATTCGGCGAGTCTCAGTTAAATATTTCATTGTTATGTCGACAAGGAAAGAGTGTTTGACAAAGATTTTACTTTTTCAGTATAAACTGTCAACACATCAACAACTGACAGAATAGAAAACAATCCACATTATTTACCGATTTTGTCTAATTATTGGCGTTTTTAGGCAATTTTTAGGTATTTATGATAAAATTCATGGGCGTAGCGTAGGTTTTGTTTAATATACAAATACGTCTAATAATTAGTTAGTTTAGATTTTTGATAAATCCATATTTAGCTAATTTAAAAAATTACCAATATTTCAAGTGTAATAAATTATTAATTTTAAAATTTCACCCTGTATAATTCATAATTGACCATACATTATTCATTTTGTTGCAATCGGTTCATTAAGGGGATTTCAAAAATATGTAAATATACAGGGTGTTTCATTAAAAAAAAAACAACACCGACTATGGCATACTTGCGTGAATCACCCTGTACATTTAAATTTATGTTTACATAACGCACAACTCAATTCAAAAGTTGACGTGTCTCGGCATTTTTTATAATTTTCTAAAATAATGACATAAAGAATTTTATTCCATAAGTGGTTTCCACACTGTATGATTAAAGCTGGACAAAATTTAAAAATATTTTATTCTAATCTGCAACATGTAACCTGTCTAGCTCATGGCATTAATAGAGTGGCAGAATTTATAAGAGAGCAGTTTCCTTTGGTGAATTTACCTAATTAACAATGTAAAAAAACCAATTATATTGTAACGTTTATTCTAATTTATATTTACAATTAATTTATATTTACAGATTTATATTTAATTCAGTCCTTATTTAATAATTTATGTAATACACTAAACGCACTAATTATAATTTATATGAGAGTCACTTAATAAACACTTTATCGAGGCGCGATTACTTTCCTTCGGTATCAACGCTGACTGATTGACTAATTGCCTGCAGCGATGCTCGTGGCCTATTTATACTCGCGCATCGTATTTCTAGAATTATCTCGACGTTCTGGCGGATGCACTGGGTATTCTCGATGTTTCGTATTTTGGATGGTTCTCGAAAATTGGGCGGAGGAGCCATAGTCGTCTCATACGGGGATTTCACTGGGGGCACTAAATGAGCATATTAATGCAGTAGCTCGCGTAACAATATGTTTGTATCTACAACTATTAAAAGTTTAGAAAAACCTTGTGTTCCATTAACGGAATCAGTAGCTCTAATTAGCCAGTTTCAGTCAAATTGTAAGAAAATCGCTGGACAAATTGGGACCGTCGTTCTAAATAAATTCAATTCTGTGGCTCAAAATAATACAGGCCTTCAAATTTTGAAAAATATCTCGAAAGTTTTTGTGGGCGAAAACGATGTAAATATACCTAACTTAGAATTAAACATCATTTGTAAATATAAATATGCTCCTCCTAGAAAACTTTGAAAAACACTTAATTATTAATAGTTTTTATAATAATTGTAAGACGTGACTTATGTCTGTTTGAATACCTATATTGTTATTTTGTATTATTAAATTTATTAATAATAAAATCTGATACTTAATGTAAATTTTCGTTGTATCTATAATTATTAAATCCCGCCCCCACTCCCTATCATAGTAAAATAATGAAATAATAGTATTATTCAACATTATAATATATAGTTTGGCAAACATAAATGAAGCTGTGAAAGGAATGCGGTCGAAAACATTCGATATTGCCACGTGTTTAACTATGAAAAAGCTAAAGTGCTAAGTATGTAGTGATAATAATTAGAAGATGGACTTTTTATTATTAACAATATGTCAATAATGATTAAACGTTAGTTCTTTAATGTGCTTGTTTCATTGGACTTTGTCTATTAACATTATTTTTTCAATTTCTGAATATTAAAAGATGAACACTTTTCCAAATATGTTATGGGTTTCCTTCTAGCCGGCAACGTCGTGCGAAAATCATAATTACCATGATACAATTATCGAACCTCCGTTGCTAGGTAACCACCTGACTTCCTATTGGCAAGCGCGTGCGTGTGTTCTTCCCTCCCACTTTGACAATTCATTGACATTGATTATACAGTGGCGTTTATAATGTCAATATTTTCAGTTTTACTTGGTGTCTTATTATTTCGTATCCATATTGAATTCAAGTACGATTTTTAACAAATACCTTACCTTTAAAGCAAAGCATAAATCAGTTTCTATATATAATTATTATATACTTTTATAAAATAGGAACCGTACGCTATTGGTACGTTTATGACAGATATCGGCCATGTTTCCACCCCCTTGCGGATTACCCCGTAGCTTCAGATAGACTTGCCAAACTATACATCATTTCTTACATTTTTTGTCAATTTTTGATGCATTTAAGTGCGCATTTTTTTTGGCTTTTTCGGTTGCATTTTTTCCGTGCTTTAATCATTAAACCTAATTACTTCATTTTCAACAATAAACATATTATTTTTAACTACAAACATTTTATTTTTAACAATAAACATTTCATTTTTAAA
This sequence comes from Lochmaea crataegi, assembly GCA_947563755.1. NCBI lineage: Eukaryota > Metazoa > Arthropoda > Insecta > Coleoptera > Chrysomelidae > Lochmaea > Lochmaea crataegi. Next base: position 10,568,640 of record OX387429.1, on the reverse strand, counting down.
AATTAAAACTTTTTTTAAATTTTCCATTTCCCCCCTCCATATCTCTTAAGAATTGATCCAAGCAAAAAAGTGTATGGAACTTTTTTTATAGAGAATTTTATGTAGATTAATTTAGTATTACATTTTTTCGCTAGAGGCAGTATTTTTCGAGTTATTAACAAAAAACCACCACCACCCCTCATTACTTTTAGTACAAGTGTGCCAATATTGGCTTCTACATGAATTATTTCCGCTATTTTTCCTTCGTTGCCTGGACTATTATAATAAAAATTAACAAGGTTGAATTTGATTTCGTCTGGAAAATCCTATTAGTATATAATTATATAGTTTGTTTGTATTTCCAATTTTGTTAGATAAATATTGGATCGATTCTTTTAAAAGGTAGTCGACCTTTAAACTGTACGAACTTATTCAAAAACTCGAATTGTACCTATCCAGGTCAAATAGTCATGCGAGCTGCTTAAAATTTATAGGATACGATTATATCAATTTTTCAACCGAATTTGATGAAGATGTACCGCGTGAGAAAAAAAAATCTTCATTACAAACTCGCATACGAGAAACTGCTGGAAATTATTTTCGAGTTTTCTACTCCACCGCTAGAGGGTTTAGTTCGCGATAATAACAAAAAAACATCATTTTTCTATAATAAATGTACCGTTATAGTGTATTTAAATTTAAATATTCGTAATCATTAAATCATTTTACGTAAGTTTGTTCCAGTACTTTTTCCTCTATCTTGTAAAATAACTGGTAAGGCTGGAAAGCTGACTTAATAAAACTGTTGTAACTTTTGTTCCGCTTTATGGATTTTGATCATTTGAAAGGGAATTCAATGCCTAATAAAATATTATATAATCGTCTTATTCCAGTGGTTTTAACGGTCGCTAGGTGGCGGTGATTGAACAATTATTGTTTTGTTTTCAACTTTTTTTGGGAATCTTCGAATGCGATGCTATATTTTTAATCATTTACTTGAAAGAGGATGGAATTTTAAAAAAAATGGTAAAAAACGCATCTTAATATGGGGATGATGTTTAGGGGTTGAAAGTAGGTTTTTGCGCTTTTTTGGTGAAACGTGGATTCCTAGTGAAAAATTTTCTTCTGCACAAAAGTTGTAGATAATACTGAAATCTAAATCTTTTATATGAGAAATTTTTTCAAATTTTTCGAGGAAATAGTAGAAATCAAGTTTTTTAGTATTTAATTTTTTTTCTATTGAAGATGTTTAAATTGATTTGAAATTTTGCTAAAATATTCCGTATTTTATATTGAATCAGTATGATTTTTTTTGGAATCTAAACACATTCGCGGACAAAGCGACATATGCCGCTCTAAGTACAGGGACAAAGCGGCTTACGCCGTCCAAATGAAAATCTCCCTGTTGCACCAACGCGGCATTTGCTATACGGTTTATACGGCATTTTCAATGCGCAGAAATTGAAAAATTTCGAAAAACGTACCTGGTAAAGTTTTAAAATGATCCTAGATTCTCTAGTCTAGTTCATTAAATATTGTCATGCGTTTTTCGCAGTCATCATTTTTCGTTCGTGTCCGCGAACGTGTTAAAAATAAGTAGTTTACGAGATATTGACATTTTCAAAATTTTCAAAAATTTTAGTATTTTTCTATATTCTAATATTTTATTTAGGCTGGAAATGTTTACATTTAAGCAAAAGAAAGCTGTAATTGAGCAAAAAAATAGATTTATCTACGACCACCATTAAAATTAAGTATTTACAAACTCATATAAATACGTGAAGTTACATTTTATACATACGTCTAAAGAGTGCAAAAATTGTCAAAAACTGACAAAAATGGTCAAAAATTGTTAAATATTTTGAAAAATGGTCAAAATTAGTCAATAATTGTATAAATTTGAAAAAATGGTCTAAAATGGTCAAAATTTTTGAAAAATTGTCAAAAATGATCAATAATTGTCAAAACTGTCAAAATTGATCAATAATTGTCGAAAATGGTCAATAATTGTTAAAATTTGGAAAAATGGTCTAAAATGGTCAAAATTTTTGAAAAAATGTCAAAAATGATCAATAATTGTCAAAACTGTCAAAATTGGTCAGTAATTGTTAAAATTTGAAAAAATGGTCAAAAATTTTGAAAAAATGATAAATAATTGTCAAAATTTTTTAAAAATGGTCATCATTTTGGAAAAATCGTCAAAATTTTGAAAAAATGGTCAATAATTATAAAAAACTGTCAAAAATGGTCAATCATTGTTAAAAATTGTCAAAATGTATGAAAAATGGTCAAAATTTTTGAAAAATTGTCAATAATTGTCAGAACCTGTAAAAATTGCTCAAAAATTGTCAAAAATAGTCAATAATTATTGTTAAAATTTGGAAAAATTGTCAAAAATGATCAATAATTGTCAAAACTGTCAAAATTGGTCAATAATTCTCAAAAATTGTCAATAATTGTTAAAATTTGAAAAAATAGTCAAAAATGGTCAAAATTTTTGAAAAAATGGACAATAATTCTCAAAATTTTCGAAAATTGGCCAAAAATGGTCATTTTATTGTGCATAAGAAGCAAGCTTCTGTCGGCGGTCCGACGACCGCTCACCTTTTTTTTGGATTGGTGTAACACTAAAAAAATTAAAAATGAGACGGAGAATGTTCTTATTGCATATTTCTTGGAAAAGTCAATGGAAATCATCAACGTTATGGTCCCATTATTCAATGTTGAAAAGTACCAAAAATTTAAATTTAAACATTGATATATGTAAATTTCATAAACTTATTACCTTCATAAAACGACAATCAGAGAGCCATAAACCAAAAAAATCAAAAAATTTCACAAGGGAACAGATTTTGGATTTTATAAATGGAGCACCAGATAATGATTTTCTTATGATGAAGGTAGGCAATAATTCAAACACAATTATTAAAAAGAGAGGTTATGTAATATATAATTAAGGGAAATTATTTTTAATGTGGTCGTAGATAAAACATTGTATGATACTCATGCGTGAATTACTTTTGCGCACTCGTTGCGAAAAAAAGCACTAGCTACGCTCGTGCCTTTCATTTTCGCAATTCGTGCGCAAAAGTATCACTTCACGCACTTGTATCATAAGTAACTATTTTACAATTTTCTCCAAAAAATATTCATTACGGGACCTTTCGTTGCAAGTTTACAATTTATCACTTCAGCTTCTAAGAATTGATAATCTTCTTCATGATGTGGTGCGATCTAGCGGAGTGCTTCGATAGTTGGTATGAAGTAGAAAAGTAGGTAACCAGAAAGTGTAATTAGGGCGATTCACTCACTTAATATTGTCAATGTTGTAAATTTCAATCAAATTTCATTGTTCCTGTGAAATCACACTATAGTTCATATAATAGCCTTTTTGGTGTGCGTCATAGTTTGTGACGTATATCCTGGTTTTGGGTACCTATGTCGATATTTTATTTGTTATTTTGACATATAGCTAACCTTCAATTTGTTAAATAAAATCATCCGGAATGTATTCAGCCAAATTCGAAAAGCCCATGAAATTAATAATACTTGGGATATCAAAATAAAACAATTTGTATATTCAATTTACATATTAATAGTTATTTATGCAACAAGTGCATAAAGTGGTGCTTTTTTTCACGAGTGAAAAAGTCAATTCCATGAGTGAAAAAAAAAGACTTTATACATATGTTGCATACACTATTTTTTCTACAATCAAGCAAAAACCCAAAAATGTGTTATTTAGGTTGCTCTAAATGGACTAAAAATGGCGTCGATTTGAAAGTTTATGTTTGTCATGATGACAAAACGCTAAGTAAAATGTCAGATGAGTGCAATCTGCAGAGCCATTAGCGGAAATATTTAAAATTAGCGTTAAAAAAACTACTTTATGTCACTTTATCTCACTATTATATCACTTTTTTAAACTGTTCAACAAATACATATTTTATGTATGAAAATCGATTAAAAAAACATCACCCAATTGATAGGTCGCGTTTGCGCTTAATCTAAACATACCAATCAAATTTTTATAAGTCAAAGATTAGGGTTAACGTTTGTAATACGTTTAAACTGTTCATTATTGTGATATTTTTATTAGGATACATTTTTTCCATTTCTTCCAACTTTTCCATTAACAATCAATAACGCACACCAAGAAGGCTATTATATGAACTTTATACACTAATTACACTTTCTGGTTACCTATTTTTCTACGTCAGACCTACTTTCGACACGCGCCGCTAGATCGCACTACAATACGATCCACCGCAACATGTAGGTATGTAAAACCATCAATACAACCTATAATATAATGAATTCGTGGAAAGTTTAAAAAAATTAAATTTCATATGAAATAAAACGGTTACACGAAACAAATGTAAGAACAATAGACATTCGAAACGAAACAAAAAGAAATTCTTACATTCGTTATTCTAATTTACAAAATCCTAAAGATAACCTTGGTTTCGACCGTGAGGTAACAGTAAAAGCATTTTTTTTACGTTAATTATAAATAACCCACGATGATCTTTTATGGATATTCTAATTATATTTATATAAAGGATTGACTCACTATCGTCGACGATTTTCACGATAAGTTGAATAAATAAAACAAGTCATGGTAAACGGAAATTTAATTTGTTAATATCTCCGAGTCGTGATGCTCTTTCTTTCCTCATTCCTTCTAAAAGAATCAATGATAGTTTCTTCTTTAGACCTGTAGATAAATTTGAGCTTCCTGTGGGTTATCACCAAGATGTGGTGATTGACGTTTTATTTTCTCTAATTAATGAATCCTGTAACATGTCTATCGACCTGTTTCGATTTTACAGAATAAATCCTTTTAATTAGCGCTCGTCGTCACTAGCCACTTCCAATTATAGTTCTGTGATCCCAAACTCTTCTACCCCGAACGTAAGACAATTGACGTCTGCCAACGGACAACGCCACGTTAAACACCCCTTTTTGTTATCGTCTGCCCAAGGAGGCAGATCGTCTTTCGCTATCTTTCATATCTTAAGTATCTATCTTAGGAATTTTGCTGTGGTAAGTTCAAAATCATAATTTATAATTAATAAGCTTCTTCTAAAGTACTGTCTGATATGGTTTTCGTATGCATTCTTTATTTTTTTACAGAGATAGACGAAATTAAATTCAACACGTGGTCATAAACTGTTCTTTTATACTAATATGGTAGTTTTAAACCAAATATTCTTTTATAATTCACTGTTTTACTTTTATACAAACATTTTCAAGCTTTTTCAGTTGCGAAATAACTCTTTTAATTATAAAATAACATTTTTTATAAATTACTGTTAACCTATAAAATATTCTTTCGTAACGCCAGTGCCGGTTTCATATATTTCCTAGGCACGATATTTTTTCATTTAACTAAATAAATAACTTTTTGCTATGATTAGTTTCTTTCGGATCATTAGTATATTTTTTTTATTCAGCCGATAATTGCTATTTTTACTGATTTAACATGGAACATATAATGTTGGAAAGCTTTCAGTAAATTAAATAAATTTTTTGACTTTCGAATAACTGCCTTCCTTTTCTTTAACCTGAAAAGTTGACCAACATAATGTGCCATTACATTCAAGTTCCTACATATCCCAGATCAACCTGTACTTCTAGGTAAGCACAGCCCCTAGGCGAGAATATAAGCCAAGAATATAACCCTAGGCTAGGATATAACCCAAGAATATACCGCCGAGGATATAAACCCAAGAATATAACCCTAGGCTAGAATATAACCCCAAGAATATAGCCTAGAATACAACCCGAGGATAGAACCCCAAAATACCGCCTTAGAACAGAGCACAACAGTTCAGATCAAGACCTGACTTCTTCTCCAGGAAACCACTTCATCTAAGAGCTAAGTACCTATAAAAGTACAAATTCCTGTTCATTTCCTGTGGCAGAATAAATTGTAAATTTGTTTTTAATTCTTTTTTTATTAGAAATCCTCAACTATAAAAGTTGAGGGAGATACCGCCCGGGGTCACTTTTCTTTATTAACTTAAATTTAAATTTTACAAGGCGTTTCTACCTTTTCCGCCTTAGTTTTCTTAGTATTTTTATCGTCAAAAAGGTAGTGGCGCCCTCAACTTTACAACCCTTCTGTTATCCTTGTGTGACATAAACTTGGGGTCGAATCACCCTTAAGAGGAGTCTCTAGCCGGAGCCCTTCAAGCTGGTGCCCTGTGAGGTACAGGCATTCACAGTTACAAATTGGCGCCCAACTAAAAGCAACATTTACCGTTACAATCCTTTGAAAAAGGTATCTTCCCTAGCTGTCTAAAAACAGCTATAATCGTTCCCC